>SJYX01020988.1:190930-350304 GCA_006410675.1 Oreotragus oreotragus | reverse complement strand
CTCTGTCTATCAGATCTAGTCCCTTAAATCTATTTCTCACTTCCACTATATAATCATAAGGGATTTGATTTAGGTCATACCTGAATCGTCTAGTGGTTTTTCCTACTTTCTTTAGTTTAAGTCTGAATTTGGCAAAAAAGAACTCATGATCTGAGCCACAGTCAGCTCCTGGTCTTGTTTTTGCTGATTGTATAGAGCTTCTCCCTCTTTGGCTGCAAAGAATATAATCAATCTGATTTTGGTGTTGACCATCTGGTGATGTCCATATGTAGAGTCTTCTCTTGTGTTGTGTGAAGAGGGTGTTTGCTATGACCAATGCATTCTCTTGGCACAACTCGTTTAGCCTTTGCCCTGCTTCATTCCGTATTCCAAGGCCAAATTTGCCTGTTACTTCAGGTGTTTCTTGACTTCCTACTTTTGCATTCCAGTCCCCTATAATGAAAAGGACATCTTTTTTTGGGTGTTAGTTCTAAAAGGTCTTGTAGGTCTTCATAGAACCATTCACCTTCAGCTTCTTCAGCGTTACTGGTTGGGGCATAGGCTTGGATTACTGTTGAATGGTTTGCCTTGGAAACGAATGGAGATCATTTTGTCATTTTTGAGATTGCATCCAAGTACTGCATTTTGGACTCTTGTTGATCATGAGGGCTACTCCATTGACCTTATTAACTGATGGTTAAACAACGCATCTGAACAGGCCAAAGATGTACTGATAAACAAAAGAACTAAATAGCAGAGGTAGAAAAATCATCCATATCTTCTAGGTCACCTGTCTTTCTGAAATACTACTAAAATATAATACACTATAGGAATTTACTTCTAAAATTCTGATGAAGCAAATGGTGACAACAACAAAGGAGGAAACAGTTAAATTTCTATGAAAAATGTGGGGGCTGAGTTGGCCCTAGGTGGACTCATCTAATCCCATGGCTCTTCCTTTCTGATGGCCAGACTAGTGTGAAATCCTCGCAGCTGTTTCCCCTACAGCTCTTCCCTCTATTTATGAGCTCCAACCATCCTCACCATTAAAAAATTTTTTTTATTTATTTGGCTGTGCCAGGTCTTTAATTGCCGAACATGGGATCCAGTTCCTTGACCAGGGATTGAACCTGGGCCCTCTGCATTGGGAGCATGGAGTCTTAACCACTAGACCACCAGGGAAATCCCCCATCCTCATCTTGAGGAGCCGGTTCAAATGCTTTTTCTGGGAGAACACTTTCTTCCACAAATGACGCCTTGCCTACAGAGAAAGAGGCTGGTTTCCCTACACTGCAGTGGTATGCCCATCAGACCCTCTCTACTGGTTTACTCATCATACTGTACTGTAATTATTATTGATAGTCCCATCTGCCCCTGGAGAACTTATTTATCTTGGCCACACAGAGCACTGCTAATCTCTCAATAGCATTAATGGGTCTTCAAGTATCTGAGTAAGTCGAACATTTAATAAGCTGTTACTGTATGTTATGCACTCAATTGCCGGCTAAGTCCTTAGTAACCCACATTTAATTGTAAAATTGTAATCTTCACTTTGCCGGTGAAGAACTTGGAATTGAGGTTAAGCCAACTCAAGGACACATGGCCAGCCAGTGGCAGGGCCGGGGTGGCCGCTCTGTGACCACATCCCACACTGAGCATCTCTTCTCCTTTAGCCACTAGACTTCCGGATATGGATGTGAATGCCCCCTAATCTAATCTCCTGTCCCTATGGCTCAGCAGCTGTGGGGCAGGGGCCTGGACCACACACACCCAGCTCTTCTCCAAGGATTCTGGAGGCTGGGGTGGCCACATCCAGGCTCTCATCTTGCCTGTTTTACTTACTGGCTCTGTCTCTCTGCCTGAATTACCTAGCCTCTCTGGGCTTCAGTCTTTCCACCGCAGTCTTACTAACCACCTCAAGGGCTGCTGCGGAGGTGGGAGGGATTCTGTCCAAGGGAAATGGATGTTTCCTTGTGTTGGGCACGGGATCAGCATTCTTGCGGTGTTTCCTGTCTTCTTGGCACTCCATGCTTTTAGCACTTCATGCTCCCATCCCAGATCCTATGGCCAAGCAAGCCATACCTCCCCATTCTCTATTAGTGAAGCTGAATTTGTTATCCAAGTACAGGATCTTATTTTTTTTTAAGATTTTTTTTTTTTTTTGGATGTGGTCCAGTTTTAAAGTCTTTATTGAATTTGTTATAATATTGCTTCTGTTTTATGTTTTGGCTTTTTGGCTGCAAGGCATGTAGGATCTTGGCTCCGTGACCAGGGATTGAAACTGCACCCCTGCATTGGAAGGTGAAGTATTAACCACTGGACCACCAGGGAAGTCCAAGACCTTATCATCATTCCCCACTGTTTTCATTTTTGTTAGATTCTGTTTCTGTCTTTTGGACCCAAACCAGTCTCCCACTTACTAACTATTCCCCATGTGCCTGTTGTTCCGTTGCTAAGCCGTGTCCGGCGCTGTGACCCCATGAACTGCAGCATGCCAGGCTTCCCTGCCCTTCACTGTCTCCCGGAGTTTGCTCAAGTTCCTTGAGTCAGTGATGCAGCCATCTCATCCTCTGTCACCCCCTCTTCTGCTCCTGCCCGTCCCATGTCCCTGTCTTATGTGTAAATCTGGGGTTTCACCTATATCTTCAAGCCACTAAACAAACTGTGGTACAGAAGAGAGTCTGTAAAATGGGTGTCTCTAGGTGGGAGTGCACACCGCGGAGGAGTGGGATGGGGAGCCCCCAGCCAGGCACAGAGCAGGTGAGCCTGCTCAAGCTTCCCTACCTGCCCTTACATGCCACCAAAAGCAGAATAAACTGGAACAACCTTGCTGGAGGACAATCTGACAATATGTATAAACGTGCATAAGAAATGCTGACTCCAAAATTCTACTCCTGGAAATTTACTCCCAAGAAGTCATTAAAGAGAAGAAAAAGATTCTATGTGAAAATATTAATAGCTTTGTTATTTAAAATGCTGAAAAACTTTAAATAGCCTAAATGACTACAAAGAGGAATGGTTAAATAAACTATAACGGCGTAATCACAGCAAGGTGGCTCTTTAAAAAGGTTAAATGACTATGTATCTTTATGTTAGTGAATATAAAGTTATTTAAATTAAGTCACCATAGATATACACCCTATGACTGCACTCAAAAACTGTACACATAGATCAAAGAGTGGAAGGATGAAGAAACAGAAAATTAGTTATGGTGAGATTATAGATATAATTTTCATTTGTTTCCCATGAAAACACATTATAATTGATTTACTTATGAACACCCCACAGGTTGGTACATATATACAGACACATACTTTAAGTGTTTATTATTTATGAATGTTCACAGTTAATCTGAAGGGAGAGTTAAGTAAGATTCAAGAAGGAGCAGTCCAGAACACAGAGCCTTACCCAACATAGGACTGCAATTAAAGGCAAGAAGCATGTATCTAAATATGAGATTTAATTCCTGTCCTCAAGCAGCCTGAAAGCCACTGGGTTGTTAAGGTACCAGATTCCCTTCCCACTGGCATCCACCAGCCTCATCACAATGCTTGCCCGCCACCAGTCAGGAGTCCTGAAGAATGAGTGAAGGGCCAACTTACCAGCAGGGGGCGCTGTGCAAGACCGTCCCCTGTGAGTTTTAGCTCCTGCCCAAGTTGGAATCAAGATTGCCGGGAGAAATATCAATAACCTCAGATATGCAGCTGACACCACCTTCAAGGCAGAAAGTGAAGAGGAGCTAAAAAGCCTCTTGAGGAAACTGAAAGAGGAGAGTGAAAAAGTTGGCTTAAAGCTCAACATTCAGAAAACGAAGATCATGGCATCCGGTCCCATCACTTCACGGAAAATAGATGGGGAAACAGTGGAAACAGTGTCAGACTTTATTTTTGGGGGCTCCAAAATCACTGCAGATGGTGACTGCAGCCATGAAATTAAAAGACGCTTACTCCTTGGAAGAAAAGTTATGACCAACCTAGATAGCATATTCAAAAACAGAGACATTACACTGCTGACTAAGATCCATCTAGTCAAGGCTATGGTTTTTCCTGTGGTCATGTATGGATGTGAGAGTTGGGCTATGAAGAAGGCTGAGCGCCGAACAATTGATGCTTTTGAACTGTGGTGTTGGAGAAGACTCTTGAGAGTCCCTTGGACTGCAAGGAGATCCAACCAGTCCATTCTGAAGGAGATCGGCCCTGGGATTTCTTTGGAAGGAATGATGCTAAATAAAGCTGAAACTCCAGTACTTTGGCCACCTCATGCGAAGTGTTGACTCATTGGAAAAGACTCTGATGCTGGGAGGGATTGGGGGCAGGAGGAGAAGGGGACGACAGAGGATGAGATGGCTGGATGGCATCACCAACTCGATGGATGTGAGTCTGAGTGAACTCCGGGAGATGGTGATGAACAGGGAGGCCTGGCGTGCTGCAATTCATGGGGTTGCAAAGAGTCGGACACTGAACTGAACTGAACTGAACCTGAGATGGGATAAGAGGAGGGTGGTTCCAGCACCTGATGGTTCCAGGGCCCCACTGACCTGCTGTTGGGAGGCGAAGCTTCTTAAATGCCCTGCTGTTACAACTGTGTGCCTCACCAGCTCTTGCACATGGGCATAAACTCTAAACTCAGAAAAGTAAGGCAGAGGCAGACGCAGCAGCACACTTGCAGTGGGAACAGAAAAAAAAGGTTGGGGGGGACTCCGCTTGGCCGTGGCCCCAGCTTACCGTAGGTGAACATGCGTGGCGAGGTCAGTTCAATGTTGGGTAAGGCGCCCAGGTGGTTCAGCACAGCGCACCGATAGCCGTTTTTCTGGGCATAGTCGACAAAGGTGCGGATGTACTGCTTCTCGCTGTGATTGGCAATTCCAGGGCAGATGACCATGGTAATATCATCTGTAGAGTGGAGAAGGAGATTCCGAGATAGCCAATAAATACTGATGTGGTAAATGGACACAATTACACTTCACTGGCTTAGAAAACAGTAGGAGAGAATTTAACATTCATCTTTTCACTCTACCCTCTGAGACAAAGTAAATTTCCCTTCTAGCTGGAACTGTCTACTTCAGTGCTTCTCAAATTATTTATGGTGAAGGGTCAGTTTTTTAAAAGTTCCAATCCATATGGGCAGATGCTTTTGAAAAATAAAATACAATAAAAATTAATTACTAGAAAAATAAAATGAAATACAAGTCTCAATTTTTTAGTACTAGATTCAACATATATAAAATTCCTCTGTCAAACTGCCATACAAATTTCTGAGCATCACTCTTAATTTCTATATGAAATTCTGCATGAATGAATCAATGAACAGAAAAATAAAAAACTGTGTTTGCACAGACTTCTTTGATCCAACAATTTTACTTTCAGGTATTAATTCTACAAATATATGGTACATACACAAAGCATTACATCTGCAGTAATGGCAGAAATCTGAACATAATGTATATGTCCAGAAACAGGGGTCTGGTTAAATAAGTTTTTGCATATCCAAATGAAGAAATATTATGTAGTCCTTAAAAATAATGAGACATTTTTATATACACTGATAAGGCAAGCTCTCCAATAAGTATTAAGTGGAAAAGAGCAAGATGCAAAAAAAGGCTATGCTATGCTATCATCTGGGGGTGGGGGAAGACATCTATATTTATAAATGTATCCAATAGCTCTGGAATCATACACATAAGTCCTAACAGTTGATACCACTGGGGTGTAAGGGTGGGTGGGAGAGAAATTTACACTTTTACTGTATGTCCTTTAGTAACTTTTGAATTTTCTACCATGAGTATGAACTACCTACTTGAAAATATGAATATGTAATTTTCTTTAAAAGAAAAGTGGTATTTAGGTCATTAAATTTAATCATAAATTTTCCTTCTAAAAGTTGAGACAATTTGTAAATTCTTATGCAATAATGTATAAAGAACATTAAAATTTTTAATAAATCTTGAAATTCCAATTTTTGGAATCCTGCCTTAAATTTTATGAATAAGTATGCTTATCAAAGGATTACTTAAGAATAACAAAATTATAAGCAAGCTAAATGTTCAAAAATAGAATGATTAAATTATGTCATGACCACATGGTAGACTATTAAGCAATCATTAAACTTTTGTTATTAAAGACATTTTAGACTTTTAATGATATGGGAATATACTTATAATGTGCAGTAACTGAAATTTTTCGGTTCTATTTTACATAGACCTGAAGGTAAATGGAACAAAATGTTAACAATGGTATGTAGGGTGTAGGATTATCGATGATTATTTTCTCGTTTTAAAAAGTTTCTGTGTTATCTACATTTTTTAAAGCGAGTATTTATTCCTTTTGTTGTCAGAAACAAATCAAAAAAAGGAGGGTGGTAGAGGGCTTCTTTCCTTAAAGTATTTTTTGGATGCAGATACTGCTTTCCAGAACTACCTTCATCAATTCTTTCTGGCACTGGGGTGATAGACAGAGACAAGTTGGAAAAAAAAAAAAGAATAAAATTTTTGTCTTTTTCAACTTTCCACCTCCATCCTAGAAGAGCAGACTGGTTAAATTAAATTTTGTGCTTCAATAGTAGAAGAAGTCAGAGCATTAGATACAAGGGGAAAAAATATTTAACTGGGTTTGGTAGAGAAGTAAATATTTGAAAGATCAGCTACAAGACCATAAACACACTGTGAACGCTCAACTTATTCATTTATTCATTCCTTCTGTGACTGTTTATTGGATTCTGGAGGATTCCAACATGCTAGCAGACAGATAATAAACAACTGCACAAATAAGTTTAGAGATTGGCAGGTACCATGAAGAACCTGAGCAAGAAGGTGTGATGGATTTCCCGGGAAGGATCAGAGACCATCCCTATGAGGAGGTGACATTGGAGCGCAGAGCTAAGTGTCAAGGGAGCAGTCATCTGAAAGTCTGGGACAAGCATTCCTGACAGAGGGGACATAAGCCATGTTGTCACTAGCTACTCAGCAGTTCTAAGTGCTTTAAATAACTGGGAGCTATAATAATATACTTACTGGAATTTACCCCTAAATATTTGCTGAGCTCCTATTAAAAAAAAAAAAAGGTGCATTTGAATACTATAGAAATCAAAATATTGTTCTCTTCTGGTAGAAACAACATTCAGAGGATGCTGCCATGTAACTCCACTTCCTCAAAAGTCCTTATTGTGAAGCGTTTTAATGCCTGTTTATTGTGCAGCCTGGACAGAACAATGAGAGTTTTATTAGCAACAGAAACTGAGGTTGTTTCTGAGAAATAGGTGTCCCAGACCCCTGAAAACCTAAGCAGAGGGTACCTGAGAGCCTTTGTGACCTGCTGCTGTCCAGAAGACCAGCTACACTGCATCTATTAGCTTCGGTTTCCTCATCAGTAAAGTAGGGATAATAAGGCACTGACTTTTCAGGGTGGTTGTGAAGATTAAATGAGGTGATAGTATATATGAAACACTTAGACTAGGCCAGCTTCTGTTGCCGTTATCAAACCAGAGATCTGATCCTGGGCTCCAAGTTCTTACACAAACCTTTCTATTTTACAAGAGGACTAAAAAACTGTATTCGACAATGCTCCCTGCAGAGCCCTACAAGGCACTCAGCTAGTCCATGCTGGGGCCAGTCCTTGCAGGCGGTAGCTAAGTGAAGCACCTCAGCTGCTGTCCTGTGGGCCCCCTGGATGCGATGGTGACAGTCAGTGGCTTGAGCATTTATACCTAGCTCCCTCAGGGATTAATGCTCACTCCCTGAGTGATGGCCCAGTCCCACAACCTGAACTAGCTCACCTCCCACACAGTGCTCAGCCAAGGGCTCGAAGAGGTCAAAGGTCGAAGTGGCTCCATCAGACATGGTGATGAACTTCCGGTGCCCATACGGGTGTGGGGACCTCACCCTTCCCATCTTCCCATACAAGGCTGTTTGGATGTGTCCACTTTTTCCCCAGATCAATGGTGGGATGTATCTGAGAAAGAAGGAGAGGAGAGGTCAATTTTCCCACACTCTTGGAATAACACTCTAAAAAACTCTTGGAACAAAAGCTTTTCAACCTTCTCCCTCCACCCCTGGAAAATTCTGTCCACTAAGCACAAATAGGATATTTTTTTCAACCTTACATCCAGGCCATGATTTACTCCTTTTCCCACTGATGCATTAGATTAGCTTTAGAAATCAACCAGGACATGCTTATATAGACAGGATTTCAAATTGAAGGTGTTAATTAATTCAACATGGGTTATTTCCATAATGTAGAACAGAAAGAAAGCAACTAGTACATTTTGAACACATGCTACTTGACAGGGTTAGCCTCATTATCAACTGAGCTAATGTATATAAAATAGCTAGCAGGCACCTACGCACACTAAATGCTCACTTCTTTGCCTTCCCCTAATAAGGCAGCCACAGCTGCAGGGGTGACCCCATGAACACAAACCTGCTGCCTTTGTTAAACTGGCAAGGGCTGCAAAGCTCCTGAGAGTCTGTCGAGTGCCTTGTGCGTGTCTGTGTGTGTTGGGGGGGGCGGCATTGTATGCTCCGGAGAATGTGCTGGAAGGGCAGAGCAATGTAAATATTTGTTGGATTAATGAAGGATAAAGTCTTGTTAGCACAAGCAAGGCACGACACCACCCTAACAACTGTTCTTCATGAAAACACAGAGTGATTCTGGTCGTCAGAGGGAAGTGCAAAAACCACAAACTAGTTAATTACTGGGAAAAACAAGGTGTTCCAAGTTACAATTAAGAAATGATTACAGTTCACAATCACAGTTTGCAAGATGATCCCATCTCCTGAAACTGCTATCTGTTTCTCTTCTTCGGCTTTGGGCCCCAGCTTGATGGTTAAGCAGGATTTGGTATTGACGTCAATCCATCTCCGTAGCGTATCACAGTGGTGAACATTTTGTTAAGAATTTACCTTAATGTTTGTTTGCCGATTCAAGACCATCTTTTTTTATCAGACCAGATGATCCTAGATCCTCTCCTTAAACCAGATTTACTCTTTTTTTTTTTCTGGTAATTCATTAACTGTTAATTAAATCATCACAAGGTTTAAAAGAAGGGAAGTTATCACCCTAAGCAAGCCAGTTCCCAGACATGCTTCTTCTGTGGGGGCAGGGAGGACAAGGAAGAGTATTTTAAGACCTAAGGACATGAAATCACTTGCCAATGTCACACCACAGGTGCAAATCTCAGTGCAGAGGGCATGGCCTTCGGAAAGTAGGCAGAAGCATTTATAAGAGAAGAGTGGATTATGACAGCAACAGAAAGCAAGCCTATAAAAATAATGTCAGTCGGACAGTTGAATACTATACAAGATTTAGATAACAGAATTTATGAAGGGTTTCAGACTACTTAGGGGCTTCCCAGGTGACTCAGTGGTAAAGCATCCGCCTGCAATGCAGGAGACTGGGGTTCAATCCCTGGGTTGGGAAGATCCCCTGAAGTAGGAAATGGCAATCCATTCCAGTATTCTTGCCTGGGAGATCCTGTGGACAGAGGAGACTGGCAGGCTACAGTTCATGGGGGTTGCTAAATAGTCAGACTAAGCAGCTAAACAATGAAAACCCTGTTGAAAAATGATGAGGATGACCGTCAGACTGCTAAATTGGACGATAAATTGTGCATCGGGGTCGGGGAGTGGTCCAAGAAACTAAACTTCCAATTGCTCCTGGAGGAAAAGTTGGGAGAAAATTTTGTTTATAATGTAAATTAAAAATGGAAATGTTCTGATGTTAAAAATGTCAGAAGAATGGGTTAAATTTCATCCACTTATTTTCTGATCTTGTTTGGAATAAAAAAAACCTTCTGATTTTGTTTGGAATACAATATAATCTTAGAGAAAACAACAAAAGAATAAAATTTCCATTTGGCTAGTCACAGATTTCCTGTATAATCATGACACATGTGATGACCCTGAGGCCATGCTCCAGATTCAAGGTCCTGTCAGCACCTCTGAATCTTGGCATCTGCCTCCGTCAAGTGGCCTCTTAGCCTCTAGTCTTGTTCCCGCCGGTTCTGGCATCCCCCGCCCAGTGGAGGGATAACTAACACACAACCCTGGCCACAGTCCTCCATTGCTTGAGTCCCAGTAGCTTGGCTTAGAAGGCCCACCACACTCTGGTGCCTGCCTACCTTTTCTGCCTAAGCTCCGAAAAATCTGAACCACCAGCCCAGCTCCACCCAGGGGCTATTTTTATCCCAGCTACCTTTGCTCGGGCGGTTTCTTCTGCCTGGAATGCTCTCTCCTTCTCTCTTTTAAAGAATTATTCATTTAAAAAATTATATGCATTTCTTTTTGGCTGCGTTGGGTCTCAGTTGCCCCAAGCAGGCTCTTTGTCACGGTATTTGGGCTTCTCGCTCGCTGCGGTTTTTGTAGTAGTTGTGGCACGCGGGCTTAGTAGCCTGTGGCGTGTGGGATCTTAGCTCCCTGACCAGGGAGTGAACCCATGTCTCCTGCATTGGAAGTCCCTTCTTCTCTCTTTCTACATCCAATTTTTTCTCCTGCCCAGCTACTACCTGGCTCTCAAGAGTCCCTTCCAATCAGATTGTTGGGGGAGCTGCCTCTTCTCTGTGCCCCCTGGCAAAGCACCCCGCAACATAACTCCATTCCGGCACTCCTGAGGCTTTATTAAAATACACTCTTTTCAAGAACACTCCTGCCTGCCACCTGCAGGAGCCAAGCTCATCCTCCTCTGTGTCTGTCGTCATGGCACTAGACACACACTAAACATGTAGGGAGGACTTGAGGATGAAGAGTACAGACCCACTGGTGTGAAAAGTGAAAGTCGCTCAGTCATGTCCCACTCTTTGCAACCCCCTGGACTATATAGTCCATGGAATTCTCTAGGCCAGAATACTGCAGTGAGTAGCCTTTCCCTTCTCCAGGGGAATCTTCCCAACCCAGGAATCAAACCGGGGTCTCCTGCATTACAGGTGGATTCTTTACCAGCTGAGCCACCAGGGAAGCCCTCTGAAAAGAAAGATATGATTAAAATATCACATGCATCATAATAACGTGAACTTGGCTGTGGCATGACTGGTTTGGCTGCTGATCTTTTTCGAGGCGACTTAGCACTGTTCTCAGACTGGGTTGGGATGAAATTCTCAAGTCGTGTGTGCGTATGTGCGTGCTTGTGTGTGTATGAGAATAAGCAACTGCCTCAGGGTCATCTGGAACCTTCAGTGTAAAGTCAGTTGTGCACAGAGGAGGTTTCATAATCTATCATTTTATGACACTACCACCTACTGATAAAACACTGTCTTTAATTAACTTCACAGTAACACAACATGAGGGCTTACAAAACTGAGTTTCCGCATAGCATTTACTGTAGTGCAGCTTTACTGTGTGTTTCTGTTTGTTTATATAACCAATCCACAGATCATAAGAAAAACATTAAGAAATGAAAAGCTAGAATAGGTGCCTCGTTACATGGTTTAGCTCAGTGAAGAAATCTGGACCAAAACAACGGAACATTTGAAACGTGTATGAATATGGAAACATTTAAGAAATGCTGCTGAAATAATACATGGAAGAATATGTTTTACTCTAACTACCTATGGGATAGTTGATCCGAAAATACGGCTGCCAATAATTCTACCTATTCCTGTCTCCAAAAGCCACTCTTCCCATTGGGAGCTAGAAATGTCTGCATACGCTGTGAGTCCCGGTGAGCCTGTGATTTGTTTGGACCGGTAGGATGTGGAGGGAGGCCTGCTGCCCAGATCTGGGCCTGGCCCTTAAGGACTCTGGCGGCAGCTTCTTGTACCTCCTTGGAAGCCTGGTGCTATGTAATAAAGAGGGGCTTCCCTGGATTCATCAATTTCTTTGTCTATTCTTGTGCCAATATGGTATCCTTTTAATTAACATAGCTTTATGGAGTATTTTGAGAGTTGATAGTACAGGCCTACCTCACTCAACATTTTCTTGGCATACTTTTGGCATTTTAGTTTCCAGATGAACTATAGGATTAGCTTGCTCTATGAAAAATTTAGGATTTTTAAACTGAAAACACACCAAACACATACTACTTTGGGAAGAACTGACATCTTTACAGTTTGACTTGTCCCATTCAAAAACATGGTGTATCTCTCCATTATTCAGGTATTTATTGTCTTATAGTAAAACTTTTATAGCTTGCTTCATGTTTCAAAGTTACTCTTAAGAGTTAGTATCTGGGCATGTTTTACTCCTGACTCCCAGGAAGCTGAAGTGATGTCTTCTACTTCTTTACTTATCTAGATGGTATTTTGTCCAGTGTCATGCTGTGGTCAGTGGTTAATGAATCCTGTTACTAAGAAAGAAGTTGGAAGACCACAATAAAATCTAGAGGCTAGTATGTCTTTATTTTCTGAACATACTTATAATCAACATCTGGCTATACTAACAGAATTGCCCAAAGGAAAAGCCCTCAAGGGATAATTTAGACCTCCCTCTCACCCACATCCCCCCTGACAGGCACGCACACACACACACACACACACACACACACACACACACACCCCTTTGGGCAGATGGAGTTCACATGAATAAGAACAGATGGTTGCTGGGCTGTTTATAAGACAGTTGGAGAAAAAGCTGACTAATGCTCATCTCTGCCCTAAATCTGTGGGTGACCGATTCTTCCCTACGGGATTTGGGTCCCTTGGATGTATTAATAGATCAAACCACTTTATAGCTGTGGGACCTAGACTTAGCTATTATTCCCTTCGATTCTCTCCAGCACCTCTCTACCAAGTTGGCTCCAGGCTTGGCACACAATAGATGTTCAGGATATGTTGTCTGAGATTAATTTCCCCACCAAGTCTTTCCCAGTGAACCAAATGCCCATTAGCAGTTACTTCTTGGCATTTTATGTTTGTATCAAACATAACTTTGGTTAAAGCAACAACCCAGCCCTGACTAACTTAACTCCTCTTATATTAGAGGGATGCTGGGATGTTCCCCAAATGGACGAGAGGCTGGAGCAGGCTTGAAGAGCACAGGATCCAGGAAGGAAACCAGGGGGCTGCTCTAGCAATGTGCTCTTTACACAGTCAGCAGTATCACTCCCTGCAAAGAGTCAATGTTCCAGGAGGGAGATGTTCAGAAGCACGGAATTTCAGAGTGGGTGGGCAGGGTACCTTGAATTACTACTTATGTGCATTGTGAGAGAAGAACGTCCCCCAAAGGAAATGTGTATACCCTTGGAGAGGCGGAAGGACGCTGGGCGGCAGAAAAGTGACAAACATCATTTTCAAGGCGCTTAGCTGGACTTGTCTTTGCTTCAAGAGCTTTTTTTCAGGGATGTCCCTGGTGGTCGAGTGGTTAAGATTTTGCTTTCCAACGTAGGGGACATAGGTTCCATCCCTGGTTGGGAACTAAGATCCCACAAGCCATGGGGCAACTAAGCCCGTGCGCCACAACTACTGAGCCTGCCTGCTCTGGAGCCCACACACCACAACAAGAGACACAACCAAATAAATAATATTAAAAAGGAGGCTTTTTCAGTGCCCCTGACACCCCACAGCCCCCGTCAAACCACAATGCTTCTTCTAGTTCTCCCAAAGTCTCCTCTTTCTTTTTGTTCCTGTTCCCCAAACCTGGTCCCAACTCAGTATTTTCCCATGATTTTCAAATGTATCTACTTTGAAGTATCTGTTTTACTTATGACACAGCATAGCTCAGAAACAGGCAACCTACTTGCTAAAGTGTGTTTTCCCCACACACACCTGTCTTTATAAAAGCAAATATTATATATATATATATATATATCGGGGAAGGCAACGGCACCCCACCCCAGTACTCTTGCCTGGAAAATCCAATGGATGGAGTAGCCTGGTGGGCTGCAGTCCATGGGGTCGCTAACAGTCGGACAGACTGAGCGACTTCACTTTCACTTTTCTCTTTCATGCATTGGAGAAGGAAATGACAACCCACTCTAGTATTCTTGCCTGGAGAATCCCAGGGATGGGGGAGCCTGGTGGGCTGCCGTCTATGGGGTCACACAGAGTCGAACACGACTGAAGTGACTTAGCAGCAGCAGCAGCAGCAGCAGCAGCAGCATATATATATATATATACATACATATATATATATATATATATATATACGAAGTTTGTGTTGTTTTCTTTAAAGGAGACATCAAGCAGAGTTTTTATGACTCCTGGTCAGTGATTTTTACTGACCTTAAATTAACACATGTTACATAACCCGTCATTTTGCCCCCACTATCTTTTACCGGGATTCCCTGGTAGCTCAGCTGGTAAAGAATCTGCCTGCAATGAAGGAGACCCCAGTTCGATTCCTGGGTGGGGAAGATATGTTGGAGAAGGGATGGGCCATCTACTCCAGTATTCTTGGGCTTCCCTTGTGATTCAGCTGGTAAAGAAGGGCTTCCCTTGTGATTCAGCTGGTAAAGAAGGGCTTCCCTTGTGATTCAGCTGGTAAAGAATGTGCCTGCAGTGCAGAAGACCTGGGTTCAATCCCTGGGTTGGGAAAATCCTCTGGAGAAGGGAACAGCTACCCACTCCAGTATTGTGGCTTAGAGAATTCCATGGACTGTATAGTCCACGGGGTCCCAAAGAGTTGGACACAACTGAGCGACTTTCACTTTCATCTTTTTGACATAAAATTCACACAACATGGGATTAACCATCTCAAAGTCTATATTTCAGTGGCATTTGGTACATTCACAACATTGTGGAATTATCACCCTTACCTAGTTTCAGAATATTTCACCACTCCATAAGGAAATGCTATACCCATTACATAATCACTTCCTCCCCTCCCCCTGCACCTGGCAACCACTTATCTATCTGCTTTCTGTCTCTGTGGATTTGTATAGTCTGGATATCTCACATAAATGGAACCATACAATATGTGATTTTTTTGTCTTGTGAATTTTCACCTACATTATGTTTTTGAGGCTAATTCATGTTGTAGTATGGTTCAGCACTTCATTCCTTTTTATGGCTGAATAATATTTCATTGCATGGATATACAACACTTTGCTTATCCATTCATCTATTGATGTATACTTGGATTATTTCCAACTTGTGTCTATCATGAACAGTGCTGATATGAATATTTGTGTACCAGTTTTTGACTAAATACCTGTTTCTAATTCTTTGGGGAAATACCAAGGAGTGGTATTTCTGGGTCATCTGGTAATTGCATGCTTAACTTTCTGAGGAACCTCCAAACTGTTTTCCATGGCAGCTGAAACACTTTTACATTCCCATCAACAACATACAAGGGTTCCAATTTCTCCACATCCTTGCCAACACCTGTTATTTTCCATGAGAAAAATTATTACAGCCGCCCTAGTGGGTATGAAGTGGCATCTCCTGTGCTCTGATTTGCATTTCCCTATGCACTGAAAAGCCCTACCATTTTGACTCCAGGCTATTTCCTTCCACTCTATCTCTGCTTCTATCTCTATCTCTAATATTAATCATAATTTGGCTACTACCAGTAGGAAGAATCAAATCAGAGTAAAACTGGTAACAGTCAAAATGGCATGTGGTACAATTTAGTATTATGTTGGATACTACATTATGCTGAAGCTGAAACTCTAATACTTTGGCCACCTGATGTGAAGAGCTGACTCACTGGAAAAGATTCTGATGCTGGGAAAGCCTGAGGGTAGGAGGGGGCGAAAGAGGATGAGATGGTTAGCTGGCATCACCTACTCAATGGACATTAATTTGAGCAAACTCTGGGAGACAGTGGAGGACAGAGAAGCCTGATGTGCTGTAGTCCATGGAGTCGCAGAGCAGGACATGACTTAGTGACTAAACAACAATAATTTGGCATTGTCTAAATCCTGACAAAAGAATCCATTTTCATCCATTTAGACTTGCAGAATTTAACCTAGAGAATTGGTCTTGATGAAAAGAAAAGCCACAAGAGAGCTTTCTATAGAAGAAGCTATGGTCAGTAACACATAATATGAACAAAAAACTGAATCCAAGCTTTGTAGTAAAAGATAAATGGAAAATAAACGTGATGGAGATAAAATTCAATTGTATTATATTTTTAAAAATCAACATGAAACCAAACTGGTTCAGTAGAATTTGTTCCTAGTTTCTCTAAAATTCTTTCATGGTAACATAACTCTGATGAAAGTACTTGCATTTAAAATGTCCTTGGCTTCAACCTCTCCTGAGCCTTCTCCCTGCAGGAGTGCACGTGGTTAGAACCCAACTAGAGGTCTCTCTTCCCAGCTCGATCCAGACTAGACCAGAACCAACAAAAAGTAGATGATATGAACTGAAAAGTAAGGAGGCAGTGAAGACAAGATCCCAAATGCAGGGTCCACTTGGGGGCCGTGGAGATCCGTAGGAGTCATGGGAGAAGTCTTGCTTCTCCACCATCATAAGGAAGTAGGAGGGCCAGTGATTTCACAGAGAAAAAGGAAGCGGGAGGGAAGAGTCACCAGACTCTAATTATCTGCAAGAATGAGATACCTGTGAAGACAAAGGTCTGGAAGCTTACTAGAGCAAAGAAACATCGCCAGGACTGAAACCCTTCATGACTTCAGGCATATTAAGGATCCTCCCCCAAGGCTTTTCCAAAGGAGTCAGGGATATCTGTGGTTCCATCAACACATTTATTTCCTGCTTTCAACGCAGAACATTTCATTTACTTACAGCACTTCACAATTTGTCAAAATCTTTGCTGTACAGGATTTCACTTGCTTTTTAAAATTTTATTCTTAAGGATAATTGTAATTGTTTTTTTATTTATGTTATCACAGGGCTTTTTTTTTTTTTTTTTAAGTTGTTTGTTTGTTTGTTTGTTTGGTCATGCGGTATGTGAGATTTTTTTCTTCCCTGACCAGGGACCGAACCCATGCCCCTTGCCTTGAAAGCACCACAAGACTGCCAGGGAAGTCCCAAATTAAATAATTTTTTAAAAGTATAGTTGGTTTACAACGTTGTGTTAGTTTCTGCTGTTCAGCAAAGTGATTCAGTTACACACATATATATGCATTATTTTTCATATTCTTTTCCATTATGGTTTATTACAGGATATTGAATAGAGTTCCCTGTGCTACACAGTCCGATCTTGTTTTCATTTGCCTTTGATAATCAAGCAAGTTTGTGCAATGGGTAGCTGCTGTCAACCATGGGGACTCTGACGCCCAGAGTTTAGCCATGGTCACTGTGCTAATCAAGGGCAGAGTTGGGACTTCGACTGAGACCTTGATCCACTGTGTCTAGTGCTTATCTGGATGATAAAACAGGCATGATGATGAAAAAGAGATATTTTCATTCCAGATACTCCTATGATTCTATTAGTCATCCTTTAAAACTATTACAGTTATCGAGAACTAGTGCAAATGAACCTTAACATATCTTAGTCAACAGGCAATCTCTAGCTTTAAAAATACATCAAGTTAGCATATGCGTATTCCAGAGTTGTCGGGTTTTAGGCTATGGCCAATCAGGGGCTTCTTAGCAACACGGGGAGCCCTGGTAGCTACTCCTGATATAAATCCACTTATTGAGTCAGAAGCTGGTGACACCCAGGAGAAAGGACAAAGGCTTAGACCACATCCTGGGTCTTCGGTGAATGCAACAGTCATGGCAAAGGGGTCATTCAGAAGTGATCCCTTCTGTTTTAACTTTGCTCTCTCCTCCGCAGGGTCATTTTGTTAGTGTAGTGGGGTCACGTCTCACCTGTAGTCTGATTTTCAAATTAAAAGTTCAAACCACCAACTAAAGTCAAATCACCTTCTGAATACCCTACAGGCAGGAATACACTGCTTGTCCATGAAGTCCAAGCAGCTCTCGTCCAGCGCCGGGCAGGTGGCTAGGACGGCATTAACACAGATGGCCCTGGTGACCTGAGGTTAGGGTTGTGTTGTGAAACCAGGAAATCCCAAATGTTTAAATGCAAGGACATAGCACGATGCTTCTCCCTTGCAGGAGACGCACACAGGCCGGGGCACTGCTGGTGGGGATGTGAGGCTCCCAGCCTACACAGGATGGGGCTGAGTGCATCTGAGCAAAGAAGCTGGCTGCGGGACCAGCACCAAGGAAGAGTGTGTGTGTGAGCGTCTGTCGTTCTTGACATAAACAGCTGAATCTACACAAGCTGAGTTATTGGACTGGCCAAAAAGTTCATTCAGTTTTAAGTAAAAATAAAATACATACTTTTTCATATACACCAAGAACTGTATTGAACAACATATCCACTACCTGAATGAATTTTTTGGCCAACCCAATATACATGATACAGCTCCAACTGAAGAATAGAAAGCATATTGGAGTAATAATTTACATATTGCAAACAACATTTTTTTTTTTAAGTAGTAATTCTGTTTGAGCACACTCAGTCGCTAGGTCATGTCTGACTCTGTCAGCCCATGGACTGTAGCCTGCCAGGGGGCTACACTGTCCATGGGGTTTTCCAGGCAAGAATAGTGGAGTGGGTTTCCATTTCCTCCTCTAGGGGATCTTCCCAACCCGGGGATAGGACCTGTATCTCCTGTATTGCAGGCAGATTCTTTACCACTGAGCCACCTGGGAAGCAGTAATTTAGTTTACTGCCTGCCTAAGTTCCAGACACTGAGCAGATCTGTCTGCAGGATTCTCCCAGATATCCACGGTCACCTTGGGGATTCACCTAGAACTTGCTTTTTAGGTTTAAAGGGTCATCTGTGATGACCTAGAGGGATGGGATGGGATGGGGGTAGGTGGGAGGTAGCTCAAGAGGGAAAGGATTACATGTATACATAAAGCTGATTCACTTTATTGTGCAGCAGAAACTAGCACAGCATTTTAAAGCAATTATACTCCAATTTAAAAAAAAAAAAGGTCATTTGGTAAAATGAACGACACCTTCTCAAGGGTTGGTGACTTTCGAATGTCAGCATCTGTGAACACAGCACTTGGCTGGAGGCCCAACCTGTCCACGGCCCTGACTGCGTTCCCAACTCAGCGGCTCACTCCACAGACTCCAGTCTGCCCTCAGCTTCGCTCTCCTCCTCAGAGCCCAATCCCGGGGAACGCCTCTGTGACAGGGGCAGAAAGGGAGGGGTCATGATGTCTTGGGAGACCCTCCCAAGGGACAGGCTCCCCTCACATCAGGCCCACAGGGCACTGCCTCACAGCTGCTCCTGTTTCTCTCTTGGGAACCTCTCATTCGAGTGGCTGATAACGTCCTTCCTTGGCCCTGAGCCGAGATGCCGGCCAGGGGTTGGGGCAGGTGCTGGGGCCCTTCGCTCAGCCTCTGCAGAGAGTGCTCTTTTCAACAGGCCCTCAGAGCACAGCCTCAGGTAAAGAAAAACAAATTTTCCATTTCAAAATATGTGGCCACTGAGAAGAGAGATGACCTTTATTCTGACCAGGAGATTTGTTTGGAGAGTGAGCACATGGACCAGAAATGGCTCTAGGAGCACGCGGCTGGTACTTGGACCCAACCAGAGGCGTCATCGAAACTGAGCCGGCCGAGCCCTACTTTTTTTTTTTTTTTTTTTTTGGCTCTTACATGTTGAGTCAATACAGTTCAGAGATTAGCGAGACACAGTGCCTAACCTTAGAAGGCTCACATCCTGGGGGTGGAAGCGCATGAGGGAAACACAGACAACTACTCACAGAGAGGAGGCGTGGGCACCGGGGTCGGAAAGGCAGGATGGGGGATGTGTGGGCAGACTGAGTCACATGACTGAGAAGTACAACTTGACTCAGTTCCTGATGGGGAGTGTCAACGACTGAATGTGTGTCCCCCACCCCCCAACATTCACATACTGAAGCCCTACCTGGCTCTCCTACCACCTGTGTTGGTATTTGGAAGTGGAATATTTGGGATGTAACTGGGCTTAGATAAAGTCATGAGGGTGGAGCCCCTATAATGGGATTGGTGTCCTTCTAAGTGGAGGATGAGAGATCAGAGATCGCTCTCTCTGCCATGCAAGGACACAGTGAGAAGGGGCCACCTGCAAGTCAGGAAGAGAGCCCTGGAAACAAACCTGCTGGCACCTTGATCACAGGCCTTCCAGCCCCCGGAACTCTGAAAAGTAACTATCTGTTGTTTAAGCATCCCAGTCTATGGTATTATGTTACAGCAGCCTGAGCTAAGACAGGGAGTCTAAGGTTCCCGGAGAGTGGGCAAGTTTCTGAGCATCCAACCTCTGGTCAGGGACTGGTCACATCTTGCAGTGTTTACAACATCTCTGAGTGATGGTATCGCCCCCACATTACAGATGAGAAAAATAGTCTTGACCTGCTTGGCATCAGGAAGTCAGGATTAGAGCCCAGACCTCTGCTTTCTGTCCAGAGCTGTTCTTAGCATGCCACACTCCAGACGCCATCAACTCCCTCAGTTCAGTTCAGTTCAGTCGCTCAATTGTGTCCGACTCTTTGCGACCCCATGAATTGCAGCACGCAGGCCTCCCTGTCCATCACCAACTCCTGTAGTTCACCCAAACTCATATGCATCAAGTCGGTGATGCCATCCAGCCATCTCATCCTCTGTCGGCCCCCTCTCCTCCTGCCCCCAATCCCTCCCAGCATCAGGGTCTTTTCCAATGAGTCAACTCTTTGCATGAGGTGGCCAAAGTACTGGAGTTTCAGCCTCAGCATCAGTCCTTCCAAAGAACACCCAGGACTGATTTCCTTCAGAATGGACTGGTTGGATCTCCCTGCAGTCCAAGGGACTCTCAAGAGTCTTCTCCAACACCACAGTTCAAAAGCATCAATTCTTCGGCGCTCAGCTTTCTTCACAGTCCAACTCTCACATCCATACATGACCACTGGAAAAACCATAGCCTTGACTAGACAGATCTTTGTTGGCAAAGTAAATGTTTCTGCTTTTGAATATGCTATCTAGGTTGGTTATAACTTTTCTTCCAAGGAGTAAGCGTCTTTCAATTTCATGGCTGCAGTCACCATCTACAGTGATTTTGGAGCCCCAAAAAATAAAGTCTGACACTGTTTCTACTGTTTCCCCATCTATTTCCCACGAAGTGATGGGACCAAATGCCATGATCTTATTTTTCTGAAGGCTGAGCATTCTCAACTCCCTCAACTACAAGTTAAAACAATAAACAGTTTTGTGTCAGCTCTTTTCTCTCTGATCAACTGGCAGAATGTTAGGTTAAATCATGTTTTTCCAATCTGATAATTGAATTTGTTGGGACTTCTCTTTGGTGTTCTAAGCACACATTAAACAAACAAAAGAAATTTCTTTGATTTTACAGCTTTTTCACAACTTTATAACCAACTACGTCAGGTTAGTGAAGCTTTTTTTTTTTCCTGTAGGAGATTCATCTGGAGGATAATTAACTTGAATACTCACATGGATTATTTCAAGATGGGGCCAGAGTATTAATAAACTCATACTGAATATCTCCCCAAAGATAGTTAGACTCAGGAGAGGGATGGTAGAGCAAGAGGCTGGAGGTACTTCTGGAAAGGTGAGAGGTGCCTGGTTTGGGGAATCATTTTTACCTGCTTTAATTGAGTGAGGATAAATTAATCAAGACAAGGATCCCTGGGGCAGGCGTGGGTGGGGTTGGGGAGGACATGGGGAGTGAAGATTTGTGGCAGCTCCAGATGTCAGAACATTGATGTCAGGCCTTTGTGTGTATGCGCCTGTGTGTGTACACAAGCTTGTGTCCACACAGAGGAGGAGGGAAGGGGCAGAGCCCTTTAGAGTTTAGGGGAACATCCTATAGACACTTGTTCTGGATCCTGAACTACCAGAGCCTCTCCTTCACAGACCCTGGACACAGAACTGCTGCTGCTCCTACCGCAGAGCCCTTGGGTCCCCCCTCTCTTTCTGCATCCAGCCTGGCTGGCTCGAAGCCAGCAGGTCTTCTGTGGTCTCCCCACACTGGACCTCACCCTTTTCCGCTAGGACACAGCCCCCTGGAGGGCCCTTCTTTGCAGGAGGCCCAGACGTGGAGGAAACCCTGCCCCACGTGACACCAGTCCTGCTGGGGAGGCGAGGCTGAGGCTGGGAAGGGACTTCATCACTGGCTTTGGAAACCAACACCTTGGGTGTTTTATTTCAAAATGGCACATTCAGCTTCCCCAAGCCCCATTAATAGGCTCATCAGCAGTATGCTCGGAACACAGCATTTTCCCCCACTGGAAGCGAATTCCTCTTCACAGCTGTCACACGCTACATTTTTGAAACGGTTGTTGCTCTGTTCCTGAATTACAGGATGGTGCGCAGAAAAATTCCAGTGCAGACAGGGCTGTTTCTGCCTGAAGTGACCAAAAGTGGCTGAAGAAAGCAAGAGAGAAATCGGCTTCCGTTGCTATGCCTGGTTTCTAAATATATACAGGACGTTGCCATATCTCTGAACCATTATGTATCTTGTGCAAGCCATGAGGAACGAACGTCAGCAGGAAGCAGCACACAAGTGACAATGTGTGTGCACGTGCGTGCAGTCTCTCAGTCGTGTCCAACTCTTCGCGACCCCATGGGCTGTAGCCCACCAGGTTCCTCTGTTCATGGGATTTTCTAGGCAAGAATACTGGAGTGGGTTGCCATTTCCTCCTCCAGGGACTCTTCCCAACCCAGGGATTGAACCCAAGTCTCCTGCGTTGCAGATGGATTCTTCACCACTGGGCCACTGGGGAAGCTCATGAGTGACCAAAAAACCACTTAAAAAGAAACCACACACACACACACACACACACACACACACACACACACAAAGAAACCACACAGTTTTTTACTCTGAGGAAAAATAAACTCAATTTTAAAGTTCAAAGAAAACCAATTAAAACCCCTCTGAACTGTACTCACATGTTAATTAAACGTCTCTGGTCCCATTATCTTTCTGTACATTTAGCTCTGGTCACCAGCCTCTGTACATAGAAGGGAGGAAGCTCAGCCCTCTCTCCTCATGTATATCTCGACCTGGTTTGGACACTATACTCTAAGTGGGCTCGCAGTTTATCAGGAGGCTTGGGGGTTCTACCGACAAATATCACCTATTAAATAACTAGTCCTGCAAAGACCCAGTCAAATATTAGTTACTTTCCTGGCAGCTCAGATGGAAAAGAATCTGCCTGCAATGCAGGAGACCTGAGTTCAATCCCTAGGCTGGGAAGATCCCCTAGAGGAGGGCATGGCAACCTATTCCAGTATTCTTTCCTGGAGAATCCCACGGACAGAGAAGCCTGGCGGGCTACAGTCCATGGGGCCGCAGAGTCGGACACGACTGAGCAACTAACACTTCCGCTTCTCTGCTGGGAGACTACATCACAGCTCCTGGAGTCTGGCATCCAAGCTGCTAAACTGTTCCCCCACCTCACCTTTCTCATTACTATATCGTGGATTTGAAAACAACTGCCTCTGGGAATTCCCTGGCGATCCAGTGGTTAGGACTCCACACTTTCACTACTGAGGGCCCAGGTTCAATCTCTGGTGGGGGAACTAAGATCGCATAACCCATGCGACGTGGCCGAAAGGGAGAAATGAATAAATGGCTCTGGAAAAGCTGCCTCTGCTGACCACACTGGACCTATAGTGACGTGCAGCACACGGAACATTTTCCTTTTGCCCCTGTCTTCCCTGGTCGCTCGTCATCTGTCTGAAGGACAGATACAGCAATAGTCTGTTCTTCGCCCAACCTCTGTTCATGTCTCAGGCCAAGGTCACCTCAAATTTTATGCCAGGGCTAGACAAGATAAGAGCTGAAATGTCACATCGTATCTGCTACTATTCCTAGAGTGGGGGGAACTGGAATACCGAAATGTGAGATTCCTGGATTATCTACATGGAGTGCGCTTTTGAGAGCACTTTAATCAAGAGATTACTGTAAGAATTAAAAGTATCAGCATTCAACAACAGCATGTATTTTGCCTTTCCTTGGTATGTAGAAAATAATTCACAAAATGGCAAACTGACATTAGAAGAAGACAGGCTCTTAAACTAATTAAAAATATGCCTTTTTTGGTCACCAATATATATATCATTGTTACTACCCTACATTCAAAATCTGGCTCTGTTCTTATTCCCAGGAAGTTCACAGACATGAGAAGGAGATAATAAGGAAAGTGTATGAAGCTCTTTAGGGCTTAGGAAACAAGAACAAATGCGCTTGCATGGGAAAGCTCAGCATCACAAATATGCCAGTTCTTCCTAAATTATCTATAAATGTCATAGACACACAGTAAAAAGAGCAGGATTTTTATATTTGGAATTAAACAAGGCTTCTAAAGTTCATATGGAAAAAAAGAACCAGTTGTAATAGTCAAGGGAATTATGAAACAGAAGAGAAGTGACAAGGCGCTAGTACCAGCCCCTCTGCCCACAGCAAAACGTGTCTAAAAGTGACAAATCTGCTAATGATGCACATTCAGGGTTATCAACAGAGTGGAACAGACTGGAAATATGCCTAAATGCACCCAGGAAATTTAGTAGGAGAGGAAGGTGGCATTTCAATAAATGGGGTAAAGATGGCTTGTTCAATAAGTGGCTATGGGCAAAGGGTAGCCATCTAGAAAAAAAATAAGTTGGAGTCACCCTTCATACCAGGACAAATCCCAGAGAGATCAAACATTGTAAAATAGGAAATGAAAGAATACATGTACCCAAAGAAAGATTAGTGAAAGAAAAGAAACTGTTAGTTGCTCAGTCATGTCCGACTCTTTGCAGCCCCCCGGACTGTAGCCCACACCAGGTTCCTCTGTTCATGGGATTTCCCAGGCAGGAATACTGGAGTGGGTTGCCCATGCCTTTCTCCAAGGGATCTTCCTGACCTAGGGATCAAACTCAGGTCTCCTGCATTGCAGGCAGATTCCTTATTGTCTGAGCCACCAGGGAAACCCCAAAGAAAGTCTGGCGGTTTTTAAAATCATCACAATGAAGAAGATCTTTCAAAGGAAAACAGAAATCCCAGAAGCCAAAAGAAACGATCCAAAGATTTGACTATGCAAATATTAAGAAAAAAAAATCTGCATGGCAAATACCACCATGGGCAAAGTCACAAAAACAAATGACAGACTGAGGACAAATATTTGCAACACATCCCACAGAGGGCTAATCTCCATCATACATAAAGGACCCATTACAGGACTAGGTTCCATGACCCCACCCAAAGATCTCTGCGCTACAGTAGTACAGAGAAAACTAACAGGAAGTTAAAAAATACACTTTAAGTGATATTATAGGAGACAGAGGTGTCCCTTCCCCCAAAAAATAAAAGGATGCATGGTTAGACCACAGAAGGAAAATATTTAACTATACATTCTAAAAGAAAAGGAAGAAAAAACATATTTTTTCAAAACAGGAGCCTGTCTAGGAGACTTGATAATTGAAAAAGTTATGATCATCAACTGTCTTCTAGATTGAGGAATTTATACCAAAGGTAACTACAAGCACACGTTAAGAACTTGTTTCCACTGTTTTGTATTCTATTTGGGGATTTTTAAAAATGTTATAAGTACCATTGGTATAATCATTATTGGTATCACCAATAATTTGAAAATAAAAATCTTGCCCAAGTAAAAACAAAACAAAAATCATCTTTTCAGATGATTCTGAAGAAACCAATGACCACTGGAAGACTGGGCAGTGGCTACCAATAGAAGGTCAACAGAAAAGGAAATAAAAATAGTTCCTAGATGTAAAAAAAAATGCACAGCCTCTTTGACAGGAGGAATACAAATTAAAATATACAGTGAGAAAACACTTTTTTACTCATCAGATTGGCAATACTAATGGAATACTGAGCAGCTGAGACATACATGGAGGAAGTTCTTCCTACATTCATATGGAAGAAATACCAAGTGTACAAGAGTATACACAGAGTCAGACACGACTGAAGTGACTTAGCAGCAGCAGTTGTGCAATAAGAGGAGAAGAAGTGTGTGTGTAACTGTTCTTGCATAAAATATGTCTGGATGAATCGAGCAAATAGTGCTGACATATATATACAGTGCCATGTGTAAACAGAGCTAGAGGGAAGTGCCGTACAGCACAGGGAACTCAGCTCGGTGTTTTCTGTGATGACCTAGAGGGGTGGGCATCAGGGGTCGGGAAGGAGGCACAAGAGGAAGGGGATATATGAATACTTATAGCCGATCCACATTGTTGTGCAGCAGAAACTATTAATAATACAACATTGTAAAGCAACCATGCTCCAATTAAAAAATAAATTTTAAAAATATGTCTGGAAAAACAGTCAAGAAACTGGAAACATCAGTTGAAGGTAACTGGATGATGTCTGTGGGAGTCTCTTCATGGGGATGTAACCTGTCTTTTAAAAACAAATATAAGCTACCCAGGAGTTAAGGATGTTTATGATAGGCGTGACTATTATAAATGTACCCTGATGAACCTCAGAGCCTACTGATGGCCAGGGAAACACTGAAGGACAGAACGAGGTCATGGACGCTCCTGGGTGATGAGAGAACGACTGGGAAATGCAGACACTGCTTCTTGAGCAGAAATGTAAAAGGAAGGAAATGATGCAGCTGCATTGGAGCTTTCTGTAAGAGGAACGCGGTTCCAAAAAGCTGAAAGAGGCCACTGTTGAGGGCTGTGGTTTAGCCCTGATGAAATGGCAGCTCTTTCCTATGACATGAGAACAGAAAAATATTTCCTCAGCTAGTCAACAACTCCACCCTTGTGAAAACTCACGGCAACTTGGCACTGAACCTTCATTCTTGCCCACATGACAAGAAAGCATCACAGAACTGTATAGATAAGCATATTCTAGAAAGTTCTGCTAAAGCAAAGCACATCTCTCTTTACACATGAAGGACAGATTCAAAAGACAGTGGCTGGCATCATTGCTTATCCTTATTATTAGCAAATGAACTACAAATGACTTTCAAAATTATGGAGGATGAAATGTATACTCACAGTCCCTTCATTTTATTTCATATCAATTTGAAATAGCTACAAGAAACCAAAAGTTAAAAAAAAAATCCATATCCTCACAACCCTTACAGAATAAGAACTATTTCTATTTTTTCATTTCCTTTCTACCTGTATCTGTTTGAAGAGTATTTATATAAGTATAATATTGGTCTCTTGATATATAATTTTATTAATATCTTCTGCTTTCTTCACTTAATCCCTGTTTGTACATATAGTTATAATACTAAGTTCTGAACGGCTGCATACAATTTTAACCTGTTTATTAGCTGTAGTTTAGGGAGCAAACATTTATCTTGTACCTTCTATGGGCACATTTACATAATACGATTTATCCTTCACAGCAACATTTATTATCAGGACCTCTCCTTGTAGTCCAGGAAACAGGGTCCAAAGATACAGTAGGCAGCAGACCTTGCATTTGAACTCTATGTCTCTTAACTTGACACCCCACGTTCTTAACCCTGCATTATAGTGCTTCTGCTTCCACTGGGGATACCTTTTAAAAAACTGTTTATTTATTTGGCTGCGTTGGGTCTTAGCTGCAGTATGGCTGGGGGGGGCGGGTGTTGTCTTTGACCTTCATTGTGGCATGTGGGGTCTTTAGTTGTAGCACGTGGGATCTAGTTCCCTGACCAAAGGACAAAGATATCAGACATCACCAGTGTTGCTTTCTCCTGGAGACACTGTTCAAGGAGCTCTCTGCCCCCACACCCCTATGAAAGGGCCTCCCTTTCCTCCATCCTGTGAGGCCTCTCGGCCTCTTTCCTGCAGTAGGGATGCCATGGCTACTCTGCCTTCGTTTACTCCCTTCTTTTGGTGGAGGTCAGCTTCTACTAACAGCTTCTATTAACCTAGTCAATCCTAAAGGAAATCAACCCTGAATATTCACTGGAAGGACTGATGCTGAAGCTCCAATACTTTGGCCACCTGATGCGAAGAGCCAACTCATTGGGAAACACCCTGATGCTGGGAAAGACGGAGGGCAGGAAGAGAAGGGGGCGACAGAGGATGAGATGGTTGGATGGCATCACCGACTCAGTGGATGTGAGTTTGGGCAAACTCCAGGAGACAGTGGAGGACAGGGTAGCTGGCGTTTGTAGTCCATGGGGTCGAAAAGAGTCGGATGCAATTTAGAGACTGAACAACAATAGCTTCGACTAGTTTCTTGCAAAAAAGTAAGTTGGGGAGAAAAAAAAAAAACCTTTTGAGACCAACTCACCATATCTGAAAATGACTTTACAAAAAAATTTATTTGACTGTGCTGGGTCTTGTTGCAGCATGTGGGATCTAGTTTTCTGACCAGGGATTGAACCTGGGCCCTTTGCTTTGGCAGCACAGGGTCTTAGCCACAGGACCACCAGGGAAGTCCCTGAAAATGTCTTATTTTACCTTCACAGTAGGTTTAGTTTGGCAGGTACAGAAGTCTAAGTTAAAAGCCATTTTATTAACACCTCGGGATTCTGAAGCCTCCATCCTGTCCTCCAGCTTCTGATCCGCCACTGAGAGCTGGCGTCATGCTGATGCCTGGTCCTTATGTGCGCCCTCTTTCTTTTGCCGTTGTTCAATCGCTCAGTCGTGTCGGACTCTTTTCGACCCCATGGGCTGCAGCACACCAGGCTGCCCTGTCCTTCACTCAAACTCTCCCAGAGTTTGCTCAAACTCATGTCCACTGAGTCGATGATGCCATCCAGCCATCTCATCCACTGTCGCCCCCTTCTCCTCCTGTCCTCAATCTTTCCCAGCATCAAGGTCTTTTCCAATGAGTCGGCTCTTTGAATCAGATGGCCAAAGTATCTAATTCTTTACTCTGAAAATTTTGGGGATCTTCCTTTAGTGTTTTAAAATTTTACAAAGAACCTTAATTAGGTCTTTTTCTCTGAACTAGAATTTCAGAGGCTCTTTTGATTAAGAGTTTTTAGGTCCTTCCCTGGTAGCTCAAATGGTAAAGCATCTGCCTACAATGCGGGAGACCTGGGTTTGATCCCTAGGTTAGGAAGATTCCTTGGAGAAGGAAACAGCAACCCACTCCAGTATTCATGCCTGGAAAATCCCATGGATTTTGGGAGTCTGGTGGGCTACAATCCATGGGGTTGCAAAGAGTCGGACACGACTGAGCGACTTCACTTCACTTCATACTTATAGGATATTGGTATATTTCTTTGATAATTTCTTCCCCTCCATTTCCTCTTGCCTCTTTCTGGAACTCCTATTATTTGGATATTACATTTCTTGGACTGATCCTCTAATATCTCTTCCATTTTCCATCTTTTGTCTTCTTACTCTACCTTCTGGGAGAGATCTTCCTTTAATCTTCTAATTCCTTTATTAATCTTCATTTGTGCTCCCAAAGCTCTTCCTGTTCCCTGATGTTGCAATTCTTCCTGCCACAAGGATGTACATTTTCTCTTCCCTCTGAGTATGCTCATTACAGGTTTTCTCAAGTTTACTTTGGTTCCTTCCCATTGTGTTCCCTCCCTAGCCTTTCATCTGCTTGCTTTATATCTTCGGCTTTCATGTTCAAGATTTTCTTCGAATGTCCAGGGACTCTTGGTTGTGTCTGCTCCTGTGGCAGGAAAATTGATGCCCAACTATCTGTTTACTTAAGCAGGGCCTGTCAATCTGTGGGTTCCAGCTCCTTTTTTAAAGGACCCCCAGATAAAGGTCTTTTGGACTTAACTCTTGGGCAGGTCAGTTTCCCCAGAGGGCAGTCATCCCAACTCCTTGGGGAACCCAGGCACGGCTGGGACTTTCTGTGGGCAGACTCTATGACCTGGCACCTCACTCCCGCTCTCAGTCTGCCAGTCTCCCAACGGGCAGAGGCAGGGTGCTCACTTGGTTGTATGGGATAGAAGGAGATTAGGGGACTCTCTATCAGTCTTCGTGGTTTTAGACATATTTCACACCCCAAACTCAGGGGTGCCTCTAGTTCCTGAGCTTTCAAGTCAGCCTGACTCTTGCAGAGTCCCCATCTGCAGGCTCGTGCTTCAGCTTTCTCTGCTTCTCTAGGTTAGTGTCCGCCACTTGTCTGTCTCCTTTCCACTCATCTGCCCCCATCTTCCCTCCTAGTCTCTATGTTCTTGAAAATTCGTGCCTTTTTTTCCTTTACTGTCATTTTACTGGGGATTCGAGAAGAGGTGAAGGTAAATATGTGTTCAATCTGCCACTTTTAATCAAGTCTTTCAGCATTTCTCTTTATCTTATTTTAAAATATTTATTTGGCTGTGTTGGGTCTTAGCTGGGGCAAGTGGGACAGGTGGGCTCAGGTGCCCTGAGGCATGGGGGATCTTAGTTCCCTGGCCAGGGATGGAACCCATGTCCCTTGCATTGAAAGGTATATTCTTAATCACTGGACCACCAGGGAAGTTCTCTCTTTGTTTAAATGATTTCTTTGTGTTAGATTCATAGCAGTGGAATTAATATTTTTGCTCCTTTATTTGTGATCTGTGTATTCTTGTTTTCACTCAGTAAATATTTGTGGAGCACCTACTATGTGTTGGACACAATACTGGGCAGTCATGACACATGGCAGAGAGAAAACAACAAGAACCAGGTTGTCAGAGAGACCAGGGTCCAATCTCATTCCCGACAGCTCTGCAACTTTGCTCAAGTCAATTACCCTGTTGAGTTGCACTTACTTATGAGTTAAGAATTAGAGGACAGAGGTAAAGAATAATAACACTCATAGCAATATATGATTATTGACTTCTTACACATGCTACACAGACTATAAACCATTTCACACGCTGTTTCTCACACTGAACCTATGAGACAAGTGCTAGTTAACAAATGAGGAAACAGAGACTCAGCAAGGGGAAGTGGCCCAGCCAGGAGCGGGAAGAGCTAGCATGAGAACCCAGGTGGTCTTGCCACAGAGCTGGGCTCCAGAGCTCCACATGCAATAGCTGTTAACTTCTGCCTCTGCCTGGCACTGCAGCACCCACCTTCCTGATCTTGGGGAAGACCTTCATCCAGTTTGGCTTTCTCCTCTAGCTTCCTAGGATTAACCTAGTGGCTTAGATGGTAAAGAATGTGCCTGCAACGTGGGAGACCCGAGCTCAATACCTGGATGGGGAAGATCCCCTGGCACAGGAAATGGCACCCCACTCCAGGATTCTTGCCTGGAGAATCCCATGGACGAGAAGCCTGGTGGGCTGCAGTCCACGGGGTCGCAAAGAATTGGAGACAACTCTTTTCACTTTTTAGCTTTCACTTGAAACCTAAAAGCGAAAGAGTGACTTTACTTTCACTTCTAGCTTCCTATTTTTCCCCCTTTCTCTCTCAGCTTTGGTTACCACACTTATTTTTGTTGTCGTTGTTGTTTCTCCTGCAGTTTCTATGAACTGACTTCATTTCTGACCCTACTACTGAAAACTCAGCCTTGTGCTATGCGGTCTGCTCTAAATGGGAAGAAACCCCAAACAGAGGAGATGCATGTATATGTATGGCTGATTCACTTTGCTGTGCACCAGAAACTAACACAACATTGTAGAGCACCTATGTTGTTCAGTCGCTAAATCCTGTACGACTCTGTTGGGACCCCATGGACTACAGCCTGCCAGGCTCCTCTGCCCATGGGATTTCCCAGGCAAGGATGCTGGAGTGGGTTGCCATTTCCTCCTCCAGGTCAATTCCAGACCCAGGAATTGAACCTGAATCTCCTGCATTGGCAGGCATTTTCTTTACTGCTGAGCCATCAGGGAAACCCAAAAGCAACTATATTCCAATTAAAAACAAACAAACAAACAAAAAAACCAACCCCAAAGAAAGAAAGTGAAGTCGCTCAGTCGTGTCCGACTCTTTGCGACCCCACGGATTGTAGCCTACCAGGCTCCTCCGTCCATGGGATTGTCCAGGCAAGAGTACTGGAGTGGGTTGCCATTTCCTTCTCCAGGGGATCTTCCCAACCCAGGGATCGAACCCGGGTCTCCCGCATTGAGGCAGACACTTTACCCACTGAGCCACCGGGGAAAGAAAGAAAACTCATCTTCAAAAATCCCTGCTTCTTTCTGGCTGAGCCCCAAGGTCTTTGGTCAGCCCTCCCTTTTCCTGACTTTTTGTGGCTTCTGACATGGTCTGCTTCAAAGTCTTCCTTCCCTGGCTTCTATGACACCTGGGGCTCCCAGTTCTCCTCAAGAACTGCCCGTCTCTGGTTCGCTCACTGGCTCTTCCTCCCACCCTCACCTGCCATGGCCATCAGTCCTCAGCTCTCTCCCCATCTGCCTTTCTCTCCCCTGTTGATAGCTGCTCTGGATTTTGCACGCCTGGCCTTAAAGTGTTAGTTGCTTAGTCATGTCTGACTCTTTATGACCCCAAGGAGTGTAGCCCACCAAGCTTCTCTGTCCATGGGATTCTCCAGGCAAGAATACTGGAGTGGGTTGCCATTCCCTTCTCCAGGGGATCTTTCCAACCCAGAGATCGAACCCACGTCTCTAGCATCTGAACCACTTGGCCTTAAGCTCACACCTAAATTTCATTGCCCAGGCATGTCCCATAGACTGTCCCAAACTAAACAACTTTCCCTGAGAAAGCAGCTTCCCCACTGGACTCCTTTATTTCTGTCAATGGCTCTATTCTCTCAACTGCTCGGTAATCTTGGCATTTTCTGTTACTCAGCCCTTCCCTCCAACCACTCAAGGCTATTCCATTATCTACCAGCACCTACTGATTCTACCTTGAAAGGCCTCTGGAGCTTGTCCCATCCTTCCCTTTGCTCCCTCCACTAGCGCTCATGGGATCAAGTCCAGACACTTCCTTTCTGGGAATCTGAGACTCCTCTTTCTCCCCTGGTGACGGGGCTGTCTGCTGTAATCAGACAGCTCTCATCACACTGGATCACGGCATAGGGATCCAGCAAGGAGCTTGCCAGGAAGCAGATGTGGAGATGAGGCCAGTGACGGGGCCAAAGCACATTAGCAAACAAAATCCAGGGCACAGAGAACAAAGGGTAGAGACAGCAGCAGGTCCGAATGCTACACAAAGAGCATCAAAGAAATGTTTGGGAACCGCAAGACAGATGGTCCAAGTCTAGCCAAATAAAGATCCTGGAACACGGGCGACAGGAGAAGGGAGGCTGTGGGGGCAGGGCAAAGAGTGACAATGAGGAAACAAGCCAAGCCGGTGGCACGTCCATCATCTCCTTACGCAGGCAGGCTGGCTGGAAGGCCAACAGGACCAAGGAACAAATGGGGGTGGGTGAAGAGCATTGGCCTGGAGAGCAAAGGCAGTCTTCTACCGAAAGTACTTGCTTAAATGATGGATTTCACTGGCTCATGATCATGCCAACTACTCTGTCTTCTTCTTTCCAAACCAACTCATCTTTCAGGATCCCACAAAACTTCATCCAAGCCGCCACAGCACCATCTCCCTCTTCCTCTACACTCCTTACTCACTTATCTGAATTACTCATTCTGACCCTTAATCACCTGGGTTCCTACCAAAACGACCTATAAGTGTCAGAGTGCACTGCCTCTATGCAAAGCAGTGACCATAGAGAATACAGAAAATGTTAAGATGGCTTCTGCCCTTAAGCCTCTCAGAAGACAGTTGAGGGTGAAGAGAGATACACACAGGAAAAGATATCATTTATAGTCCTGCTGATAAGTAGGAGCCAGAGACAGAAGAAGAGTAAAGGTTAGAGAATGCTGGAAGAGCTAGGATGTGAGGAGGCCTTGAGAGGTGAAGAGGATTTTGATAGACAGAGGAGACAGAAATACGGGAAGAAGGTTTCTGCATGTAAGGGAAGGGGTGAGTGTGGTGTGCACACACAAAGAACAGACTGGAAGAGCATGTTATTCTGTATTAATTGACTAACTTAAAATAGATCTTTATTTATCCACTGAGAAGAAGAATTGTCCTTTATGGAAATACTAAGGAAGGAAAAGTCTGCATTGTTATGGCTTGGCGGATTTCAAGTTTAAAATATTCCCTGGCGGCCCAGTCATTAAGACTCGGCTCTTTCACTTCTGGGCGCTAAGGTCCATCCCTGGTCAGGGAACTGAGATCCCACTTGCCTTGGAGCAACTAAGTCCAGGAGCTGCAACTACTGAAGCCCACGCGCCCTCGAGCCCGTGCTCCGCAACAAGAGAAGCCACTGCGACGAGAAGCTGCAACTGGAGAAAGCCCCTGCTCGCCGCAACCGGAGAAAACCTACCCAGCAACGAAGACCCAGGGCAGCCAAAAATAAACAAATCAATAAAATTGTTTTTAAAATCTTAAAAAAAAAAAAGGAATTGCTGTTCAAGCTTTTGCTATCTGGCTGAAAATGCCAGTGCTGGAGAATTTGGTACTACGGTTCAACAAGGAAGTGGGGTTGGTTGGCAATGGCTCTAGTGCCCAGTGGAAAAGATGGAGAACACACAATCTGCCACCGCTCATGGGCCTCTCCCTTCCTGGGAGGGACCAACTGCTGGCCTCCGGGCGGGGAGGTTTCCCAAATGCTCCGGCTTACAGGCTCTTACTGGCCGCGTCACAAGTTAAGCCGTCCAACTTGCACCCACGCAGACTGGGTCCTCACTCTATGATTAGAGACGGCACAGGGTGGAGACTTAGGCTGGTTCACAAGCTGCCAGGAGGGCTGACTCATTTCTGAGGCTCATGGGGACACGGTACCACTGGGAGTCACCTTGGGCAAAGGACGCACTCCCAGAAGGACATGGCCCTTGGGGGATGGCGCCGCTCAGTCTGGCAGACCGTCACTTGGGAGTGATGACAGGGTTGGCATCTTATCCAACCATGTGAAACGTCGATTAGTCAAGGACTACAGTTTTCTGTAGGAGTAAAACCTTCACTTCCAGAATTTCACAGAGGGATAGGTTTCCTTAAAAACCCCGGAAGATGCTTACCTTGAATTAATATAATACCACTTAGCAGATTCTGATCCTAAAACCCCATCCCCCCAACAGACTCCATTTGCATGGAAGGCATCCTCGAGGTGGCTGAAGAGGACTGGGCTTCCAAAATTGGTTGCTTCACTTGCTGCTGCTTTGTACGAAGATGAAGTAAAGTGGCAGTCAGTTCTTTACCCTCCACACCACTGAATGTTGGTGAGGGCAGTTAGAGTTTAGAAACCATATTTATTAACCCTCCAGAGGAGGCTTCCCTGGAGGTGGCTCAGATAATAAAGAAGCCGCCTGCAATTCAGGAGACCCTGGTTCGATCCCTAACTTGAACCCTCTAGAACATGCTTTTAAGATTTTTAAAAGTTTTTATTGAATTTGTTACAATATTGCTTCTGTTTTATGTTTTGGTTTTTGGGCCACGAGGCATGTGGCATCTTAGCTCCCCAACCAGGGATCGAACCCATATCCCTTGCATTGGAAGGTGAAGTCTTAACCACTGGACCACCAGGGAAGTCCCTAGAACACACATCCAAAATCAAGTTGCTGTCTTAATTATACTTTATTAATAAAGTGTACGTAGTATCGAGTGCACTGTCACAGTGAGGGAAGCTGTGCCAGGGAGCAGGCAGAGAAAAGGAATAGTTTGAGATCAAAATTCGTAAGCAATAAATTTACAGGATCAATAGAACAAGAAAAACTGACAAAAGTTGGCTACGCTTGGAAATTTTAGTTTCTAGAAAATGAAGCCTGTTCCTGCTCCTGGATGTTGGACCTGTTTTCAGTCAACTACATATTGAGAAGGACCACAAAAGTGGATCTAATCCCAGGCAAATCCTACAAAGGAAATCAGGTTTAAAATAGTTTAAATAAAATTAAGGCTGACTGATGGACAAAGATTGACCCTGGAGCCTAGTTTGGGAAAAAAGTGAAAGAGAAGGTGACTTGGCAATGCAGCCCGCCTTGCACAAAGCAGAGGCCCACCGGCCCATCCAGATGTGCTGAGTCTGACACCATGTGATAGAATCAGCTGTAGCACATGGTTCTTTTCCCTTTTTGAAGGCATGGTAGAGCCCCGAAGGATAAACTCAAGCATGATGAACAGGAGAATAGTTGGTAATATGTTCTTAGAAACTGAAAATGAATGCTTTAGGGAGTGCATGGCACATAGAAGATGTTCCTTCCATCTGAACCAAATCAAGAGAGTTTCAAATATCCTAGATTCTGAACCTTTTAGAGCTTTTAGCAATTCCTCACGAAGGCACAGAGTCTCTAACAAGAGGCTACAACCTGTCCCGAGGTTAGAGAAAGGCAGACGAATCTCTCCACGGTCTCAGAGTTTTCTCGTCTTAAGTCAATACAAGAGGCCTCAGAGGCGGCAGCACTTTCCTCCTGGTCTCTTGGATAACTGAGCTACTAGGGGCAGAGACAGTACAGGTGGGCAACATCCAAGGGTTAAATTACACCTGACCACTGGCAAACTAAACACTTACCCCTAATTGCACCCGCTTACGAAAACCTCACCATCTGATCACAGAAGACAGTGAGAAACAGATAGTGACCGACGCATCCCTGTTTATCTGGTACTTTCCCAGGTTTTAGTAGGAAAGTTCCATACTCTGGGAACCCTATCAAGTCCCAGGAAAATCGGGATGTTTGGTCAGCCTAGTGACAGGACAGTAACCCAGCTTTACCAATTCAACTTTCTCACCTTGACAGTTTGGGTTTGGGCCACTGTCATCAAAAACACAAGCCATTTTAAGATGAAGGCCCCTGAAAAGGCGACCTCACGGGAGCTAACCACCAATCATCAGTCTCAACAGAGATGCCTTCTGAGTCTTTCATCTTTCAAGGACTCTTCTGTAATGTAAGTTTCTCAACAAATGTGCTCTGAAGGTCTGGTGCGTACATAATAAGCCCATTAGAGCGCACCAGATCCACTTATCAATTGTTAATGGTTTGCCACAAGCATCTAAGGAAATATTTGCACAGTTCTTAAAATGGGTAAAATCAGGTCAATAGAATTAAGGCTCCTGGCAATTAGGAGATTATCCTATAAAAAGGACAAAGCTTGAGTGTGCAGCCAAGAAGGAAAGGATCTAAATCTGATTTGGAATGTCTCTGTGAACAAGAAGGAATTAAGAATTTAAGTCCAAGATAATGAAATTCTTTTCAACTTTAACTCACTATAAATAAGCCATGCTGGCTCCGGAATTTCTACCCAGGAGGGGCCCAGGGGTGGCAATGTGACCGAAGGGAACATGTGGAGCTGCTTTTGCTTGATTTCCTTTAAGACTGAGGAAACACCAATTGTTCACATCCAAGATTCTTGTCCTAGCTTCCCCTGTGACACCACCACTAAGAAGAGACGGTAAAATAAAAAAGGAGGCAGGGCAGGAGATGGAAAGGGGAGTTGGAGTTTACACACTGAGTCCTTTGCTCTTTAGATCTGGAAAATAATTTCGTATATTGCAATATCAGACTGATCTGAATTAGTGCTTTTCTGTTGAGTACTTCTAATTTTTTAATATGTCCTTGGCATACTAGGAGATACATATATATACACACACAGATATATACATGTGTGGATGGCTTCCTTGATGGTTCAGTGGTAAATAATCCATCTTAAAAAAAAAAAAAAAAAAAAAGAATCCATCTGACAGTGCAGGAGATGCAGGTTCAATCCCTAGGGTGGGAAGATCCCCTGGAGTGGGAAATGGCAACCCACTCCAGTTCTTGCCTGGAGAATCCCATGGATGGCTACAGTCCACGTGGTCAAAAAAGAGTTGGACATGACTTAGCAACTAAACAACAGCAACAACATATATATATATATATATATATATATATATATATATATGGTATTTTTATATATATAGAAAAAGGCTTTTATTTGGGATAAATAAAAGAAAAGTAAATATTACTGACAGAAAGGGAGTGTGAATGCCTGCCTAGAGAAGGAACTGGTATTGTTTCTAAGAAAAAAATAAGCATAGGTGTGCAGAAACCAATAAAATTTTTTGTTTCTGTTTTCTGGCCATATCACGTGTCATACGGGATTTTAGTTCCTAGACCAGGGATGCAACCCACGCCCTGCAGGAAGAACAGAGTCCTAACTACTGGACTGCCAGGAAAGTCCCTAAAAAATTTTTTTCCACAATGAAACGATTTTAAAATAAATAATCTTTTGAAAATACCTCCCAACAACAGAGTCTCAGAGAAGTAAATCTTCCGATGTTCATTAACCCAGACTAATGAATGACCACTGGCAGGAAACTAAAGGTAGGGACTAATTACGGTGAGAACAACATTTCCATGGGATTCTTGTTTGGAGTCTACTCTTGTGAATGAAAGAAACAGAAAAACAAAAAACAAAAACACAGAAGACGAACCCACTACAATCCATGGAAAGGTCACAGGGTTTCTGCTGTTGTTTGATGAGTGTCTGAAGCAGCTTCAAAGAGGAAGTGCTCAGAAAGGGCACCATTGGCAGAGATGAGTCAGCTACTATTTTTGGTTTGGTGCTGGAATGGGTGTGACCCTCTTCTCCAAGTTTCAGGTGTCTCTCAAACCCATGGAGAATAATAAAATCCAGATCTTATTAATACAGGCAGCAGTGGGTTACAGAAGGAAGCTATTACCTTTTTTGCCTCTGGGGAAGAAAGGACCCACAAGCATATGGTTAATGATTTGATCTCACTGTGTCCCTTCACTAGACTGTGTAGGGCTTCACAGATGTCTCTTGCATCTAACAAAAACACCTCAGTCATCTGTTTTCAGGCTTGCCTATTAGCTAAGTGCTCCATCACATTCTTCTTAAAAGCCTTCATCTTCAGCTCTACCACGATCCATACTGACGAGCCCACTAATGAGTGAAAAAGTAGAAGCCTGGCTTCTCACAGGGAATGTATGCATTTTAATATCAGCTTCCAGAGACAGGGCACCTGCTTCCTGTCTTCACTTTCTAAACCAGGGCTGGTGACGGGAACTACAAGGGCAGGGCGGAGGCTGCAAACTGCCTTTCTGGATATACCTGGGTGTGCCCTGACTTAAGACCAAACAACCAATCCATCCTCTTTCAGAGACAGCACAGTGACTTCCTAATAAGCAAAACTTGGTCAGAGCTGAGAAAATGTTAGTCACTTAGTCGTGCCCAACTCTGCAACCCCATGGACTGCAGCCCACCAAGTTCCTCTGTCCAGGGGATTTTCCAGGTTAGGATACTGGAGTGGGTTGCCATTTCCTTCTCCAGGGGATCTCCCCAACCCAGGGATTGAACCTGGGTCTCCTGCACTGCAGGCAGATTCTTTACTGACTGAACTATGAGGAAAGCCCTAAGCTTGGAGCTGAAGGTACACCTGATTCCTTGAAGCACCCCTGAGCAGCACTGATTGCTTAAGCTGGAGTGGGAAACCAAACCAAACCAAAATGGGAACATCCCTCAACTACTCCTGTCTATGGAAAGCAAACGGCAAGCTCAACAAGCAGCATTCTATTTAAGACTTGGAATGGCTTGGAATCCTGTTCTGTCTGTTCAAGACTATGGATCCTGATTTGGGGTACATATACTCCATTGGTGAAGAAAAGAGACAGGCACAAACCTCTATAGAACAAGACTGTTGTTGTTTATCACTAAGTCATGTCCAACCCATTGCCCATTTCTTTTTCGACCCCGTGGACTGTAGCCCGCCAGGTTCCTCTGTCCGTGGGATCCTCCAGGCAAGAATACTGGAGTGGGTTGCCATTCCCTTCTCCAGGGAATTTTCCCCTACCCAGGGATCAAACTCACATCTCCTGCATTGGCAGGCATATTCTTTCCCACTGAGCCACCAGGGAAGCCCCACAGAAAAAGATGAACTACGCTATATGGACACAGAAGCTACATGCTGGGGAAACTCGGGCAGGACGCGGAAAGGAGTTGTTTGGAGTCTACTCTCTCCTCATTCACGAGAGTAGACTCCAAACAAGAATCCCATGGAAATGTTGTTCTCATTCTGACTGAAGAGGAGCTGGGAGTAGTCAGGCAAAGTTTCTCAGAATAGAAGCTATTTAAGCTTTTTCTTTCTTTTTTTATGACATACTCAAAGAAGAAAAACGTATTTATTTGGTTGTACCAGTTCTTAGCTGCAGCGTGTGGGATCTAGCTCCCCAAAGAGGGAATTTGGCCCCCTGAATTTGGAGCTCAGAGTCTTAGCCACTGGACCACCAGGGAGGTCATGCTAGTTAAGTTTTTCTTGCAGGGTAAGGAGGCATCTTGGTGGAGAGAAACAAGAGATTTGGGGGAGCCAGGGACGAGTGCCTAAGGGGCAGGCACTTTATGGGCAATGCAAAATGCCATGGGTGGTGAGGCTGGGATAAGCTAGGGTCACAGTGTTGCACTCTGGGTGCTGGCCTGCTTAGAGAACCCAACTCAAGTGGTAGAGCGACAAAGTGGGTAGAGGCAAGAGGTGACTTGGGACATTCCTGTAAAGCACAGGGGAGTGGCAGTTACGAGGTGAATATATATGCAAAAGGCCCTGAGCTGTATACTTAGGGTTTGTGTATTTTACTATATGTAAATGATAGCTCAACAAAGTCCTTAAAAAAACAAAGGTCCAAGGGGTCCAGTGTCCCCTTGTCCTAGAGCAAAGGGAGTGAGAATGGTTAGGAGTGGGCAGATATACAAGAAAACCTTTCTCTTTGGGTTCCTGTCCTTACCTGGTTACTAGGGCTCCCAACCCAGGGTCCTTCTAAGAAACTCTTTCAATGCTTGCTGATGATGCAGTGGTCCTAGACTCAGAGGATGTTAGTGCTGAAAGGGTACCGCAGGAGAACGGCCAGTTTCATTTTATTCATTTATTTTTACTTAATTTATCTTTTTGGCTTAACTAACAGAAATTATTTCTCACAATTTTAGATGATGAAAGACCAGGATCAAGGTGTCAGCCAATTTGATTCCTGGTGAGGGTGCCTTTCCTGGCTTGTGGAAGGCCACAGTCTTGCTGCATCTTTATATGGTACGGACAGAGCACTGGTGCTCTTCCTTTTCCTATAAGGGCACTAATCCTATCATAAAGGCCCCACCCATACGACCTTATCTAGACCTAGTCTCCTAGAGACCCCATCTCCAAATATCATCATATAAGGAGTTAGGTCCTCAATATATGAATTTTGGGGGGACACAATTCAGTCCATAGCACAACTCATTTTCCAAGCCACACTGGGATGCTTCAATCTGAGTTAGGATGGGAGAAGGGGCAGGAAACACAGCTAGAATGATGGGGTCAATTGGCCCTGTTTTTTCTCATGCATTACAATTAAAGAACTACCATCAGAAACATTCAGCCTTTTCTTCACAGCTTAAAACTACAGCTATATGTAAAGCAGAACTCTAGAATGTTCATCTCTTCACACCCTCTGTGACTTCTAGTCATTGAGTCGTTCACCCCAACAAAAAGCTGGGGCATTAGAAGTCTATGTAGTGTGTGCCACATGTATAAATTAAAAAAAAAAAAAAAAGGATGCTTTCTTGGATAGTACTTTCTGGTCATAGCTTCATGATGAGAAGGAGCTTTGTAAGACTGCTTCATTTCACACACAAGGAAACCAAGGACCAGAAGGCCTGTCACGTGGTCCAGGGGTCCACCTTGTTTAGAAGACCTCAGTTTGCATCCTAATCCACATTTCAGATCAAAGCTTTTTCTCTGCACCACTGCTGCCAACAGCCATTAGGAAATTTGAATAGCTGACAGAATTCTGAAGCTGCTAAAAATCAAATGTTAGAAGATATGTAGCAGTGTGGATAAATGTTCATGGCATACTGTTTTGTTTTTTGTTTGTTTTTAAATTTTTTTGGCCACACCACGTGGCCTATGGAATCTAAGTTCTCCCGCTGGGGATCGAACCCTCGGCTCCTGTGTTGGAAGGGCAGATTCTTAACCACCGGACTGCCAGGGAAGTCCCCATGGTATGCTAAGTGTTAAAGCAGGTTACCAAATGCTACATATGCCCCTGATTTTGTTGGGGGAAATGATCTGCAGCAGCAAAAACCCTGCAAGCGTGATGACCAATGTAGTAGCGATGTGCATCCCCAAGGAGAAGACTCACAGATGATTTTTGTATTTCACCTTATTCTCCGTTTAAAAAAAAAAACAAAACATGCATTAAATTTTTTATTTGAGAAAAAAATGGAGATCTGTATCACCATCTAAATTTTCTCATAATCCTGATTCAAGCTTTTTAGTCTGCCTGTTTCATTGAAATCAAACACTTTTTGAGAAGAAAAATTGAACCACTAGGTAAATATTGACCTGTTGCTAAGTGAACAAGAAACGTATCACCTCACCTTAGAAAAGTTTCCCTCGAGACATTGAAAAATTCATTTCTGATGTATCTTTGGGTAGGTGATCTCAAGACAGACTTAAAAACTAACTTTAATGCTGGAAAGAGGGAGAAAAAAATCCCTGTTCCCCTAACATATTTTCACTGTTCACCTTTCACCGACTTTTTTTTTCCTACACCAGAACATCAAAAGGCTATGTCTGTGATTTCGCACGTAAGTCATAATTAACTGGCTGCTTTCTGTCAGGGTTACTGAATAACCCCATCAGCTTGTTTTAAATCAGCTAAGTGAAATTTTTAGCCGAGACAGTTGTTTGTGAAGGCCATAGATGGGCTTCCTGTAGGAAAAAGAAATCTTCAAAGTCCCGGGAGAAGCACTTTTACCCATAACAGATAAGCTTCCTGAGCTCGGCTTCAAATACACGGAAGGCTGCTGCCAGAAGGCCACACAGAGAAAAAACATCAAGGCCACCGGCTTCCAACAGTGATTAAAATAGCAAGAGGGTCATGCAGAAATCGGAAGGCCACTCCAGGGCTAGCCCAGCTAAAGACTTTTGTCTCAGACTTTACTGCTCTCTGCCTCTCGTCCTCGCCTGCACCCCGAGAAAGGTCATTTCCCCTCCCTGTGGACGAGAAAGGAGCCAGCTGTGGGGTCACAGACGTGGGTCCAGGCTTCCCCTCGTCTACTCCTCATCTCCCCATCCTTAAAATGAGAGGAAAACAAATCCAACCTTGAAGTTCCATAGGTTCATCAAGAAAGTGTCCAGGAAGAAGAAAAAACAAAGAGAAACTGTTGGACTTAGGTCTCCAGGCTGTTTTTCAAAGGAAACCAAGAAACCAGGTTAGGAAAATCCTTGCCAAAAATCAGTTTTTTTTTTTTTTTTTAATGCTTTGAACAATTAGTGTGAAATCAAACCTAGGAGACTCAAGAGACTAGGGTTTGATCCCTGGCTCGAGAAGATCCCCTGGAGTAGGAAATGGCTACCCACTCCAGTGTTCTTGTCTCATGGACAGAGGAGCCTGGTGGGCTAGAGTCCATGGGGTTGCAAAAGCATCAGACATGACTGAGCGGCTGACTAACTGAAACCTTATGTGATGTTTTCCAAAGAGCCTAGAGGGAAGAAGCTTTCCCAGGGCTTCCTCTAATTACTCGGCAACTGATGCTGGGTGGAAATTTGTACTCATCTGCCTATAATCTCATAGGGCGTTTAACACCTTGGTTTTTCAAAAGCTTCTACAAACAGAGACCCAGGAACTGGATCCAGCTGCATCCCACCCCATCTGAAAGTAGGGGGTGCAAATGTTCCTTGCCAGTTCAGTTCAGTTCAGTTCAGTCGCTCAGTCGTGTCCGACTCTTTGCAACCCCATGAATCGCAGCACGCCAGGCCTCCCTGTCCATCACCAGTTCAGATGAGTGAATTATTTAAATTAAACGTGGAAGAAAAACGCTGGATGATTTTGCACACTCCTCAGAGAGGAGAGTTTCCATGGCAAACACTGCTTACTAAGAACACCATGCCCTTGATCAGTTGTGGAGCCCGCTATGACATAGAATCCTCTTAGCAGGGGCAGGTCCAAGTTCACCGCGATTTATATTGTACATGGCAGGTGTTAGGCAATATAACTGAGCTATAAGTCTCTTTCAACTTGATTACAACTTTTTAGGGTCACGGTCAACTAACAAGCAAACTGTACACAGACACCCAAAGTACCCATAGCCCACAGCTCTTCACCCTTGGCTGTGGAAATGAACTAGACAACCAAAGAGGACAAAGCAAGAGCCCAGACCCTCAGGTGTCTCTGCTGCCCATCTGCTCTTCGAAGAGAACCATTCAGGGACTTCCCTGGTGGTCCAGTGGCCAAGACTCCGTGCTCCCAATACAGAGGGCCCAGGTTTGATTCCTGGTCAGGGAACTAGATTCCACGTGCCTCAACGAAGATCCTGTCAAACGCGTCTCCTGGAAACAGCATGTGTGGTGTGGAACACAGATTCTGTCTCTTTCACAACTACTGTTTTACTTCTGTCAGAAGCTGTGCTCACCCCTGTCACCTCCAAAACACAGAGCTGGGGCTTCTGCAGGGAAATCTGGTTCACTTGGAATGAAAAGATGCTTACTCCTTGGAAGGAAAGTTATGACCAACCTAGACAGCATATTAAAAAGCAGAAACATTACTTTGTCAATAAAGGTCCATCTAGTCAAGGCTACGGCTTTTCCAGTGGTCATGTATGGATGTGAGAGTTGGACTGTAAAGAAAGCTGAGCGCTGAAGAATTGATGCTTTTGAACTGTGGTGTTGGAAAAGACTCTTGAGAGTCCTTTGGACTGCAAGGAGATCCAACCAGTCTATCCTAAAGGAGATCAGTCCTGGGTGTTCATTGGAAGGACTGATGTTGAAGTTGAAACTCCAATACTTTGGCCACCTCATGTGAAGAGCTGACTCATTTGAAAAGACCCTGATGCTGGGAAAGATTGAGAGCAGGAGGAGAAGGGGATGACAGATGATGAGATGGTTGGATGGCATCACAGACTCGATGGACATGGGTTTGGGTGGACTCCGGCAGTTGGTGATGGACAGGGAGGCCTGGAGTGCTGCAGTTCATGGGGTCGCAAAGAGTCGGACACGACTGAGCGACTGAACTGAACTGAACTGAACTGGAATGAAAACCTTCTCTTAGAGTGGATTCTCTTAGCTAATGTATATTTTTCAATAGGGCAGACCAAGGGTACCCAAGAAACCTATGCTTTTTTTTTTCTCATTAATTATTTGGGGTCAGGAAGACTTCCATCTTAGAACCGGCCTCAGGTGGTAAAGAATCTGCCTGTAATGCAGGAGACCCGGGTTCGATTTCTGGGTTGGGAAGATCCCCTGGAGAAAGAAGGGGCAACACACTCCAGTATTCTTGCCTGGAAAATTCCACAGACAGAGGACCCTAGTGGGCTACAGTCAATGGGGTCACACAGAGTCAGACATGACTGAGTCCGCACAGACACAAAATACTGTCCAAGTTTTCTGCATCTACCTAAAAATGACAACAGTTTTCTACAAAGTCCTTGACATGGTTGATGACACCACACTGTGAAAGAAAGGATGACTTCGGGCAACAAAGATCTGAATCCGTCCCCTACCCACCAGGATTCACGCTCCAGACTCCTACAGAGATGGTGGCTATTTTAACATCAGTGACACTAGTTTACATAGATGCCTTGAGGACACATGGGGAGAAGGTTCTTCTTTGAACAGTGTAATGACAGACAGATCAGCAGGCAGGTGTACAGGTGGGTTTGAGGTCTACTCACTCTTTGGTCAGGAGAGGACAGGACTTGAGCAGGAAGCGCGAGAGCCCCGAGTCCTGGAAGTAGAGGTCGGGCGGAGCTGTGGGGCTCTTCAGGTTCAAACACCGGACGATCACGTACAGCACGGCAGCCACCGCGGCCAGCTTCACCCCGTCAAACACGGCCGGGAGCTCGGAGGTCTCCATCATGGCATTCATCCTGACCTGGGGAGCAGGGGCACAGGTGGGTTTAGAAGCACGTGTAGAGGGAAGACCCCACCACACAGAGACAAAGCCGATGGGGAACGGCGACGATCCAGAAGGGCCCACAGAACCCACCCTGACTGGTTCATATCGGTGCCCTCATAGCCGCCAACGAACCGGCAACAACCCAGGTCACAAAAATCCTGAGCACTGACAAACTGGGCTGGGTGTTGGCTTTCAAACTGTGGTACCAAAGAAGATGCTCGAGAGTCCCGTGGACTACAAGGAAATCAAACCAGTCAATCCTAAAGGAAATCAACCCTGAGTGTTCAGTGGAAGGATTGATTGCTAAAGCTGAAGCTCCAATCCTTTGGCCGACTCATTGAAAAAGACCCTGATGCTGGGAAAGATTGAGGGCAGGAGGAGAAGGGGGTGACAGAGGATGAAATGGTTGGATGGTGTCAACAGACTCAATGGACATGAGTTTGAGCAAACTCTGGGAGACAGTGAAGGATAGGGAAGCCTGGGTTCTGCAGTCCATGGGGTCGCAAAGAGTCAGACACAACTTAGCAACTGAAAACAACAAATGAACATTTATTTCTAAGATGGGCAAACTGGAAAATGCTGAGAATAGCGTCCTGCTGAGCGTAGGAGAGGACTTCCCTGGTGGCCCAATGGTTAGGAATCCACCTTCCAACATAGGCAGTGCAGGTCTGACCTCCCTGGTCTAGGAACTAAGATCCCACATGCAGTGTGGCAGGACTAAAAGTTTAAAAAAGAAATAAATAAAACCTGATGAGAGCAGGAGAAAGAAGTCCAGCTGGAAAGGCACAAGGGGGACCAGGAGACTAGCTCTGATTTCTGTTACCAGGCAGGTTTGACTTTCCTCAGACTTCAGCTGCACCTGGTGGCCCGGCCGTGCATCAGGTGTTGTGTTTACAGCCTTGGACAGACATGAGATGGGACTGTGTGGCCACCAGGTGTGGCTGTCATGCCTGTGGGCCCCACCTTTGTTTTCAGAGCAGGAAGAGCCTGATTCAGCCACCTGCTCCCTTGGAGGCAGTCCTGGCGCTGGAGTCAAGTTCAGACTAAGCCTAGCTCCCAGAGGTCTTTACTCCTGGGAGTCACAGGCGGTGTGAAATGGAACTCGGTCACTTTTTCCCCCTACTGAAGGCAACTGCCTACAGTCATTAGTCTCCAAAACTGGGCTAAAAGTGAACCACCATTCAACTGCTAGACCAAAATTAAAAACCAGAGTATGGAAAATATACATGCATATCTAGTTTTTCATCTTTTTCAGGTAGCTTTATCTACACAAAACACACACACACTCACATATATCCCTCCAAACTTAAAAAAAAACAAACACCAACAACAATAACAAAAATCCAGTCTTTTCCTCACTGCACTGCAAGAAATCAGAACATCAGCTGTTACCTTCAAAATCAGGGAAACCACAAGCTAACAAAAAGAAAATGGTAACTCCTGGCAGCCAAGGTTGCTATGACAACAGCTTCCCCTGGAATGGTTTCAAGTAGCCTCTGCTGAAAACAGCAGGACAAGCCCAGTGGCCAGCGGTACAGAGAAAAGAGGCAGGACGAAATGATCTCTCAAAAATGTGTTCGGGGCAGAACCAAACAAACTCATCTGAGACCCACGGTCAGGCCAGAGAGGTCTCGGAAGCCCTTTGCTAAAATCGAGGCGATTGTGGCAAATACAGGGCAGACCATCTCTGGCAGGGCTTCCAACTGAGTGAGGAAAGGCAATCAAAGATCCCACAAATATCTTATGATTTCACTCATATGTGGGATCTAATTTTTAAAAAGAAACAGATAAACTTATTTATAAAACAGAAGCAGACTTACAGATATTGAAAACAAACTGATGGCTATCAAATGGGAAATGTGAGTGGGGGAAGGATAAATCAGGAACTTGGGATACACACACACACACACTACTATATATAAGATAACCAACAAGGACCTACTTTACAGCTCAGGGAATACGACTCAACATTCTGTGACAACCTATATGAGAAAAGAATCTAAAAAATAATGAATATATGCATATGTATAACAGAATCACTTTGCTGTACACGGGAAACTAATCAACTATAGTCCAGTTGAAAAAGAAAAAAAAAAAAAGAACCCAGTTCCTTAACTCACTATCAGGGCAAGAAAATAATTTTTTTTTAATTTATCTGGCATAGTTTAGAATCAAGTCTGGACCTCAGAATATACTTTTCAGCTGCATCAACCTTTGACCTTTTATGAGCTGATGGTTTCCTTAAAACTTAACTTCTGGATTCATGTCTCTCAAAGGCTGTTCCCCAAACCTTTGTTTAAAACAAGGATTCTTTTAACTTGGGGTCCATAGGTCCCCTATGGGTTTCTGGGAACTTCCTGAAATTATGTGTGAAAGTGTGTGTGTCTGTACAGTTTTCTGGGAAGAGGGCTTGCAGATATGATCAGATTCTCCAGGGGGCCTGTGACCTAAACAAGCACACAGCACCACACCCAAAGATGCTCCAGTGGTCCCACCTTTGTCTTTGTCCCTCATATCTCCAAAACCAGGCCACCTGCCAGTTGAACCAACTCGAAACAAATATCCAAGATGACACAGCTTGCTGTTTACTGAAGTATAGTTGATTGAAATAGTGTTGTCTTAATTTTCATAGAAACTTTTAAGTGTAGTGAGTGGGGGGCCGATACCAAAACGTAGGAGGATTTCCAGTTTTTCTGGCACAATGCTGGTGATATGAAACTGAAATAGACATCTTCCTTGTCCTCTTAATTGCAAAGAGAGGAGAAGGCGCACTAGGTGGTTTGACCAGTTTTCTGGCTGATCTAGAGTAGACACATTGAATTAAAAACATAAAATAAGTTCCTTCACCCCCACTTTCACTCACCACTTACGAATGTTAGGAAGGTAGGGAGAAGCAGCAAAAATAAGAGTTTCGCCAATACATACCTACGTCACTAGTTCTTCTCTGCTGCGAATACAAATTGATCTTGAAGAAGAGTTGAACAGCTGGGCTGGTCAGATCAGATCTCTTATTCGATTTAGCCTAAAAGCTGAAAAGATTGGATAGTGACATTTTACAGGTTGAGAAAGAAGCAATTTAATTGAAATATAAGCATAGTCTAAGTTTTTCTGCATTTAAAGTCGTTAGGAAAAAAAAAACAACCCAAAACGATTTCTTTAATTAACATATGTGATGCACTCTTGGCCAGATCTGCTGGGGGAAATCTTGGTGAATCCGCAGACTGACGGGCTGTGGTTTCCAGGACCAGTTATCTGCTGCGTCACAACTCTGGCTAACGTAAGCTCATACTGCTTCTGCCCTTTATCTCATAACATCATTTTCAGAGATACCCGACGACGACAAGGATCATCTCTGTGTGACTGATGAAATAATTCAGCCAGGTTTAGATCGAGCTAGCAGGCAGCTGACTTGTTTCATCTCTTCCAAATATACAGAAACGACAGAAAAAACAGGAGCTGAGAAAAGTAAAAGGGCACAGATGGGCTCAAAAACGCAGTTCCAGAAATGGAACAGAACTGAAAGTAATGAGTGGGGAGCCATATCACCTGCCAGATCTGGGGCTTACTGCGGGCTGGAGGCTGGCTGTGCTGGGCCATCCAGGGCTGAAAGCACTCATGTGAGATGGGGAACCAGAGCCAGGCCCTCTGGGTTAAAGACCCGTGGCTTCCAAAGCAGCAGAAGAAACAAAAAGAGAAACGGGGACGGGGAGAGACAGCAGTGTTTCAGTTCAGTTCAGTTGCTCAGTCGTGTCCGACTCTTTGCGACCCCATGAATTGCAGCACGCCAGGCCTCCCTGTCCATCACCATCTCCCGGAGTTCACTCAGACTCATGTTCATCGAGTCGGTGATGCCATCCAGCCATCTCATCCTCTATCGTCCCCTTCTCCTCCTGCCCCCAGTCCTTCCCAGCATCAGAGTCTTTTCCAATGAGTCAACTCTTCGCATGAGGTGGCCAAAGTACTGAGATCTTAAACTGGCAACCCATGGGATGGCATTGCATTTGGTTGGCATTTTTTTAAAAATTGAATTTATTAGCTGCTAAGTTGGTCCCATCACTTCATGGGAAATAGATGGGGAAACAGTGGAAACAGTGTCAGACTTTATTTTGGGGGACTCCAAAATCACTGCAGATGGTGACTGCAGCCGTGAAATTAAAAGACGCTTACTCCTTGGAAGGAAAGTTATGACCAACCTAGATAGCATATTCAAAAGCAGAGACATTACTTTGCCAACAAAGGTCTGTCTAGTCAAGGCTATGCATTTTCCAGTGGTCATGTACGGAAGTGAGAGTTGGACTGTGAAGAAAGCTGAGCACCAAAGAATTGATGCTTTTGAACTGTGGTGTTGGAGAAAACTCTTGAGAGTCTTTGGACTGCAAGGAGATCCAACCAGTCCATTCTGAAGGAGATCAGCCCTGGGTGTTCTTTGGAAGGAATGATGCTAAAGTTGAAACTCCAGTACTTTGGCCACCTCATGTGAAGAGTTGACTCATTGGAAAAGACTCTGATGCTGGGAGGGATTGGGGTCAGGAGGAGAAGGGGACGACAGAGGATGAGATGGCTGGATGGCATCACCGACTCGATGAACGTGAGTCTGAGTGAACTCCGGGAGTTGGTGATGGACAGGGAGGCCTGGAGTGCTGCGATTCATGGGGTCGCAAAGAGTCGGACATGACTGAGCGACTGAACTGAACTGAACAAAGTTATAAACACCAGGAGTTTTCAGATAAAAATCTGAATCTCTGGTTTCTCTTGAGAAGAAAAAAAAAAAACAACCAAGGTTTGGGAAACTGATCCAGCATTCTCACATGGCAGCAATGAGAGGAGCTGAGCGGGGCTGACCCTCTAGACAGAGTGTGCTCTCTCCAGGTGGCCACCGTCACCACACGGTCCTCAGCAATGATCTCTGACCTCCTTGGTCACTGATGGTACCTGGATAGCTGCTATGGGCATCCGAATGTGCAACCCTTGGGGAAAGGGTTGTTGTTGTTTAGTCGCTGAGTCACGTCCAGTTCTTTTCGATGCTAAGGACTGTATCCCTCACCAGGTTCCTCTGTCCACGGGATTTTCCAGGCAAGAATACTCGAGTAGGTTGCCATTTCCTTCTCTAGGAGATCTTCCTCATCCAGGGATTAAACTCTCATTTCTTGCACTAACAGGCAGATTCCTTACCACTGAGCCACCAGGGAAGACCAAGGTCCCTACTAGCCCTGAATAAGTCTATGTTGATTGAATATTCAAAACATACACTATTAGTATATATATAAATGATAAGTTAATACAAAAGAATTATGGAAAGGCAAAGTAGCAAATAACAAGATGCAATACGTCTTATTTATTGATATTTACACTGATGTGTATTTATACCTTTACTCTTTTTTTGTTTGTTTTTAGTTTTAGAAGTCACCTATCAACTTCCTACTCATTTTTTAGTATTTTATTTTTATTTATTTACTTGGCTGTGCTGGGTTTTAGTTGTGGCATGTGGGATTTTTTTTTTTTTTAATGTAGAATCTTTAGTTAAGACAAAAGAACCCTTAGTTGGGACATGTGAACTCTTAGTTGTAGTATGTGGGATCTAGTTTCCTTATCGGGGATTGAACCCAAGCCTCCTGCATCAGGAGCACGGAGTTTTAGTCGTTTGACCACCAGGGAAGCCTCCTGCAGTTTTACTCTTTCCACAAAGTATTTGAGATAGCTTCAAGTGAATACTGGATGGACGTGCACAGAGAAAGATTCAGAAATGCAGTTAACTGCTGACTGCTTCCCAGTAAGAAGTCCCAGGACTTCCCTGTCATGTCAGTCCAGTGGTTAAGACTCCATGCTTCTAAAGCAGGGGACACAGGTTCGATCCCTGGTCAGGGAACTAAGATCCCATATGCCCTGTGGAGTGCCCGGAAGAAAAAAGAACAGAAGTCTCTGCTTTCTTTCTAACAGAAACCTAGAAAATGTGCCTAGCTAGAAAAAACCAACTACAGATCCCAGCCTATGTTGCAGGGAGGAGAATCCACGTGACTAAATGTGGGCCTGTTCTGAAGGGGCTGGTCTGCTTTCTGGGGAGATGCCTAGAAAGGCAGGGCATTAACTGTTCTGCCCTTTTCCCTCTCTGCCTCCCTGGAATGCAGGCAAGAGGGCTGCAACTCCGACAGCCATCTTGGGCCATGAGGGGACCATGAGGTCACTCTGGGAGCCACACGGAGAGGACAGCAGAGGAGAAAGACAGAGGCCTGGGGTCCCTGATGACTCCATGGAGCCACCATGTCCGACCTAGACTGCCTATCTCAGGATTTCTTTTCTGTGAGAAAATAAACCCTTGCACGTTTCAACCGCTGTTATTTCTAGACTCTCTCAGTCTGTAATTTCTAATTACACAGGAGGAATTACTATCTCCCTAAATCTTCATGGATGTTACCCTGGCTGGGTTATTATTAAAGCATAGGCAAACTTTTCTTTCTCTTTTTCCAAAATTCATAATGACTACAATTTTTTTTAATTACCAAAAATAGCTTCAAAATGGCAATGAACAAAATCTAAAAAGAAAAGAAATTCTGAACAAGGAAAATACCTACGTCAAGTTATATAAAACTAAGCATGTGACTAAGTCTACACTGTATCTGAGCTTTCTGACTGCCAGGGGGGAAAGGGAAACCTAGCTAGACTTGAGAGTCTCCAAAATGCACATATGTTACACTCTTCTTATCTCCCAGGAAGACACTCAGAGAAAAGAGGGATTTTTCTGACACAAATTTACTAAAAAAAAAAAAAAAAATTCTTCAAGACTTTACATAAGGGGACCTTGAGTAATGTGACAGGCAATGTCCTCCTACAAGATTTTTTAATAGCAAATGCAGTAGAGAATTAATTTCCTCAACCCTTGAAAAACACCAAGGGTTTAAAATTGGATTTAATTTCTGAAGGCAATCCTATGAGAGGTTTCTAATTATTATGGTCCAAATGCGGAGCCTTGAGCTGAAGCTCCGAGAAGCAGGGTGGTTCTACTGTACATGGCTAGGGCCACCTTCCTTGAACTTCAGGGGACTTAAAGACCTGATTACCTACGTACGGTGTGCCTGGAACTGTGCTAAGCATTGTGTAGAACCACAGTCAAATAGAATTCTCATTTTAGCTGGGAGGAAAAGAAGTTTGTGTTTGGGCTACACTGACTTTAGATACTTAGGGACACGAATAATTAGTCCAGGGGAAAAAAAATACGTGGGGAAAGGACTTATGGCGCAGCTAGGATTAGAACTGGGCATTAGTGAAGTATAGATTTAGAAGAAGTGTGTGTGTAAGTCTGTGTGACGGAGATTCTTTATGTGTGTGCACGCGTACATGTGCACATGTGCACTACATACATTAAACCAGGAATTAACTGGCAGTTGTGGACTAACTCTTTGATATTCACGTTCGTTTCTCTTACTGCATTTTATTTTATGGTCTTCTTTCTTTCTAAGTTCGACCTGCCACTAAAAATTAATATTCTGCATTTGTCGCAGCCATAACAAACTTAGCTTCTGTTGAACTTTTGGTGGCTTCCCCGATGGCTCAGGGGGTAAAGAATTGGCCCGCAATGCAGGAGACACAGGAGACACGGGTTCGATCTCTGGGTTGGGCAGATCCCCTGGAAGAGGAAACGGCAACCTACTCCAGTATCCTTGCCTGGGAAATCCCATGGACAGAGGAGCCTGGTGGCCTGCAGCCCATGGGTTCACAAAGAGTAGGACACGACTAAACACATATGTACTTTTTCTGTGTCCCCTCTCCCTTTCTGGGCAAGTGAAATTCAGTTACCGTGGACTTCTGGCAGCCTAGGGCTGAGTATGCATTAGACGGAAAGCAGACATTTACCCTTCCCCACCCCACCTACGGTGCACCTGATCAGTGCTTCCTTTACTCCAACCCCCACATTTCTCTGATCCCACCACAGTCTTTTTTTTTTTTTCCCCTATTTTTTTTGGCTGCACCACACATCATCTAGGATCTTAGTTTCTTGACCAGGGATGGAGCCCATGCCCCCTGCAGTGGAAGCTTGGTGTCCTAACCACTGACTGTTAGAGAGGTCCCCTAACACAGTCTTATTATGAGTGGGATTTTGGTGCTGTAAATTATAGTTAAAATTCCATCTGTCGTCTTGACATTTAAAAAGTAATCCAAGGTGTTGCCAAAGGCTCAACAGGAAAAGAACTTTCAGTACCGTCCTTGGTCTCTAAGACATGCTTGGGCACCTCCATCACCACCGGTGCGAGAGCCTGGGCTTCTCACTGCTCTCCCATGACAAAGGGCGTTATTTTCAGATGGAGGCACAGATTCCAGGAGAGATGTCCCAGTCTGGGACCTGGGTCCTTGTGCTTGCTCTGCCCCTTCTTAGCTGGTGACCTTGAAGAAGTCACTTAACCTTGCTGGGCCCTAAAGAACTCATTTGTAAAAGGAGAGGACTAGATTAGAAGTTGATGCCAACGGTCTCTCTCAGCTCAAAATTTCTGAGATTCTGAGGGATAGAGTTGCAGTCCTTGGCTTCAGAGCACAGGAAACACTCTCTCTGTGCTTGGTAACAGGAGACAGCCCTGTTTTCCAGTATACTTTGTGGACCATTAAACAATAAAACTCATAAGAACTAACAACCTTCAGGGCCTCTGTTCTTTCTGCAAAAAAGTTCATCTGCTGTGCCATTTACGCCAATAATTCCATCCTATTCATTCCAACTCCACGAGTGGGGTTTCAGCCTTGGAATACTAATGTTTACTGAAAACCTAAAACTTACACTGAAGAAAAAGAGAAAAACACCAAGCAGAGACTGCACACGTAGAAGGCTCAAAGGCTGGTAATAATGGGGTGAACACCATTCCCCCAAAATCCACAGCCACCAGGAAACTGTGAATGTGACCTTATTTCAATATAGGGTCTTTGCAGATATGATCAAGTTAAGGTGCAGTCACATTGGTTCAAGTGACCCTTAACCCCACAACTGGTGTCCATGAAAGAAGAGAGACATCTGGACACAGAACACAGAGGACAGGCCATGTGAATGAAGATGGATGTAGAGACTAGGGTCATGCCTCTCTGAACCAAGAACACCAAGGATTGCCAGCAATCCCCAGAGGCTAGGAGACAGGCAGAGAGAACAGATTTCCCTCAGAGCTCTCAAGAAAAACCTGGCCGGCTCTCAGAACCTTGCAACAGGGAAGTGGTTATCCAGTGGTTAGGACTCCACGCTTCCAATGCAGTGGCCACAGGTTCAATTCCTGGTCAGGGAACTAATATCCCACTTGCTGCATGGGGCTAAAAAAATAAAAACTCATTTAAAAAAGAACCTTGCTGACACCTGATTTAAGACATCTAACCTCCAGAACTATGACAGAACAGGTCCAAAGCACCTCTCATGACTCAACTGTTCCACACCCTTGTCCTCAAGAAGTGGACGAGAACCATTGCCACATTCTTTCCAAAGTCACCCATACAAGTTCTAACTGATACAAACCATAGTCAGCTAACAACATGATACTCCCAGGCTACTTGTATAACACATGACAAATTGTACTCTGGACCCAAGTGTTCACTGGCCTGGCCTCATTGCCTTTGGTCCTCAGCTATTAGGACTATCCTTTCCTCTCCTGTTCTAGGGAAGTGAAGTGAGGGAGCCCAGAGACGAAATATCACAGGCTGGGAACAGAGGGCCCTCTTTTCCTTGCCATCCAAAGGGCCTGACAAACAAGCAAACTTCCAACACAGACATGGGTCCCGCGTCAAATACAACTCAAGGAGAATGAAACTAAAGTCTTAAAGGATTTCTCTCTTTCAAATCCAATCTAGTTGAAGTAGATAATGCTTAGGTTCATTCCCTGGAGTAAGGTGACCCAGTGTCAAACCCTGACCCCCAACCCAGGTCTGGTATTTGTCTTTGGGCCACATTTCTTACCTCCTGTGGGCCTTGTCTGCAAACCAAAGCTATTAATTTTATTTTATTCATTTATTTATTTATTTATTTTGTCTCCAAACTATATTTTTAGGAAAGAGAAGTCTGCATCATTTAAGATCTTATATCCACCTCTGGTTTCATGAAATCTGGTCAACAGGACAGGAACATATAACAAATACGTTGATACCAACACTTAAGGGTTAATTTTCAGTAAAGATGACCAAACATCTGAAAAAAGTTATTCTTCACATTTAGTCTAAAATATCTATAATACCTAGCAGATTTAGCTACTGGGATAATATACAAACTGTGAAGAGCTTTAATATGCTTTGTAAAAAGCTGTTAATTTTAAATCAGTCCCTGACACACAGTAAGTGTCAGTCGTGTCCGACTCTTTGCAACCCCATGGACTGTAGCCCACCAGGCTCCTCTGTCCATGGGATTTCCCAGGCAAGAATACTAGAGTGAGTTCCCATTTCCTTCTCCAGGGGATTTTGCAGACCCAGGGATTGAACCTGGGTCTCCTGCATGGGCAGGTGGATTCTTTACCAACTGACCCACCAGGAGAACCCCAAATATTAGCTACCCCATCACCACCATTAAACTCTCCTCCATCTTGCCTTAGTAAACGCTAACCTGACAGGTAGCGAGTACCATGAAAGATGCTCTTTTCCCAACTGACACAGAGGCCTCATCAACAATGAAATAACCAGTGGATCCACTGCCTGGGCTCTTCCAGCAAGTTTCAGATTAATCCTAGGACACACTTTCGATTCTTCTAATGCAGAATCGTGTTACACACTTAATAAATCGCTGGATAGTAAATGTTCATCACCAAGGTTCATGAACAGTTCCAAGGTGCATTTTCATTTACGCTGAAAGGGTCTGGCAGTCCACAGCCTGGATCTCTGCTTCTGACACATACACCCTTCTCTCCTGCCAAGGGACCCCTCCTTTCCCAAGGAGACCACTCCTCCAGCTGCACCTCCTTCCTGCCTGTAAATCTACTCTTGCTCGGCTTTCAGAGCAAACTTCTTCAACGCCTTGAAATAAAACCCCACGCCAGCACAGTAAGCCTGGGGCAGGCTTGCTTCCTCCAGAAGGCCCTGTGAGTAGTGTATGAGAAGGCAAGGGCCATATCATATGGTGGTCAGGTCATTCTAATCTGTCCACCTTTTGGTGACAACTTAAGAAAAGCTGTTCAGCTGCTACGTTGTGTCTAACTCTTTGTGACCGCAAGGACTGGAGCCCGCCAGGCTCCTTTGTCCATGGGATTTCCCAGGCACGAATACTGGAGTGCATTGCCATTTCCTTCTCCAGGGGATCTTCCTGGAGATCAAATTAGGGATCAAACCGCATCTCCTGCATTGGCAGGCAGATTCTTTACCACTGAGCCACCTGGGAAGCCCTTAGATAAAAGGACTCAACTCTAAATGGAGGCAATATGACATATTTGGGGAGAAAGCAGGGAGGAAAGGGGCCAGTTTCTCCTTACTTTATCTGCCATTTAACTAAGGAAATTGGGGCTGTTGTACACACCACACACAGTCACACAGAAGGGGAGAAACACGCACAGAGCAGATTTGCTGGGACGAAGCCTGGCCACCCCTTGGGAGCTGTTTCTCTGCACTTGTTAAGTGCTCAGTGACTTGGGGCTGAGACGGAAGGTTCTGAAGTGTGTCCTAGTCAACCCAGAGGTGTGCACGTTTGATAACCCAAGCTGATTTTGGCCCCATTCTGATCTCACAGTGAGATTTCAATTCTCTGGGTCAGTGCCTCGGCCAGCAGCTCAGAGAACCACCTCTCAGCAAGCCAGGCTGTTCCAATCCTGTGTGTCCTCCTCCCAAGGAGACTTCTGTGGGCTGAGTCTTCTGGGTAACCCGGTTTTGAAATTCTGCCTCTCACCACTGCCACCACCTCAAGCCCCAAACTGATGGAGAACCCTGGCAACGACAGGGGTAACTGCACTTTCCAGATATGCAAAGACACATTGATTAATTAACTGATTGATTTGTGAACACTAAGCATTGAGTACCCAGGCCCTTTCCTTCAGCACATCAAACCAGGGACCAGCTCTGGCAGCCTGGGACCAGGTTATGGTGCTGGGATGTGGGTGGTGGCAGGAAGATCCAATTGCTAGTTCCTTACAAATCAGGTCCTATGAGGGGAAGGGAATGCTCTGAGTCACACGCAATTTGGTAAAGAGAAGGGGATTTCCAAATGACTAAATACATTTAGGTTAACCTCACTCTCAGTTGCGTTCAAAATGGAGAGCTTGAAATTGCCTTTGTGTGAAAACTCACCCAAGTGATAAGTTTTGTTTAACCATATTCTTCCATAAAGTCATAAGCTCATGCATTCATCCTGCTGCAATTTCATAAGGTGTCCTACAAGTGTCTAGTAAGAGCAAAGTCATCCTATGAGAGAAAGTGTGAACTTTGTGCTTAAGTATCAGGAGTGACTACTAACCCATAGGTTTCACAAAAGAAAGTACGTCAAGCCTGTATATTGTCACCCTGCTTATTTAACTTCTATGCAGAGTACATCATGAGAAAAGCTGGACTGGAAGAAACACAAGCTGGACTCAAGATTGCCGGGAGAAATATCAATAACCTCAGATATGCAGATGACACCACCCTTATGGTAGAAAGTAAAGAGGAACTAAAAAGCCTCTTGAGGAAAGTGAAAAAGGAGAGTGAAAAAGTTGGCTTAAAGCTCAACATTCAGAAAACGAAGATCATGGCACCCAGTTCCATCACTTCATGGGAAATAGATGGGGAAACAGTGGAAACAGTGTCAGACTTTATTTTTTTGGGCTCCAAAATCACTGCAGATGGTGACTGCAGCCATGAAATTAAAAGACGCTTACTCCTTGGAAGAAGAGTTATGACCAACCTAGACAGCATATTCAAAAGCAGACATTACTTTGCCGACTAAGGTCTGTCTAGTCAAGGCTATGGTTTTCCCAGTGGTCATGTATGGATGTGAGAGTTGGACTGTGAAGAAAGCTGAGCACCAAAGAATTGATGCTTTTGAACTGTGGTGTTGGAGAAGACTCTTGAGAGTCCCTTGGACTGCAAGGAGATCCAACCAGTCCATTCTGAAGGAGATCAGCCCTGGGATTTCTTTAGAAGGAATGATGCTAAAGCTGAAACTCCAGTACTTTGGCCACCTCTTGTGAAGAGTTGACTCATTGGAAAAGACTTTGATGCTGGGAGGGATTGGGGGCAGGAGGAGAAGGGGATGACAGAGGATGAGATGGCTGGATGGCATCACTGACTCGATGGACGTGAGTCTGAGTGAACTCCAGAAGTTGGTGATGGACAGGGAGGCCTGGCGTGCTGCGATTCACGGGGTCGCAAAGAGTCGGACACAACTGAGCTACTGAACTGAACTGAAACCAAAAATAGCTGGAGACTGTGTCACCAGTTAAGCAGGCACATTGATCTGAGCCCTTTTACATGCATTTACTAAATTACCAAAAGGGAGCTGGCCTCTCCCATTAGCAAATAGCCTTCCTCAAAGAGTAGTACTTTCTATTGGAAGACAATGAGTAAAGCACTTAATGAAATTTCAGGAAAATTGTTTTCTCTACAGTCAAGAAACTATTCAATGCCAACCTGAGGACAAACCCAAAATTCTAAGCCAGGGGTTTCCTCTACGGAGATCCAATAGTTTTCTAATATGACAGGCATTTTAATGGAGAGATTTGGTAACTCCAACATTGTTTTTAAAAACATATACTATGGGACGTCATTGGTGGTCCAGTGGTTAAGAATCTGCCTGCCAATGCAAGGGACACAGGTTCGATCCCTGGTCCAGGAGGATCCCTCATGCCATGGGGCAACTAAGCCCATATTCCATAACGACTAAAGCCCGAGTGCTGTAGAGCCCAAGAGTCCTAGAGACCGTGACAAGAGAAGTCTCTGCAATGAGAAGCCTCACATTGCAACTAGAGAAAGCCCAGGCACAGCAGCGTAGAGCCAGTGCTGCCTAAATAAATGAATAATTTTAAAAACACTTAAAAAACACATATACTGTAATTAAAGTCTGTCATATCAAAAGAAAATCTCAGTTTATCAGAAACCAACAAACGCAACTGCCTAGTACACTGGAATTTTTTTAAAGATTTTTTTGAAGTGAACCATTTTTAAAGTTTTTATTGAATTTGTTGTAACACTGTTTTTATTTTATGTTTTGGCCAGGAAGCATGTAGGATGTTAGCTCCCTGACCTGGGATTGACCTCTGCTTTGGAGCGTGAAGTCTTAACCACCGGACCACCAGGGAAGTCCCTGGAATTTTTAAGAGATGGGTACAACTGAAGAGAAGGGCATCTCCAGATTTATTAAACAGAAGAAACTTCCAGGGCATGTGATGGGAACGGCAAAGATCCCACCCAGCAAACAAGCTTCTAGATGGAGGAAACTAGGGATGGGGTGGGAAGGTAAGACCTAGTGCCTGGCACAGCCCTTGGCTGAACAGTGACTGACCCTGGGGCTTCCCTGGTGGTGGTCCAGTGGTTAAGAATCTGCCCCTGCAATGCAGGGAACGTGGGTTCGTTCCCTGGTCACAGGACTAAGACCCCACATGCTACCAAACAGGTAAACCTACATGCCGCAATTGGAGAATCTGTGTGCTGCCAAAGAAAGATCCCACATGCTGCAACTAAGACCCAATGCAGCCAAATAAATAAATATTTAAAAAGAAACTCTAGGTTCTAACTTATTAAAAAAAAAAAAAAAAACGAAGAAGAAGAATCATTGACCCCACGGAACTCACTAAAACAGAGAAGAAAGTTTCACCCAGACCTGCAATACAAAGCACTTACAGCCACCTTCAGTTAATGAGAAAATAAAAATAATCAGGAGTCCCCATTCCTGAGCATTCTGTCCCAAAGGCCCCAGAGCCAGACTGGTGCACAGTACTTGGCTAAGACACACGCTTTGACGCTGTAATAGGAACATGACCACGAGGTGCGGCCCTTTACAACCCTCAGGCTTGCCTGTCACCACACAGGCAGCAAGAAGCAGGTCTGCGAGAACCAACCCACAGATCAAGCCCCTTGCCCCTCCCCTAGGATGAGACGCTTCCGCCCACTCGCATGGCCACAGGGCCAGGCTGGGCTCATCCACTCCTGGCCTCTCCCAGCCTCTGGGCTCTGATGATGAATTCTGCCCATTGTTGTTCATTCGCTCGGTCTTTGCGACTCCAAGGACTGCAGCACGCCAAGTTTCCCTGTCCTTTGCCATCTCCCGGAGTTTGCTCAAACTCATGTCCATTGAGTCGGTGATGCCATCCAACCATGTCACCCTCGGTCACCCCTTCTCCTCCTGCCCTCAATCTTTCCCAGCATCAGGGTCTTTTCCAGTGAGTCACTTCTTCGCATTAGTTGGCCAAAGTACTGGAGCTTCAGCTTCAGCATCAGTCCTTCCAATGAATATTCAGGGTTGATTTCCTTTAGGATTGACTGGCTTGATCTCCTTGCTGTCCAAGGGACTCTCAAGAGTCTTCTCCAGCACCACAGTTCAAAAGCATTAATTCTTTGGTGCTCAGCCTTCTGCCAGTAGTGAGAACAGTAGCTCCGCTCAGGGCTTGGCCTAGAAAGCAGGAAAGGTTCTGGGCTCCCTGTCCTTCCAAGAGGGAGAGAAGGTTCTAGGGGCAAGGGTATGCAGTGTAAGGCATGCTTTACTTACTTCTGTTTTATTAATATATACCTCGGGCTCTGGGACTAGACACAGGATCTCCTGCAGGCTTGGAGCAGTAAGCTTAAAGGTCACATGAATTCCACAGAGACAAATGCCCAAGTCCCTGAAGACAAAATCCACCAGCTAAATGCAAACCCATAGGAAGCACTGATCACACTCAGGCCTTTAGGCTAAAAATGAAGGACAGGGTATCTCGAGACAGTCACCCTTCTGGGGCTGCACAAGCCTCCAGGGAGCCCCTACCCAGCCTCTGCCATCAGTTCTGCTGTTTCTGAGAGCTAAATAGAGCTTCGGCCCCAGAGTCCAGGTCACAGCTCAAGTGGAAGGACCCAGATGTGCTGGATTCTGGCTCTCAGAAGAGGAAGGGGATCCCATCCCATTGGCGTCTCCATATGACGTACTTCCAGTGGTATGTGGCGTTAGTCCCTGCTCTGAGCATGGGCTGTGCTGTGCAGCTCTGAGTAGATCACTTGCCCTCTCTGGGGATTTTGAAGTTTACCCTAAGAGCCCCTGTGGTATAATCAAATGACAAAAGATTTTTTTTCCCTTTCATTTATTCTTTCTTTTATTGAGATGTATTGGACATACAGCACTGCGTACGTTTAAGGTGTACAGCATAATGACTTGATTTACATCATGAAATGATGATTGCAATAAGTTCAGTGAAGTTCCATCACCTCATACAGAATCAAAAATTAAGAAACAGAAAAAAAAACCTTTTTCTTTGTGATGAGAACTTTTAGAATTTACTCTCTGAACAACTTTCACATATCATGTTGTATATTACACCCCTAGTGTTTTTAATCTTAAGACCTTTGTTTGTACCTTTTGCCCTTCTTCAGCCAATTTCCCCTCCTCCTGCCACCTGCCTCTGGTAAGCACACATCTGATCTCTTTTTCCATGAGTTTGCCCATACGTTCTTGAAGTAAAACTGACCTGTAACACTATATTACTTCCTGTTATACAACCAAGTGATTCAATATGTCCATAGGTTAAAAAAATGATCACCTTAAGTCTAGTTACGATATAGCACCACATGAGATATTAAACAGTCATTCACTGCGTTCCCCACATTGTACATTTCACACCAGTGATTCATTTATTTTGCAACTGGAAGTTGGTACTCTTAAATCTCCCTCACCTATTTCTTTCTTCCCCCCACCCACCTCCCTTCTAGCAACCACCTGTTTGTTCTCTTTATCTCTGTTTCTGTTTTGTTTCTTCATTAGTTTTTTAGATTCCACATATGAGTGAAATCATACAGTGTTTTGTTTTTGTCTGGCTTACTTCACTTAGCATAGTACCCTCTGGGTCCATCCATGTTGTTGCAAATGGCAAGATTTCATTCTTTATTACGGCTGAGTAATATTCCATGTGCATATACACTATATCTTCTTAACCCACTCATCTATTGGTGGGCACTTAGATTACATCCATATTTTTGTTGTTTAGTCACGAAGTCATGTCTGACTCTTGTGATCCCATGGACTGTAGCCCGCCAGGCTCCTCTGTCCACGGGATTTCCCAGGCAAGAATACTGGAGAGGGTTGCCATTTCATTCTTCATGGGATCTTCTTGACCCAGAGATTGAACCTGAGTCTCCTGCACTGGCAGCTGGATTCCTTACCACTGAGCCAGTAAGGGAAATCCAATTATAAATAATGCTGCAAGGAACATCGGTGTGCACATATCTTTTCTAATTAGTGTTTTTGTTTTCCTCTGATATATACCCAGAAATGGAAATGCTGGATCATATGGTAGGTCTATTTGTAATTTTTTGAGGAAACTCCAACTGTTTTCCACAGCGGCTACACCAGTTTACACTCCCACCAACAGTGCGTGAGGATCCCCCTTTCTCCACATCCTCACCAACATTTGTTTGTTCTCTTTTGGATAACAGCCATTTTGACAGGTGTGAGGCGATGTCTCACTGGGATTCTGATTTGCATATATCTGATGATTAGCAATGCTGAGCGTCTTTTCATGTGTTTGTTGGCCATCTACATATCTTCTTTGAAGAAAACATCTATTCAGAACCTTTGTCCACTTTTAAAAATTCAGTTCAAATGACATAGATTTTAGAGTCATAGGCCTTGGGTTTGAGTTTAGGTTGTCCCAAGTGACTTTGAATGAACTACTTACATTTCATGAAAGTTCACTTTTTCTTCTATCAAGTAGGGGAGGGGAGATTACATTACAGACTATGGAGGGAAAGAAGTTGGTGAAATTATGTTGGTTAAGAAAATGCTTTGTAATTATAAAATACCGATACATTCAAGACATGGTTTGCAAAATGCTTAGAGCTTTTTACAGGAAATCTGCCTTATTATATATTTTAAGATTATAAAAATGTAAAGAAACAGCTCGAGGACTTCCGTGGTGGCACAGTGGATAAGAATCCGCCTGCCAATGTAGGGGATACGGGTTCGATCCCTGGTCTGAGAAGATTTCATACGCCATGCAGCAACTAAACCTGTGCCCCACAACTACTGAAGCCCATGGTCCTAGAGCCTGTGCTCTGCAATGAGAGGCCACCGCAAAGAGAGGCTCGTGCAAGGACGGGCCGGCACCGTCAAAAATAGATGAATAAAACTGTTTAAAGAAAGAGCGAGCTAGGGAGTTCTCACCATATGAGGAACAGGGGAGTTGGTCCCTAGGCAGTCATGAGCTTGACTTCGTCAGATCTTTCTACCAAGGACACTGAAAATCTAGAAGAATAAAAATTCAGAGGCTCTGACATGAAAAGGGCACCTCTCTGGGTTGATATATTTTGGGGTCTTAGCTAAACAGAAACAAAAGGAGGTTCACATCCTCAAAAGTTCCTGTCTCCACGTCCATCCAACACAAACATCCCACTGTTGTTCTGCACTTTCCTCCCAGTCCTCCAGTGTAAGCAAATGACAGTTCTCTGCCTTCTTTAAAGCCCGAAGGCAGGTGTCCACTGTTGTTCCTAGTCCCCCAGCAGCCTTCCTCCTTCGGTTTTTGTTTAAATTTTGCCTGTTCAGGCAGGCATTTGATCTGAGTCCATCTCCACCTCCACCCAAGGCAGGTGAGCCTCCCAGGGAGCAGAGACTCAGCCACAAGCTCGGTTTACAGGCGGTTTTCCTCTGCCGGGCTTTCCCTGTGCCTATGTGATGCCAAACATTAGTTTCCAAGAAGGTAAGTTAGATTTCACTGGAAATGAGGGAAATGTTTCTCCATTATTGGAAAAGTGATCCCATTTCCCCCAAATTGAATTACTTGTGTAAGCTGGATGCACTCTCAAGGATAAAGCAGTGGTTTGTAAAAGTAGGGGCTTCCTGGGTGGCTCAGACGGTAAAGAATCTGCCTGCAATGCAGGAGACCAGGCTTCAGTCCCTGGGTCGGGAAGATCCTCCTAGAGAATGGAATGGCAACCCACTCCAGTATTCTTGTCTGAGAAATCCCATGGATAGAGGAGACTGGCAGGCTACAGTCCGTGGGGTTGCAAAGAGTTGGACACGACTGAGAGACTAACAATCTCACTTTTCATTTTGTAAAAGTAGGAAACAGACACCCCACCCCCACCACCCAAAGTGTGTCAATATCACTGGGGGAGCTATTTGCAAAACTACATCCCACTTCTGACATTCCACTCTGCTCCCCACAGGTACCAAAGGCATCAGCTTCTTTCTAAGCCCTATGGGGACTATGAAAGAAGTACAATACATGGCGTCTAGGAAATAATGAGCAAACAGTGCAAACCCATATATAATGAAGAGTGAAATCCTAAAGTTCCAACTATGAATACTGGAGGAACTCAAAGGAGGCAAGAAGGAGGAGGGGGACTCAGATGGCTAGAGAGCCATCCAGGGAAGGGCGGGGACAGAAAAGAGGGAAAGGAGGGGTGGGCGCAGACCTCAAGCTGGGCTCAGGAGTGAAGCCAAGGCCTGAAGACGCTGGACAACCAGGAAATTGGCAGGCGGGGCAGGAGGAATGGGTCTGGGAGCAGTGGGAGTGGGTCACTGTGGAAGAAGCTTCAGGGCTTTACTTCCAGGGGGAATTCCAGACAACAGCTTGGAAGATGGTGCCCTGGTGGAGCCCAGTGGGCTGGCCCACTGGGGGATGGATATGCCTCCGTAGATATAAGAAGCCCTTGTTTGGCTGGGTGTAACCCGACCTGTAGGATGTTGGACAAGCATTGTCATTCACCCCGTGTACATCACCCCAAGTTGCCATGACATCACAGGAGTTTTTGGACAATCTGCTGAAGTATACAGGAGTCTTCAGTTGAGGACCATCCCCTCCAGGCCCTCAGAAACGTCCCATTTCCTACCTTTATGTTTTGCATATACTTCTTCATGACTAGAAAATCAGCAAGCCTCACTGTCACATAAAAGTGATGATTCATGTCCCTTTGATCTCTGTTGGGGATTCTGGTCCATGCCCTGCTAATTCAATCCTCAGTGTACAATTCTATACAAGTTTCAATTCAGCGTGTGGAGCATGGGAGCGAGGGAGGGGGCAGCACTTTGTAAATATTTACTAATGGATTGAACCTGGGGAAAAGGGCTAATGCATCACCTTTCTGATCCTTGAGCAGAATTTTTCCATGAGATTATTACATTAGGTTGAGAGATACAGGCCAGTATGAGTACCTTCCATACCACAGGGGCTTCCCTAGTGGCTCAGTGGTAAAGAATCTGCCTGCAATGCAGGAGACATGGGTTCCATCCCTGGGTGGGGAAGATCCCCTGGAGAAGGGAATGGCAACCTACTCCAGGGTTCTTGCTGGGAAATCCCATGGACAGAGAAGCCTGGTGGGCTACAGTCCATGGGGTCGCAAAGAGTCAGACAGAACTTCACTGCTGGGCACACATGCATGCACACCACGCTACAGTGGGTCAAGAGAAAAAGCTCAATGTGACATGGGCTGTCAGGAGCTTTTGGATATTTGAAAGAACATACTGAGGTTCAGGCAAATAATTATCCATTTAAGTGAAAGTTTTCCATTTTTTGTCACTCAGAAGCTCTAATGTCCAACGCCATCCTTCTCTTTTATGTTTCCCTCTGTTTATCTAAAGGTTCAGAGAATTATAAATCTACTTTAGAAACTGCTCATAAATAAGGAAAAAAAGAGAACTCAAAGCAAAACAAACAAACAGGCTGTTCTTTGTAGAAGAAGAAAGGAAAGATGCCCAAAGAGAAGGTAGGCAGAAAACTACCCATTAATTGTTGGCATTCAGATAAATACTGAAATACCGTTAGAAGACTCATGGCTCCTGTTTCTTACTCCAAAACATCCAATGCAACAAAACTGTCTATGTCTTTTGCCAACTGACATAAGCTTATTTGAGCTAGAAAATTTAAATCTGAATACAATTAATCCTAAGGTTAACCTAGATTGAGAGGTTAATGGAATTTTTAAAAATAGGGATTTTTTTTTTTTTTTTTAGGCTGCTCCCTATGGCATGTGGGATCTTAGTTCTCTGACCAGGAATCTCTGACCACTCCCCCTGCACTAGGAGTGCATGGTTTTAACTGCTGGACCACCAGGGAAGTCCCCAAGATCATTTTTAATATCTAAGAAAAATGGAAAAATGCCTCCTTAAACATCTGTGACATTCGGAACAGGTTTGTGTAAATAGGTCAGAACAGGTCTTGTTATGAAGGTTTCTGCTTCATGGAGATGCTCCCATAGGTGTGCAGGGGTGGCGGGGTAGTGAGGCTGCTCACAGTAGGGGGACAGGCTTTGGGGGCAGACAGATCTGTCCAGAATCACAGTCCTACCACTAACTGGTTGTATGACTTTGGGCAAGTTTCTTAACCTCTTTGCACCTCAGGTTCCTTACCCATTAAAATGGGGATGATAAGAGTGTCCTGCTGTTACCACAAAAACGTGACTTGGCAATGGTTTGTCCATCAGATGTGGCAAAAGAGGGAACTGATTTACCCAACTGGACTAGAGGGTCCCAGGGCAGAGCCCAAAGTGTGGGTCTCTTCAAGCCTGATGAGTCCAGGTCCTGAACTTGCCTGTGAGCAATCACCAGCAACCCCAATTTAACCATCTCATGCTGGTGATGACCAGATCACAGACATTCTACACATTCCCATACCCATTCCTGACCAGTAGCTTGTCTATCAGCTCCCCCAGAGAGTTTATAAAGTTTATGATTCACAGATTAGGGGTCGAAGACCCTCACTCTGAAATCCAGTAAGTGCTCTCTGGCTAACTCTAACTAACAACTCACTGTCTCTTCAAAAGGAAGGAGCAGAACCAGATGAAAACAAAATTCCTATTTGTGTATCTCTACAGTTAATCAAATGCTTGTGAGCTAAATATTAATACATTACATTGGTTAATCCTTAAACAAGTCACAAAGTACACTGGTGTCAACAGTGGAGACCTATATGGAATTTATTGTTTACAGAGTGTGTCCTCAGACGTTACCTCACTCGGTACTTACGACAGTTCTGTGAGTTATTACTAATGCCAGGGAGGAGGAGTCTGAGGCTTGGAGACCCACCCGGGGCCAGGCCTGGGAAGGGCTCTAGGAATACAGAGAAACAAGCCACCTGTCTGTCTTGGAGAGCTTTCACAGAGCTGGATGGATCCTGATCCCTTTGGCTCCACTGACAGCAGCTCTGCACGTCCTCTCCCATTCAAAGAGGGCCTTCTGGAAATCTGCATTCCCCTCAAAGGCTCTTTGGTGGCAAAGTCAAGATTTCTCTCGCAATTTCAGGGTAACATCCAGCTTTCTATGTAGAGGCAATAAGTAGAGTGATGGGTGACATTAATGACAGACCAAGTGAAAGGGACTGACTTTTCTAAATTGGGAGAAAAGTATGCTTGACTATCATCTCCTTGGTATTTTCCATCATCTTACTATTTAGAAGGGCACATTTTTCAATGTCATTGACACGAGTGAGCGAACACTTTATTTACATGATCAGAATAGAAATGGGAATTGTAGCTGGGGGATTTGGAATCTGAGAAGCTGAAGTCTATAGTCCAGGACACACAGGAAGCTATAGCTAGGAGGAGCTGGAAGCTCAGCAAGCATTCATGGAAATCCACCTCTGGGCCAAACAAGAGGCCAATAGTGGGGCAGAGGGTGTCCAGTCCCCAGAGAGGAGCCTGGATGGTAGAGGCCCACCAAAGAGAGGGCTCAGTAAATGTTTATTGAAAGACACCAGAGCAGGGATGACCCTGAAGATCCAGTGGTTAAGACTCCAAGCTTTGAAGGTAGGGGTGAGGGTTTGATCCCTGGTTGGGGAACTAAAATCCCACATGCTCTGTGATGTGGCCAAAAAAAAAAAGACTTCAGTGCAATCAAATCATCCTGGGAATACTGTGCTTTCTTGAATTTTTTGAGAGCAGTAATGTCATTGCTGGATACTGGAGAAAAGTGCACAGGATGCCAAACAATATGTGCGGAGATTTGCTAAAATGCATTGCTTCTCGTTAAGTGAACAAAGCAGAGAACAGACTCAAAGGGTATTTCTGAAGTGTTCAACAAAAGCACGCGGAAAGGAGCCATGCACGACACAAACATGACTGGAAACCTCTGTCATGAGGTTAGATTTCCACTGGGGTATTTCAAACTCAGGGGCCACGTGGCCCCCTCTATGGGAAAAAAAACAGTCCTGGTTTTGATTTGATTCTCACATTAAATTGCTTTTTTTTTTTTTTTAATGCAGGGACCCCAGAAAAAAGCTCTAATTTATGTATTTATTGAACACACTGAGTAGCATGTGGGAATCTTAGTTCCTCAACCAAGGATAGAACTCGAACCCTCTGTCTTGGGAGCCCAGAGTTTTAGTAACTGGACTAACTGCAGGGAAGTCTTTACATTGAATTACTTTTATCCAATTATTTCCTATACTATTTCTTAAAATATATAAACATAAAAGCAGACATAAGTTTACCTTAGCACTTTTCCAATTATGGAGACTAAAATGAATGTACAAATAAATACAAATAAAATTACCCAAAGAGTATAATTCAGATTGACTACACTACTTTCCTCTGCTGGAGCCCCTGTGTCAGCCTTCATTTGCACACTTGGCTTCACCTGACGCTATCTTTTCTCCACTAAGTTTGTCTCTGTGTTTTTCTCACAGTAGGTTAACCTGGCTCTAACTTATCAGAAATTTACACACAAATGGCACTGAAGGACCTCCCCGGTGGTCCAGTGGTTGATTTTGGTTGTTTGGTTGTTTAGTTGCTAAGTCATGTCCGACTCTTTTGGCCCCATGGACTGTAGCCTGCCAGGTTCCTCTGCCCATGAGATTCTCCAGGCAAGAATACTAGGGTGGGTTGCCATTTCCTTCTCCAGGTCCAGTGGTTAAGAGTCCAGTTAAGACCTGGTGCAGCCAAATAAATAAAAATAGAAATTTTTAAAAATTAAAAAAAAAATAATAAGAGGCACTGAGGTGACCTGGCTGGACCCTAATATAATATGATCATCCCAGTGATCCAGGCATACCTTTAAAATATTGCCAATTATCATTAACATGAACTCTAAAAGCCTGAGTGTTCTTAATTTAAGGAGAACTCAGAGAAAATCAAGGACATATCCTTGGTCTTGGATTGGGAAATATCTGTAACCCAGAAGGAATGCCATGGTACTGACTGCTGGAGGAGAGCAGAGGGTGCCATGGGGACTCAAATAAAAAGTCACATTGCATCTCAGAAACAATATGAGCCACCCCCTGACATATTACATCAAGAATTTAATATGTGTAAACATATGCTTCAAAAGACATCACATCAAAGGGCCTCATTTCAAGCTGTGGAGGTCCCACCCTGGCTTCTCCCACGCCTCATCCTTAAGAACTACAACATGGCCCTTTATTACTGTGGTTTGGTGTTTGTTTTTTTTTTTGCCACAGCTTGCAGGATCTTAGTTCTCCAACCAGGGATTGAACCCAGGCCCTTGGCAGTGGGAGCGCAGAGCCCTAAGCAGTGAGCTGCCCGAGAACATGGAAGGCACGAGCGAACCCTGACTCCCATGAGTCCGCGCGTCACTCTGACGGCACCGCCGCATGCTGACACTGCGTGGTTTGTATCCCCTAAAAGAAACTGGGCACAAAACTGCACTAAATGATGCCACAGCTAGGTTAGCTTAAGTGAATGGCCTTGTTTCCCAGCAGAAGAAAAGCTGGCACTGTTTAAGGAAATTGAAAAAGTGGAACCTTCCTTGAAGAGAATCCTCTACTTCAGACCCTCTCAAATGCCATAATTCAATTTCCATTAGCAAAACTGTTTCAAACAATCATTTACGTATTTAAACTTTTGGCTGCACTGGGTCTTTGTTGCTGTGCGCAGGCTACTCTCTAGGGGTGCTTGGGCTTCTCACTGTGGTGGCTTCTCTCACTGTGGCTCACGGGCTTAGCTGCCCCACGACATCTGGGATCTTCCGGGACCAGCAATTGAACTCGTGTCCCCTGTACTGGCTTTCCTGGTGGCTCAGACAGTAAAGAATCTGCCTGCGGTGCAGGAGACCCAGGTTCTATCCCTACGTCGGGAAGATACCCTGGAGGCGGAAATAGCAGCCCACTCCAGTATTCTCGTCGGGAGAATCCCATGGACAGAGGAGCCTGGTGGGCGACAGTCCAGGGGGTCGCAAAGAGTCGGACACGACTGAGCGACTAACACTCACCCCTGCACTGGGAGGAAGATTCTTATCCACTAGGCCACCAGGGAAGCCCTCCACCTTTTTAATCAATCTAAATATGTTCTGTTTAGAAGGCTGCTCTTTATTCTGGGAGGTGGACCCTCCCCCATTTTTGATGTTAAAATGTCTTTTCTTAAATGATGGTGATAATGGAAGAGTACAGAGCTTTTTTATTTCTCTATTTGAAAAGCAAAATTTGGCAATCCTGTGTTGGACTTCCTGATTTTTTTTTTAACTGCTGTCACTTACATGACTAAGTAAACGCTACACAAATTCATGCCTAGCGTGACTATGCAGAAATGGGATGGTTTTTCAAAGCTTCTAACTATTCTACCTCCAGAAGCTGACTGATAACATCACCCGCTCTCATATTACACCACACAGCAGCTATGGCACAACTGATTGAGAATGTGGACGCCTAGCAAGGAGCAAAGATCAGAATGCAACGATTATCCGTTAGACTAGCTGACTGACATTATGAAGATTCAAAGCAAGGTCAAGGTGACTTTAAATTAGATTTGGAGGGAAATAAAAACAAGATGAAGATTAAGGCACATTTTAAAGAAAAGGGGAAAATAAAGAAGCAGGCAAGATGGAAGCCACTGAGGACCATAAGACCATGTTTAAATCAGTGTGGTTATAAAAACATAATTGCAGCCAGAGAAAATTCAAACACAAAGACCCCCCTAAACTCTATTTAAAGTAATCATCAAGAGCCTAGCAAGGCCATGTGAGTCTGAGGCCTTGGAGAGGACAAAGTGATATGGAGAATGGGAAAGACTTCTGAGGAGAGAAAAAAATTATATTCCCAAATATTGTTTGGGAAGATTGCTTCACAGAGGCACAGGCGTGAGAGCTGGTTTTTCAAAGGAAGGGCTTAACAAAGCTGACCAGACAGGAAGTTGTGTCAAGAAGGGAGGGTTCCCCTTCTGATGCCTAAGGCAAACACAGAGCCGGGGCTGGGGTGTGGGAGACGGATTAGATGTGGTAGAGATGCCGAAAGGCCGATCAGGAAGGCCCAGAGCTTTCCCTGGAGACCAGAGAAAGCACAGCAAGCTTTCCCAGGTGATTCCAGCACATTCTGCCCAGAGAGCAGGCCAAGGGCCTAAGGTCCAATGCTCATTTTTCAGTGTTTCCCAATCTCCCTTCATAGGAGGACCTTCAGAAGAGGCCCTCCCCATCACCTAGCCTCCTCTAAGGCTCAGAGCTATTATAGGACATAGAGAAGAAAAATATTTACCCTCAAACATCCACAGAAATGCCTTAGGATCTCCATGTGAAGCTGGTGCCTAAATAAGACTGGTTCTTAGCAGCCTTGGAAACAGAATCGAATATTTAAAATAGATAACCTTTGTGAAAAAGGACACTGAAGCTCTTCCTGTACTGCAAAGAAACGCTAAGTGGAAAAAGGCAGGGTTCCAAATAGCATGTATCGTCTGCTACCATTTGTGTAAAAGAGAAAGATAATCATAATGGATTTGCTAATAGGTGTTACAAAATATCTTGGCTGTGCCCGGAACACCTCTGGAGGATGAAAAAACCAGTAACAGTGGTGCCTCTAACGGATAAAACCAGGTGGCGGCAGTCAGGGACAGACAGAGATGTAGTTCCTGCCTCACTTTTGTGCCTTTCAAATGTTTTCTTTCATCACGTAGATGCGTTACCTACTAAATTTTTATTTTGCATTAAAAACACTGAAAAATCTAATATAATAATAATTTTAAAAAACCCAGAATAGTCTTTCTGCAGCAAAACCAAATACCATTGTTAATCTGGACAGCTGTCTTCCCGGCACACACCAGATGCTCAGTTTGTTGAACTTAATGAACCTCCGCTTAAAAGAAAACAAAAGAAAATCAGAAACCAGGCAAACCCAAGGGTATCAGTTCTAATTCTCTAATAAGCTCTTTACCTGGCTGTTACTTAACTACTGCAAAAGATCAGAAAACAGGTCCTTGGGTCACATGCTCTGCACCCAGCTGGGTCCAGTGCGCCAGCCTCATGGGTAACAATAGGTCTGGTGGCCTGTCCACACCAGCCCTTTTATAAATAGAAAACGTATAATCCAAAAACATGATGCCTTGGAACCAAGACCACAAAAACAAACGTGCAGATAGGAAAAAATGATCCTGAAGGGAGATGTCAGCACCTGCAGGGTATCAGTACAGAAATAGCAGCTTGTGGGTTAAAAAACGTCAAGCAGCAGCCAAAAAGGTTAGAACATACAGAGCCGCTGTGAAATCCTCATGCCGGAGCACGGGAAGTGGCCTGAAGTCCCTGTGCTCTGTTTCTAGGGACAGTACAGCCCAAGATGATACAGGAAGGCTCAAACACCCCTTGCCCAGTCATCTATACTCCTGAATTGGTCAAAAAGTACCCAAAACCCACACTGCAAAAAAAAAAAAAAAACAAAACAGACTGTTGTAAGCAAAAGGTTGTAGCAGAAATTCTGCCACACGAATTCCATTGTATTAGAAGGCTCTCTCTCCTAGGGCTTTTCAAAGAGCCAGGTTTCAGGCAAAGAACAAGACAGACTTCACCACAATCTTCCCTAGGACCAAAGAAATTATTTTGAGGTATGGACAGGAGCTTGGGACAAGGGTGATGGGGAACCACTATACTCTCCATGGTCCCTGCCAGAGATTCCCAGGAAAAAAGCAGAAATGGAAGAAGGGAATGGCAACCCTCTCCAGTATTCTTGCCTGGAGAATCCATGGGCAGAGGAGACTGGAGGGTTACACCCATGGGGTCGTAGAGTTGGACATGACCCAGAAACTCAGACACACACACACACACACAAAAGAAACAACAGCAAATGAGAAGTCCTTTCACCCAGATGTTACAAGAAAAAAAAGCAAGAGAGAAAAGGGCCTATATTAATACACAAAGAAATTACAACAATTATTCTAAGATGGCTGAGGTCTAGAATGTCCTAAACAAAATAACACAAACAAAAACCCAAACTCAGAATCAACTGTAAGGAAAGTGCCAATCAATGAACAATGATCATCTTTGGTTCATTCTAGAAAACATGTAAAAACAGAGAAGGGAAAAACCAAAAGTGACCGGATTCCTGCAAGAAATAAAGATGACAGATTATCTTCTGATGAAAAGGGAACTGGCTGGCAGATTGAGAGGAGATATTTATCAGACCTGTGAAGCTGATAAAGGAAGTAAAGGTGAAAGCAAAGAGAAAGAAAGGGGATTCCCCTAACTAACACAAGAGGAAAAGAACCATTCCACTGCACATGCCATCTGGTTTATTTCAAGCTCAAGAAAAGAACAGGAAAAACGCAGTGAAATTAGTGAAAGAGCTAGATTACCAGCAAGAATCAGTCATACACTTGTGCTTCTGCCAGGGAAGGCAGGCGCTGCTGGTGCTCTCCCTGCTCCCATGACTAAGTAACTTACTTAAACGCATTTGACACACGATCCCTGAACTTCCGAAAAGCACTTAATACAGTGGCTCATGAAATCTTAATCTAAAAATGTTCACCCATTTATAATCACGCTGCATCACACTGACAACTGGGACGAAGGGCCGAGCAGAGGGGAGAGATATTTGGAAGAATGCCGTGGAGACTGATATTATCAGGGACTTTGTCTATCACTTTGGGGGGTTTTTCTCCCTCTTTTAACGAGAACGAGATTTTGAGTCTGAAAAAGAGTATAATTACAAGGAGAGGACTAACAGAGACAATGAATTACCTGATTCAATAAAAGAAAAATAAGCAATAAATAAGAAACAAAATGTGATGTGACTTGGAAAACCCCACAGACATCTGTGGTACAATGAAATCTGGAATATGTTTAATGAACTGGGTGAGTGGAGACAGAGGAAAAAATCAGTGCCTGACAGAAAATACTGGGGGGTAAGTACAAAGAAAATAAGGATTAAAAAGGCAATAGAAGACCATATTTAGCAAATGCATAATGCTTATTATGTGCCAGGCACTGCTCTAACTGCTTTTGATATCAAAACCTCAAAACAACCTCTAATCTAAGTACCATTATTTTTTGTGTTTCAGAGGTGAACAAGCAGAGGCACGGGCTCCTCTGGTGGATCACCTGCCAATGCAGGAGATGTGGGTTTGATCCCTAGGTTGAGAAGATCCCCTGGAAAAGGAAATGGCAACAACCCACTCCAGTATTCTTGCCTGGAAAATTCCACGGACAGAGGAGCCTGGCATGCTACGGTTCATGGGGTCACAAAGAGTCGAGTGAACAATAAATAGAGGCACAGAGAAGTTAAGTGACTAGCCCAAGGTGACAGCCAGTAAAAAGCAAGGCTAGGGTTCAAATCCAGGCACTCTGGCCTCAAAATCTGTGCCCTTCACGTCTCTGCACCCCACCCCTAGAATTTCAACTCAGAAGAGTGAGAAAAGTAGCTAGGAGTGAAACACAAGTCATGCTCTTGCTAGACCCAGGGTCAACAGACCAACCTTTAGTCATGGTTCTGTGATGACCAGTCAGTCCTGAGACCTCCCCAGGCTTTCATTCCCTCACCTGTGCATTGGGAAGGCTGATTAAATGAGCTCTACCTAAGGTGTCTTCAGCTCTAAAATTCCACAAGTCCATGCTGACAATCAGCAGTGTATGGACTGGTCTGCTTTCTGACTGGGTTAGTCAAAGGCGAATTCACCCTAAAACAGGCAGCATACTTGCTATTAAGGTTCCTCCTCTGTCTCCTGACCTTCAGAAGATTATTATGTCCTCTCCATTCAGGCAAATGAAAAGAGGGTAGTGAAAGGGAGGCTGTATGGTTTCTCTTCTGGACTCTGCTTTGTGTGGTTGCAGTGAAATGGCCCTCAAAAAGCTCTGGGCCAGGTCTCATTAACTCTACTAAATCTACAGTCCCTCCCAGCCCCAGGCATCTCTCAGGAGTCCGATCTTGGAGCCTGCCTTTGGATCCAATTACTGGAATGCAGGTGAAACTGACACACTGGAGGTGAAGCGACCAGAGAGGAATCAGGAAGATTAAGAGAGTTCAAAGGAAGGAGTTTCGTGATGTCTAAATAAACCTTATCTTCTGGCTATGGTCTGTTCTGTTTGCTAACATCCACTCTTGAGAGTGAGACCACCAGTTCATCAAGAACCCTCTTTCAAACTAGTGAGCCCCTAGCAGTATTATTCTGGAGGTAGGCCTTCAAAGTCAGAGTGCATCTATGCATGAAGAAGGGTCTTTACAGGTCGGTGGCACGGTCCTCCCTTGCGAGTCCTGTCTAAGCATCCCTGGCAGGTGGCTGTCACTTGGCCTCTGCCTGGTCACTTCCAAGGTCGAGATGCCGGCTGCCCCGCCTAGCAGGGCCTGTGCTGCTGGACAGCTCTCACTGTGGGGAAAGACCACGAAGCGCCAAGGCACGCAGGTAGTTCATCTTCTGGATCTGAAGACTTCAGGCCGACCAATGGACTCACCTGTAGTCCAGGACACCAGGGCAAAATTTGGGGTCTTATCCCACGAGAAAGGAGGCAGGTTAGTCACCAAGCCACAAGGGGAGGAAAGGATGAGGAGGCAGCCGTCTCTGGCCTCTTCTTGCTAGGGAAGTGTGATTGGGACGTGCGGGGCAGTGTGGATCTCAGTTATTGTCCCACAGTTCTTTCTGTCCTTAAGACGACCCTCGCCCAGTTGAAGGCAGCCTGGAAGAATGTGGCCTTTGGAATCATAACTAGAACTCTGTTGGCATGTGCAAGTTACATGGCTTTGAGCAAGTCATTTAAGCTTTCAACTTAGGTCCAGATTTTTTTGCTTTGGCAACTGAGATGAACAGTAGTTGATGAGAAGATTTAATAACTCTCCACTCCCCAACCCCCTGGGCTTCCCTGGTGGCTCAGTGGTAAAGAATTTATTTGCCTGCCAACACAGGAGGTGCTGATTCGATCCCTGAGTCAGGAAGATCCCCTGGAGAAGGAAATGGCAGCCCACTCCAGTATTCTTGCCTGGGAAATCCATGGACAAAGGAACCTGGAGGGCTACTGACCAGGGGTTGCAGAAGATTCGGACTTGAGTTATGACTAAACTTCAACAACAAAACACTAACAGTGCCTGGCACTGAGCAGGCAGGCATTCAGGCACGACTTGTTCCCCACTCACTGACACATCGGTCTGTGGAATTAGAACCAGTTGTAACATTCTATGAGTCTGAAACTGCTTTTGCATTGGTATGTGCTTTTACCAAGAATAGAACACTTGACTGACTTGAAGCACAACTATTCTAGGGCAGACAGGGCCACCCTACCAAGGAACCATAGGGCTGGAAGAAAGAGAGCACAGGGTGAGATGGGAATGCTGATTTAGCCAGAGATGGACAGTGGTATTTGTATCAACGTTAAATTTTTTCTGACACATTTCAGAATTAGGACAAGGAAAAATGGAGCTTTCTTTTTCCTATTCACCCATCCAAGCATGCAATGGCTCATGTTTCATCCTTCTGAAGGCTAATCAGCGCTGGACCCAAAACCTGCATAAAATCTGTCAGGAATTCCTGAAGCCCCTTGCCTATTCTGAAGGTGTGAAAGTCCTAAAATGTGAACAGAAATAAACCTTCAAGCCTGAAGTTAGCCCCAGATCTTTGGGTCTGCCTTTGAGAGAACTCACATATAGGTTGAAGAAAGAGAAAGAATCCTTCACTGATGCTCTATTTTTCATTCTGTTGTCAGGCTACCTAAAAAAAAGTTTTAACCTCAACATTTATTTATTCCTCTATATTCTTTTCATTTGGGGAAAGAAAAACTCAAAGGATTATAGTGAGGGACCCCCCCCCCATAGTTCTAACTCTTTATGTTAATTGTTTGTGCCTCCAGCAACCTGGATGTCCATCAACAGATGAATGGATAAAGAAGCTATGGTACATATTTACAATGGACTATTACTCAGCCATAAAAGAGGGCACATTAGAGTCAGTTCTAATGAGGTGGATGAATCTCACTAGAGGCTATAATAGGCTAGAGTCTATTATATCGAGTGAAGTAAGTCCAAAAGAGAAAAACAAATATCATATATTGACACACATATATGGAATCTAGAAAGATGGTACTGATGAACTTATTTGCAGGTTAGCAGTAGAGATGCAGACGTAGAGAACAGAGAACAGACTTGTGGGGAGGAGAGGAGAGGGTGGGATGAATGGAGAGAGTAGCATGGAAACATATACACCATCATACGTAATATAGATAGCCAGTGGAAATTTGCTGTATGACACGGAGATCAAACATGTACTCTGTGACAACCTAGAGGGGTGGGATGGGGTGGGAGGTGGGAGGGAGGTTCAAGAGGGAGGGGACATATGTATACCTATGGCTGACCCATGTTAATGTATGGCAGAAACCAACACAATATTGTAATTATCCTTCAATTAAAAATAAATAAAAAGAAAAAAAAAGAGTTAACATGCCTCAACTAAAGATCCCCCATGCCCCAACAAAGATCAAAGACCCCACGTGCCTCAACTAAGACTCGGTACAGACAAATAAATGTTTCGTTTTGTTTTTTTTAAAGTTAATCAACAGAAACTTCAATTAAAATAGAGTTGGGAGACCAGAAGAGGGAGCTCTCACACCCCCAGACAATAAGAGAGTCCAATAAGAAGAAAGACTTCCTCTTCTTTCCTGGCAAGAGCTCCGTCAATGAGACACAACTCAGCCAAAGAAGAGTCACAGACTTTTTATTTATTATAGCCCTCCCAGCTTCCTTTTCCCTGCCATAAAAGAGTGCTCTTTCTCCATTTTTTTGCTGATGACTTGCATGCGGCTCACCATGGTTGCAGACCCTGCACTTCTTCACTGTCCCAAATAAACCCATTTTTATGCTGAAGCCATAACTGGCAGTCTGTTTGTTTTAGGTCAACAGTGGAGAGGCTTAGGGAGGAGAGTCCTGACATGATTAGAGTTGTTTTTGGAGGTAGGTGAGATTTGAGGCAGAAGAGACATGAAGGTACATTTAGGAGGTAAAATCAGGAGGGCTTTGAGACCAGACATTAGGGTTATTAAAGAAAAAGAATGGTTTCAGGTTTGGGCGATGGAGAAACTGGGACAGATAATAATTCAAATAGAAGAGTGAGGAGTTCCACTCTGAACAAAGTACCTGTGAGATACCCAGAGATATCCAGCTGACAGCTAGGCATTTAGGCCTGGAGTTCTAAGAAGAGCCTGGCTGGAGATACAGACTATGGAACAATTTTCAGTAAAAAAAACCTGAAACCATGAGAATAAGTTCACCTTGGAAGAACATATAGAGTGAGAAGGCCTAGAACTGAACCCGTGAAGCAGTCTGATATTAGAAGTTCTGTAAAGGAAACTGATACGAAACAGAACAGTAGAAAGAAAACCAGGAAACTGTGTGATCAGAGATGAGGAATGATTTTTTTTAATGCAATACCAACATGGTATATATTGTTTTTGTTTTGTTTTGTTTTGTTTTTATCATGTATTTATTTGATTGTGCTGGGTCTTAGATGCAGCATGTGGGATCTAATACCCTGCTCAGGGATTGAGCCAGGGCCCCCTGCATTGAGAGCTCGGAGTCTGAGCCCCTGGACCACCAGGGAAGTCTCAAGGGGTTGATTTGATGACTAGGGGGAGCAAAGATACGTGGAGTGGGGAGAGAGGGACGGAGCCTNCCCCCCCCCCATAGTTCTAACTCTTTATGTTAATTGTTTGTGCCTCCAGCAACCTGGATGTCCATCAACAGATGAATGGATAAAGAAGCTATGGTACATATTTACAATGGACTATTACTCAGCCATAAAAGAGGGCACATTAGAGTCAGTTCTAATGAGGTGGATGAATCTCACTAGAGGCTATAATAGGCTAGAGTCTATTATATCGAGTGAAGTAAGTCCAAAAGAGAAAAACAAATATCATATATTGACACACATATATGGAATCTAGAAAGATGGTACTGATGAACTTATTTGCAGGTTAGCAGTAGAGATGCAGACGTAGAGAACAGAGAACAGACTTGTGGGGAGGAGAGGAGAGGGTGGGATGAATGGAGAGAGTAGCATGGAAACATATACACCATCATACGTAATATAGATAGCCAGTGGAAATTTGCTGTATGACACGGAGATCAAACATGTACTCTGTGACAACCTAGAGGGGTGGGATGGGGTGGGAGGTGGGAGGGAGGTTCAAGAGGGAGGGGACATATGTATACCTATGGCTGACCCATGTTAATGTATGGCAGAAACCAACACAATATTGTAAAGCAATTATCCTCCAATTAAAAATAAATAAAATTTTTAAAAAGTTTGTGCTTGCAGGAAAGGAGCTTTAGACCTGTGGTCAGTTGGATATGTGTGTGTGTTCATGTGTATGTGCACACATGTGTGTGTGCACTTAGTTCTGTTCCACAGTTTTCCAGTTGTTGTGTCTTTAAATAGTACTGCTTGGTGGCCATACATATGTTTGCACGTGTGCTGGGGGAACAGGTTTGCTCCTGCTGGTGTTTGCTGAAGGACATTGAGATGTTTCGTTAGGCTCTGAAAGGCATGAAGTGGCTCCCAAGATCCGGGAAGACTTTTCCAGCTTGGTTTAGAGCCACAGATAGCAGCTGTTGGGAGTAGATTGCAGATAGACTTATCACTGTGCAAATGGATTTTTCCACACAGGTCAGGAACAAAGCTTCAGCCAAAAGTTCCAGAAAGGGATGTGCATACAGTTCAGGAATTCTAAAGCACAATTGTGTCACTGAAGCTCCAAGGGAGGTGCAGAATGAGCCCAGGCAGAGAAGAACAAGGGAAAGGACATGACCATCTTTTCCTTTGCAGCTCTGGCTGGTTTAAGTAATGATCCATTACCATTTGCAACAAATAGGACTGTTTTCTTATTGGTCTCTGGTTTCTGTTTCCTCTGCTCAGCTTTGGCTCTTGCCATATTCTGTTGATTTCCCTCTGCAAAGCTTTTCTGTGGGAGGCCAATTAGGGGAAGAGAATGGACTCAGTTTTGCCTTTACGTTTAGTAGCCTGCTGGGATTGAGAATTTGGGATGGCTTGGTTTGCAGTAACCATTGTTTAGCACGTGCCTATGAGATGCATTTCTGAAAGCATGAGAGTGCCTTGTTATAAAGGGAATGAGGGAGAGCGTGTGCACCCACTCACATTCCAGAATGACTAAAGCTCCATCACTTTACTGAAGGCGAACTGACTCTAAACTCACCTGGGGTCTCTCAGCAGGATTTGTGACCAAGTCGCTGAGGTCTTCAGAGAGATATAAGCCACCAGAGGCCAGAGCAGGTAGTGAGCTCTATTTATTCTCTTATAGCAGTCAGTGATTCACTCTGTCGTTATCATTATCCTGTATCCTTAGTGAATGATTGAGAGCAGTGGGATTTGGCATCTATTTCCCTGGGACTTGAATCCTGGCTCCTCCTTTCCCAGGTTTGTGACCTTCCACAAGTTCTGCACCTCTGTGTGTCCAGTTTTTTTTCCATAAAATTCAGATGACGGTATTTGTGCTTCCTTCATGGGGTGCTGTGAGGAGCAAACAAGTTAATAGATGTAAAGTGCATCAAACAGTGCCTGCCACATATTTAGCTCTTATAAATGTGTGCCTTATTTATTTATTAGCCCAGAGTCTTAACCACTGAACTGCTAGAGAAGTTCCTGCCATAGTTATTATAGGAACTCACTTAAGAACATTTCTCTAAGTGCTAACTCATTTTTTTCTGTCCCTCAAAAGTAGTGGTCACAGAATTCAGGATCCATGAAGTGATGGGGAAACAGTGGAAACAGTGGCTGACTTTTTATTTTGGGGGGCTCCAAAATCACTGCAGATGGTGATTGCAGCCATGAAATTAAAAGATGCTTACTCCTTGGAAGGAAAGTTATGACCAACCTAAACAACATATTAAAAAGCAAAGACATTACTTTGCCAACAAAGGTCCATCTAGTCAAGGCTATGGTTTTACCAGTAGTCATGTATGGATGTGAGAATTGGACTATAAAGAAAGCTGAGCACCGAAGAATTGATGCTTTTGAACTGTGGTGTTGGAGAAGACTCTTGAGAGTCCTTGGATTGCAAGGAGATCCAACCAGTCCATTCTAAAGAAGATCGATCCTGGGTGTTAGTTGAAAGGACTGATGCTGAAGTTGAAACTCCAATACTTTGGCCACCTCATGCGAAGAGCTGACTCATTGGAAAAAACCCTGATACTGGGAAAGATTGAGGGCAGAAGGAGAAGGGAATGACAGAGGATGAGATGGTTGGATGGCATCACTGACTCAATGGACATGGGTTTGGGTAGACTCGGGCAGTTGGTGATAGACAGGGAGGCCTGGCGTGCTGCAGTTCATGGGGTTGCAAAGAGTTGGACACGACTGAGCAACTGAACTGAACTGAACTGAACTGAGACTTTTTTTTCTTTTTAAGTCTTTATTGAACTTGCTACAATATTGCTTCTGTTTTATGTTTGTTGGATTTTTTGGCCATCAAGCATATGGGGTCCCAGCTCACTGACCAGGAATTGAACCCACACTCCCCGAGTAGGAAGGTCAAATCTTAGCCACTGGGCCACAAAAGAAGTCCCGAATAGACTTTATTTTAAAAAATAGTTTTGGGGACTTCTCTCATGGTCTAGTGGCTAAGACTGAGCTCCCAATGCAGGAGACCCAAGTTTAATCCACGGTCAGGGAACAAGATCTCACATGCTGCAACTAAGACCTGATGCAGCGAAATAAATAAAATAAAAATAAANTGGGTTTGGGTAGACTCGGGCAGTTGGTGATAGACAGGGAGGCCTGGCGTGCTGCAGTTCATGGGGTTGCAAAGAGTTGGACACGACTGAGCAACTGAACTGAACTGAACTGAACTGAGACTTTTTTTTCTTTTTAAGTCTTTATTGAACTTGCTACAATATTGCTTCTGTTTTATGTTTGTTGGATTTTTTGGCCATCAAGCATATGGGGTCCCAGCTCACTGACCAGGAATTGAACCCACACTCCCCGAGTAGGAAGGTCAAATCTTAGCCACTGGGCCACAAAAGAAGTCCCGAATAGACTTTATTTTAAAAAATAGTTTTGGGGACTTCTCTCATGGTCTAGTGGCTAAGACTGAGCTCCCAATGCAGGAGACCCAAGTTTAATCCACGGTCAGGGAACAAGATCTCACATGCTGCAACTAAGACCTGATGCAGCGAAATAAATAAAATAAAAATAAATAAAAATAAAAAAACGGTTTTGGATTCACAGCAAAATTGGACAGAAAGTACAGAAAATTCTCATTTACCCATCACCCTAACACATGCAGGGTTTTTTTGTTTTTTTTTTTTTTGCTAGTGTTATCTACCACCTGCCACATGGTAAGAGGTTTTCCTTCGGACTCTCCTTACCAGAGAAGGTTCAGAGGACTGAGTTAAGGGGAGGGGTTTCATTTTTCTTCCCATTATGGTTTATCACAGGATATTTTTTAAAGATTTATTTATTTACTTTTTTGGCTGTGGTAGGTCTTTGTTGCTGCATGAAGTCAAGCAGGAGCTCCTCTGTTGCGGTATGCAGGCTTCTCGTTGCAGTGGCTGTTGTGGTGTGCAGGCTTCTCGTTGCAGTGGCTCCTCTTGTTTCAGAGCACAGGCTCTAGGCACTGAGGCTTCAGTAGCTGCAGCTCGTGGGCTCAGTAGCTGTGGCTGGAGGGCTCTGGAATGCTGGCTCAGTAGTTGTGTTGCATGGGCTTAGCTGCTCCACGGCATATGGGATCTTCCAAGACCAGGGACTGAGCCAGTGTCCCTTGCATTGCAAGACAGATTCTTAACCACTGGACCTCCAGGGAGGCCCTATCACAGGATATCTAAAATAGTTCCCCATGCTACACAATAGGATCTTATTGTTTATTCATTCTCTATATAATAGTTTATATCTGCTAATCCCAAACTCCTAACCCAACCTTCTCCTACCCTCCTCCCCCTTAGCAATCACAAGTCTGTTCTCCGTGTCTATGAGTCTGTTTCTGTTTTGTAAATAAGTTCATTTGTGGCATAGTTTAGATTCCACGTATAAGTGACATGTATCTGTCTTTCTCGTTCTGACCTACTTCACTTGGTATGATGATCTACAAGTCCAGCCATGTTGCTGGCATTATTTCATTCTTTTCATGGCTGAGTGATATTCCGTATATATGTGCCCCATCTTCTTTATCCATTTCTCTGTTGACGGATATTTAGGTTGTTTCCATGTCTGGGCTGTTGTGAACTATGTCTTGGCTCTTGGGGTGCTATGAACATAGAGGTGCATCTATCTTTTCAAATTATAGTTTCGTTTGGATATATGCCCTGGTGACTTAGATGGTAAAGCATCTGCCTGCAATACAGGAGACCTGGGTCAATCCCTGGGTCAGGAAGATCCCTTGGGGAAGGATATGGCAACCCACTCCAGCACTCTTGCCTGGAAAATTCCATGGATGGAGAAGCCTGGTAGGCTACAGTGCGTGGGGTCGAAAAGAGTCAGACACGACTGAGTGACTTCACTTTCTTTCACTTTGAATATGTGCCCAGGAGTGTGATTGCCGGATCATTGTTGTTGCTGCTGTTTAGTTGCTAAGTTGTGTCCAGCTGTTGTGATCCCATGGACTGTAGCCCACCAGGCTCCTCTGTCCATGGCGTTCTCCAGGCAAGAATACTGTAGTGGGTTGCCATTCCCTTCTCAAGGGGATCTTCCTGACCCAGGGATGGAACCCATGTCTCCTGCATTGCCAGGCGGATTCTTTACTGCTGAGCCACCAGGGAAGCCCTTGCTGGATCATATGGTAGTTCTATCTTTAGTTTTTTGAGGAATTTCGATACTGCATTACATAGTGGTTGCACCAGTTTACATCCCCACCATGAGTTAACATTTTTGAGACTAGATCTTATCAGCATAATCCCTCTGAGTGAAAGGTGAAAGCTTGTGGCTGCAACCTGGGTGTTCATGAGATTCCCTTCAAGGCCTGAGATAGCTCAGCCTCTAAGGACTCCAACACTGTCACTTTATTTTCATACCCAGTGCTGCCTGTGTGTAAAGTCTGGACAATGTGTTCAGAATGCCCCAGGGCCAGGCCTCCTGGCTAGCTTCTGATTGATAACACAGATGAAGTTTGTTTAGAAGATCTAAGTTCCCACACTCAATAGTTCCATGAGGACAAACTATGGTGAAATTCAATGGTTTAGGCTCTTCTGTTATCAGTAAAGCTTCCTGCTGGCTGGCTGAACAAGAACCCTGTCTGTGATTTGGACTGCTTCCTTTAACTTACTTGTGAAGTTGTCTGTGGTCAAATCACAGGGTGTTTTTATGTCCAGGACAGTCTTGGTTTTATGCCTGCTGCCCCAGTAGAATTTTAACTGTGTTGTTATCCCCCAAATCTTGGCTTTCTCTGCCCACTGAAGCCAAATTAAAAAATTACAGAGACAGAGTTTGGAGGAAAAAGAAAGGTGGCCTTAATTCTCAGCCAGTGGAGAGGAGTACGCAGCAGGCTAGAGTCTCAAGAACTGTGTTCCCTGCCCTAAGGGAACCGAGGGACTTTCCATAGCCTGGGTCTCTGGTCTTTAGATAAATGATAAAGCTCAAAGTAATGAAGGTTTGCATGTTTTTTGTTCTTGCTTTGTTTCAAAACTCCTATCTGGCATCAGGTAGCCCAGAAATTGAGTCTGGCAGTCCAGTGTAGCCTAGTAATTGGGTCTGGTTTTCTCTGGATTTTTGTACTGTGGCTTTCTGGCTAAAAATGCAAAAAGATTAAAAAAAAAAAAAAAAAACTACAAGAGGTGGTCCCAGGTAAAGGTGAGCACCAGGTACAGGATGCAATTAGCACAGAGTTAAAGGATAATAGATGCAGAATGTAAGTCATGCTGAGTTAAATGCAAGATGTAAATTACATAGTGTCAGGTTAGTTTTGAGAAAAGCAAATTTAGTTACAAACCACAGATTAGGAATAGTTAAAGTGAAAACTAGGAATGATCAAGCCTGCTCACTGTTCTCTTTATTTTCTTTGTTCTCAGAAAGGGAAAGAAAAGAAAGAAAAACTCATTCCCCTTTTTTTCCTTTTCACTGCAACTGTGTCCCCCGTTCACTCTCAAATTGTCTCAATTTGAATGATAAATAGTGTGGTGACACTTGTACTTACATAGGTAGGACCCAGGACTGTAAATGTTTCTGTAACACACACACACACACACACACACGCACACAGATGAAAAGCTGTTTCAGCATTATAATCAGATACATAATCAGAGTGATTAATACAGGTGATTGGCTAAAGATGACTTCTTAGTCACTGTGCATTCCTTTTCTTGACGTCATCCTTAATTACAGTAATAACAACTGAGTTGTTCATGCTGCTAACTCCAAAGGAGTTAGTAAAACTTGTGCATTAAGTAAGTGCTTTACAAACCTTTCCTGAATAATTTCATGTTCTTGAGCTATTTTTAAGCTGTTTACATCCTGCCAGAGATACCTATATGGTTTCACCATATATTGGATTTAATAACAGAGCAAATATTTTTACTGAGAAAGACATTTAGTATTACAGAGAGAGGACCAGAAAGCCCAGTCCTGTGTAGGCCAAAGGGGAAATACTTGGAGAGCTCACTAAAAAGGACTGAGTAGTAAGTGATAAAGCATAATCGATATCATGAGCAATTATTCCACAGAGGGAACAATTTCTTCTGATTTTGATTCTTAGAGATATGAACTGGTGCTTGAAGGTCTGTGGGCTGAGGTCAGGGTGAGGGTGTCATGGCACTCGGGGAGCAGGGAGGACATGGGGACAGAGGCCTCTAAGTGGAAGAATGCAATTTGATTTGTCCAGAGCAGAGTCCAAGTGGAAAATCAATAGGAGAGAAGGTGAAGAGATAGAATGGGCCAGTGACAGAGGCTGGTTACTCTTTCATTGAAGTTGATGGTTTCATCTTCTCTGCCTGAGGATTTGGTTATCCTAGTTCAGCGCAAGTCGCACCCCAGGCATCCTAAACTCCAGGCACCTGCATGTTGCCTTGATCATGTTGACCCTGTCTCTCCGTCTTTTTTAAACTTATTATTTTGTATTGGTGTATTTCCAGTTAACAATACTGTTTGTTCCAGGTGAACAGTGAAGGGACTCAGCCATACATATACATATACCCATTCTCCCCCAAACTCCCCTCCCATCCAGGCTGCCACATAACACTGAGCAGAGTTCCCTGTGCTGCACAGTAGGTCCTTGTTGGTTATCCATTTTAAATACAGCAGTGCGTACATGTGCGGGGATTGAACCTAGGTGACCTGCATTGGGAACATGGCGTCTTAGCCACTGGACCACCAGGGAAGTCCCTGAACATTTTTTAGATAAGAAGCTTTAAAAGAAGAAGAAGAAGAAGAAAAGTAACACTCAATGTCCTGGCAAAGAAACTGATTCCCATGGGTTCATATTTTTAAGTTCGTATTTCCATTGAAAGAGAGACAGGAGAGAGCAGGCACGTGGTCACAGAGGTCAAGGGGGGAGGGGGTGGTCTCGCAGTGCCCACTGCCGAAGTTCTAGCTCTGCCCCTGCTGCCCCACTGGACCGGCTCTGACAAGGTCACTATGGCCCCCACTCACTGCCACGTCTTGCAGCCAGCTTCAGACACCCTTTCTCGACTTCTTGGTAGCCTGGGACTCTGGTGGAGGCACCCCTGTTTTCCCCACATTCCCTGTTAGCGTGTATTGTGGACTCTTCTTCCCGTGTCTGACTCTTCAGCCACAGTTCTGTCCTCAGCCTTGTTTTTCTCTCCCATATACTCTTTCCAAGTGTTTCATCCTCTTCTAGTAGCTTAAGTAGCTGCCAGGCTGCATTTCAAAATGCACTCCTAATCAACTGATTTCCTTGTTAAAATAAAACCCAGGAATGGCTTCCATTACCTGAGTGATAACATTCAAACTCTTCCTGAAGGCACAGGAGGTTTTTCTCAGCATCTCTTTGCACCTCCGCCTCCTAACCACCTTCCATTCCAAGCCTTTCCTCTTCCCATTCCCCTTCATACCTTCACGTCACCCAGTTACATCATCGCTGTATCTGGAATGTGCCATGCTATTTCTTCCTCCCATACCTTTGACCCCAGCTGGAACACCTAACTATACCCTTCTCTACCTGGAAAATCTTATTCATCCTTTGGGACACTGGTTTGAGGTCACTTCATTCATAAAGCCTCTCACCTTCCTGTGGAGTTCATGCATTCATTCACTCATTCATTCATTCAAAAAAAATTTATGTTCAAGACCCTGAACTAAATTTGAGTGCTGAGGTCAAGAATCCTCACAGTTCACACTTTATATCATAGTTCTTATCCCATCAATACTATTGACCTATTTACATTAATAGCTACTTCTATAGTCACACCTTGAGAGCAAGAATGATGATTTATTCATCTTTGAACCCCAATGATAGAAGGTACTAAATATGTTTGTTCAATTGAATTAAAGGAGAATGATTACTGAGAAAAGGCCTTTGGGGTTGACCATTCAAATGCTTTTGATAATCTTTGGATGTTCACATGGTCAAATTTAGGGTCAGGGATGGAGAGAATGAGTTCCTCTTCCCCAGGGGTTAATGAGAACCTAGGAACTGGTCCAGCTGTAGCCACATGCTTGAGAAGCACATTCATGAGAAAGGGTAGGAAACAGGATGGCAGCAAGACTGAGTGATGAGGGTGTTCAGAGGACTTTAAAAGACATGGGGAAGAGCCCATGGGAAATAGACTTCATATGATGGTAAGAGATTTCCCTAGGAGTCCAGAGTTTAAGACTCCACCTTCTAGTGCAGGGGTGCAAGTTTGATTCCTGGTTGGGAAACTAAGGTCTCCCATGCTGTGCAGTGAGGCCAAAATTAAAAAAAAAAAAAAAAAGATGTTTTTGAGTGGGGTCAACGACAGAAGCCATCCTAAAGGAGATCAGTCCTGGGTGTTCATTGGAAGGACTGATGTTGAAGCTGAAACTCCAATATGTTGGACAACTGATTGCGAAGAGATGACTCATTGGAAAGGACCCTGATGCTGGGAAAGATTGAGGGCAGGAGAAGGGGACGACAGAGCTTGAGATGGCTGGATGGCATCATTGACTCGATGGACATGGGTTTGGGTGGACTCCGGGAGTTGGTGATGGACAGGGAGGCCTGGCGTGCTATGATTCGTAGGGTCGCAAAGAATCGGACACAACTGAGCGACTGAACTGAAATGAACTGAATGACAGAAGCAAAGAGTCAAAGGTGACTAGGTCTGTTTCAGCGGGGAAAGGAAAGCAGGCCAGATGGATCTTGCACAGGCCTGGAGATAACCCTTCCTCTAAGGTGGAAGGGAAGGAAGAAATCAATAGAGAAAGAACAAGTAATAGCAACTGCTTGTAATACCTCCCTTGTACCAGGTCCTTTACATTTTAGTTCACTTAATCCCCACACAGTCTTCATTTTCAGATGAGGAGCATGGCTCAAAGCAGCAATCCCCAGTCTTTTTGGCACCAGGGACTGGTTTCATGGAAAACATTTTTTCCATGGACTGAGGGTGGGAGGGATGGTTTCAGGATGATTCAAGCACATCACCTTTATTGTTCACTCTATTATTATTACATTAGCCCCATCTCAGATCACCAGGTATTAGATCCTGGAGGTTGTGGATGTCTAGCTCAAAGCATCTCAGTGACTCTCCCCTCTGGCTATACATTAGAATCACCTAAACTGTGACTTTAGGTATTCCAGCTTCTCTGATTTCATTTGATCTGGGATAAGACAGTGGTGTCTAAATTTTTTAAGCTCCTCAAGTGACTCTAATGTATAGTCAGAGTGGAGTACCATGTAAGGAATTTGCTGGAAGTGGTTCACTTGCTGGGATGGAATTCGACTCTGGTCAGCCTGATTCCAAAGCCAGAATGCTTTCCCCTAGGGCAGTGATTCTCAGTGTGAGGCCCCTGAAACTCTTCTAGAAAGTGGGGGCCCTACTTACTTGTTAACCTACTAAATTCGAAACTCTGGGGGTGGAGGCTAAGCAATCTGGTAAAGCCAGCCCTCTCGTAGCTCTGGTGCACAATCCAATGGGAGAACCACTGCTTACATGCCTGAGTGGTAAGTTGCTCAGTTGTGTCTGACTCTTTGTGACCCCATGGTCTATAACCTCCAGGCTCCTCTGTCCACGGGGATTCTCCAGGCAAGAACACTGGAGTGGGTTGCCATGCCCTTCTCCTGCGAAATCTTCCTGACCCAGGGATCGAACCCACATCTCTTACATCTCCTACATTGGCAGACAGGTTCTTTAACACTGAGTCACCAGGGAAGCCCCCAAAGCCTTGCTACTCAAAGCAAAGTTGTGACCTACATACACATGCACAGCATCAGCATCTTCTGGGAATGTGTTAGAAACGTGGGGCCTCAGGTCCTACCCCAGACCCACTGATCCAGTCTTTTTTGCGTGTGCTCTATTTTTATTTATTTACTTCATTATTCACTTATTTATCTGAAGTTATTTTTGGATCTTCGTTGCTGCTCACGGGCTTTCTTTAGTTGCTGTGCTCAGGCTTCTCAGTGTGACAGCTTCTCTGGTTGTGGAGCGCGGGCTCTAGGGCACGTGGCCTTCAGTAGCGGCAGCAGTTGGGCTCAGTAGTTATGGCGCCTGGGCTTAGTTGCCCCACGGCATTGTGGGGTGTGGAATCTTCCCACATCAGGGATAGAACACCAACCCTGTATCGCCTCCATTGGTGGGCAGAATCTTAACCACTGAACCACCAAGGAGGCCCCGTATGTGCTTTAAAATTTGAGATCAGTAGATCCCAAACCTGGTTGACAATCAGAATTAACTAGGGAGTTTTGTTTCTTTGTTTTTTTAAAGTATAAATTCCCTAGGTATCCCATGGTTCTAGTTCTGAGGTCATATCTAGCTCCTTTTTTTAAAGCTCCCCATAAGTGTGATGATCAATTAAGTTTGAAGACCACTCTCTTCTACAATGCTGCCTCCCTGCAGAAAAGAAAAATTTCTGAGTATACTCCTTGTTCCCAGGTACCTCAGAAGATGTTTTCCTCCAAACGAGGTTGCCAGATTTAGCAGATGAAATTATAGAATGCTCAGTTCAACTTGAATTTCAGATAAAGAGTAAATACACTTTTAGTATAAGTATGTCCCAAATATTGCATGTATTATGTAATCAAAATTATTTTCAATAGTAAAACATTTTAATTTAGTGAATTTATTACGAACAAAATTTTAATTTGATCAATTTAAATTCAGTCAAAATTGTTTAGAAATTATTGTTTACCTGAAGTTCAGATTGAATTGGGCATTCTGTATTTTGTTTGGCAACCCTACTCACAACAGTAGCAGAGTTTCAAGAATAAATTTGGCATAACTTTAGGGAGAGGAGGAAGAGACAGAGTCCGCCAGGACATCAACAAGAAGTGGATGAATGAATGGCTGGATGTCAGAAACCCCATCATTAGTTATCTCAGTTTGCATAAGCTAAGATATGCCTGAGGCTGCAGTGAGAAACAGCTGTCACATAGCCACAGCTCACAACCACACAGATTTCTTTCTTGTTCATGTTGCATGTCCATAGACGCCAGCTGCATCTCTTTTCATTCTGTGATCAAGTCTCATGGGAACCTTCTCATGAGGATATTTGTGGTTTCACGAAAAAGGAAAAAAAAGAAGTGGTTGGCCAGGTAGTTATTTGTAAATCTGCTGCTAAGTCACTTCAGTCGTGTCTGACTCTGTGCAACGGCAGCCCACCAGGCTCCCCCGTCCCTGGGATTCTCCAGGCAAGAATACTGGAGTGGGTTGCCATTTCCTTCTCCAATGCATGAAAGAGAAAAGTGAAAGTGAAGTCGCTCAGTCTGTCCGACTGTTAGCGACCCCATGGACTGCAGCCCACCAGGCTACTCCGTCCATTGGATTTTCCAGGCAAGAGTACTGGGGTGGGGTGCCATTGCCTTCCCCTGTAAATCTACAGTGATCAAATATCCCACTTTGCTCAGATGGCGGATTTCCTGGAACACAGAGCTTCAGTGCCAAAACCACAATTGTTCTGGGCAAATCAAAATAGTTAGTCACCCTGGTAAAGCTTCTATTTGAAAGTGGCACATTTACTGGTGTTCACATTCCACTGGCCAAAAAAGGTCACATGACCAAGTCTGTCACCAATGGGGTAAACATTTACAAAGCCTCCAGTAGCCAGGGACCCAGAGAGGAAGGAATGACTATTTTGAATATTAATACAGTCTACCACAGAAAGCAAGTTGAAAACCTCACAAGATCCAGGAGGGCATTTGCCCTCTCTAAGAAGAACCTCCAAGATGGCAGAGGCAAGAACTATGAAGGACAATGGCCTGATGAATCCCCACTTCCCCTGAGAGCAGGACTAAGACCTAATCAAGAAACGCTCCCTCTACCTAGGGTTCCATGTCAGCCCAGCAGAATTTCAAGATTTCTATAGACCAGTGACTACCATGTCGCCCATTCTTTCCTTTCTAAATGAAATATTTACTAGGATTGTCCAATCTCTGTTCTTCGTTTGTCCATTGGGTGTATAGAGGGCTGATAACTTGTTTTTTATGGCCTAGATCTCCTGATCAATTGGAGCTACATTTAGACCTGATGTATTGGGTTGGCCAAAAAGTTCATTTGAGTTTTTATGGGAAAACCTAAATGAACTTTTTGGCCAACCACAATAGCAACACTCATGAAATCCTTGATTTAAAGTCTGGTGCCTTGTTTATGGGAATTTAGGTTGTTGCCTGTGAGAGGAATGAATTTATTTTGCAAAAAAAAACAAAAACAAAAACACACACACACACACACACAAAAACAGGGAAATAAATATTTGTGACCAAAGGGGAATACTGGGGTAGATTGTATTATTATCCAAAATGTCTGTTGCTCCTCTATGGCTACTCCCTTTGGGGTCCCTATCTACTTGAGGATTGTATTTGCAACCCCATTGATCTTAGGCTTGGGCACGTAACTTTCTTTGGTCAATAAAATGTGAGTAGAACAGCCAGATGTTGCTTCTGAGCAAGAGTTTGAAGAGCCTGCTCATGGCCCACCATTTTCTTTTTTCCTTCTGCCACTAGGCTAGTGATGTTCCAGGTAGAAACTGCTCTTTCAGCCTAGATCCCACAGCAAAGTTGCAGCCAACTCTCAACATATATGTTTGTAGTATTAAGTCAATGAGATCTAGGTGATGTTTGTTATCACAGCATAACCAGGCCAATCCTGACTGATACAAGAGGGAATTAATAAGATTATGCAGGTATCATTCTATTTTTATAAAGTTTGCAAACAGGCAAAACTAAACAGTATGATATTTAGGAATAAACCTGGAGTGGAAAAATTATAAAGAAAACAAGAGCATAATTAACACCAAATTCATGAGAGTGGTGACCTTGGGTTGATGTTAGGGAGATGGACATGATTGGAGAGTTCTAGACTCTTCATAAGTTGTATTTACTCTTCTGTGTGTGGATTAGGCAATTTAAAGAAAAAGAAAGAAAAAGCTTGGCAGATTATGTTTTCCAAAGATGGACACGATAATTCCTGTTTAAATAAATATTATTTTAGAACTCACTACTCTCCCTGTCTTGAACCCGGGCTGCCTCAGTCAATATAATGTGGCAGAAATAGGCCATGTAACTTCTTTTATTTATTTATTGCCATACCCAGTGGGGCATGTGGGATCCTAGTTCCTCAGCCAGGGACCAAACCTGTGCCCAGTGCAGTGGAAACATGGAGTCTTAATCACTGGACAACCCAGGGAAGTCCTGAGGCTCTGTCACTTCTCAGGCTGGATTATGAAAACAGCACGCACTGTGCTTTGCTTTCTTGGACACTTTCTCTTGCATCTCAGCTACAAGCTAGTTTGAGGAAGCCCACACTAGTCCACATGGAGAGACCATGTGTAGGTGTTTGGGCTGACAGCCCAGCTGAGGTTCCAGACAACAGCCAGCATCAAACAACCAGATGTGAATAAAGATGCCTCCAGATGACCCCAGCCCCCAACCATCACAGCCTTTAAGTCTTCCCAGGTAAGACTCCAGACATCAGGGAGCATAGATAAGCCACCCCTGTTAGATCCTGTCTCATTTTTCTGACCCAGAGTTCATAAAACATAATAATGCTTGTTTTGGGGACATTGAGTTTGTTATGTAACAGCAGATAACTTAGAACAGTTTTTTTAAAATACACATTTTAAAACTGTTTCAGTGATGTACTATTTAAAAATCTCTCCACAGGCCCTTTTAAGTGAGTTTGCACATGTTAGATGGTAGGTGGTCCACAGAATGACATGGAGGGGTCCTGACAAGAAAGGTCCTGCAGGGGAAGAAGTCTAGGCTCATAGTCTTTGCAAAAGAAATTCTCCCTTATTCCTTGGTAAAGGAAGTAGAAGCTTATTCAATATTTATGGCAAGAGTTCCACTGAACGGAACCCTGGTTCTTTCACCCAATCATTCATTCACAAATTCATTCATTCATTCATCAAACAATTGCTGGTCAGTTCCTAATGGCTCAGCTGGTAAAGAACCTGCCTGCAATGCAGGAAACCCAAGAGTCCAATCTCTGGGTTGGGAAGACCCCCTGGAGAAGGGAATGGCAACCCACTCTAGTATTCTTGCCTGGAGAATTCCATGGACAGAGGAGCCTGGTGGGCTACTGTCTATGAGATCGTAAAGAGTCAGACATGACTAAGCAACTAACACTTTTTAGTAAGCTCCAGGCTTGAATGTAAAGCTCAGTAAGTCAGGGTCCCTGGTCCAGAAAGGAAGGCCAGGGATCCAGATACCTATAGCACTCTTTTTCTTTCTTTAATCCTCTAGGCTTATATTTAGGTTCTAGTTTTGGGGCATGGAGGATACATACTCATAATAAAATTATAGAGAAAAGTATAGGAATGATTAATGTAAATTCAGGGTAGGAGTACCTCTAGGAGGATGGCAGGGCCTCCAGGGGGCTTCTAAGGTTCTGATAACGCTCTATTTCTTAAGCACCGAGTGAGTTCATTTTATTAGTATCTTTTAAGCTTTATATAAATGTATATATATCTCATATCCTCTCATGTGTGATATATTTATCAGTAAAGATTTGTAAAGAGTGTTCATCACTAAGAGGTTTATGAAGTACATATTTGGAAACAAAATCAAGTTTTGTGTCAGCAGTCCAGTTAACATAAAATATCCACTTAATGAAATATGAACAAGCCATTAAAATAATAATATAATCTTTATTGAAATGAAATCATATCCATGATACATTAAGTGAGCAAGCTAACTTAGGACTTCCTTGGCAGTCCAGTAGATAACATTCTGAACTTCAGGGCAGGGGGTATGGGTTTGATCCCTGGTCAGGAAATCAAGATCCCACATGCCGCCCAGAAGCTTAAACTATATATGCCAAGTGTCTACTGACAGATGAATGAATCAACAAGATTTGGTGTATAACGGAACATTATTCAGCCTTAAAAAGAAGGAAACTCCGACATGCACTATAATAGATCAACCTTGAAGATACTCTGCTCAGGGAAATAAACCAGTCACAGAAGAGCAAATACTGTAAGACTCCATTCTCATGAGACAGTTGCTGCTAAGTCACTTCAGTCGTGTCCGACTCTGTGTGACCCCATAGACGGCAGTCCACCAGGCTCCTCCATCCCTGGGATTCTCCAGGCAAGAATACTGGAGTGGGTTGCCATTTCCTTCTCCAATGCATGAAAGAGAAAAGTGAAAGTGAAGTCGCTCAGTCTGTCCGACTGTTAGCGACCCCATGGACTGCAGCCCACCAGGCTACTCCGTCCATTGGACTTTCCAGGCAAGAGTACTGGGGTGGGGTGCCATTGCCTTCCCCGCATGAGACAGTTAGAGAAGTCAAATTCATAGACAGAAAGAAGAATGGTGGTTCCCGAGGCTGGGGTTGGTGTTGGAGGGGATTGGGGAGTTAATGTTTAATGTGTCCAGAATTTTAGTTGGAGAAGATGAGAAAGTTCTAGAGATAAATGGTGGTAATAGTTGCACAACAATGTGACTGTGCCTAATGCCACAGAACTGTGTAGTTAAAAATGGTTAAAATGGTAAGTTTTATGTTTACTTTATTGTGAAAAGAAATGGCTATATATTAATATATAATACAATAACCTCTGTGTGTGTTTTTGTAAGACAGAGAAAGAGAGAAGGAAAGAGAGGGAACCTGTACAGGAGAAAATCGGACAGGAATTATATCAACATGTCTACAGTGGTTATCTTTTGCTGTTCAGGTTACAGATGATCTTTATTTTCTTGCTTATACTTCATGTCTTTCTATATACTATAGTTTTTTTACTCTGAGTAAATTTTGTATGTGTAGTTAGAACACAATAAACCTGAATTAAAAGAAAGGAATTCCATGTTCTATCAAGAAGTGGCAATTGTTGCCAAGACAATCTTGAGGAAAAGGGCAAAGCAGAAGGTATAACCCTCCCAGATTTCAAACAATACTACAAAGCTATAATAATCAAAAGAGCATGGTATTGGCACAAAAACAGATGTATGGACCGTTGGAACAGAATAGAGAGCCCAGAAATAAAGAAAATACGGTCAGTTCCACCTCATGTGAAGAGTTGACTCATTGGAAAAGACTCTGATGCTGGGAGGGATTAGGGGCAGGAGGAGAAGGGGACGACCGAGGATGAGATGGCTGGATGGCATCACGGACTCGATGGACGTGAATCTGAGTGAACTCCGGGAGATGGTGATGGACAGGGAGGCCTGGCGTGCTGCGATTCATGGGGTCGCAAAGAGTCGGACACGACTGAGCGACTGAACTGAACTGAACTGAATCTTCAACACAGGAGGCAAGAATATACCATAGAGAAAAGACAATCTCTTCAACAAGTGGTGGTAGGAAAGTTGCACAGCCACATGTAAACCAATGAATTTAGGACACATCCTCACACCATGTACAAAGATAAACTGAAAATGACTTAAACATAAGACATGACACCATAAAACTCTTGGAGATGAATATAGGTAAAATATTCTCAGACATAAATCACACCAATATTTCTTGGTCAGTCTCCCAAGGCCATAGCAATAAAAGCAAAAATGGACAAAAGGGACCTAATCAAACTTACAAGCCTGTGTACATCAAAGGAAACCAAAAATGAAACAAAAAGAACCTACCGGCTGGGAGAAAGTATTTGCAAATGACGTGAATTTGCATTTGCATAATTTGTATCATTGTATTTGCATCATTAAGCTCTTACAGGAAGAGCTTAATTTTCAAAAATACACTAAGAGCTCACACAACTTAGTAACTACAAAAGACCTCCCCCAAACAACCCAACTGAAAAATGGGCAGAATATCTAAATAGAAGTTTCTCCAAAGAAGATATCCAGATGACCAACAGGCACATGAAAAGATGCTCAATATTGCTTTTTACTTTAGAAATGAAAATAAAAACTACAATGAGGTACCACCTCACACCAGTCAGAATGGCTCTAATTTAAATACTGGAAAGGGCGTGGAGAAAAGGGAATCCTCCTACCCTGTTGGTGGGAGTGTAAACTGGCACAGCCACTATGGAAAACAGTATTATAGAGGTTCTTAAAAAACCTGAAAATAGTGTTGTTATATGATCCAGCACTCCCAGTCCTGGGCATATATCTGGGCAAAATTATAATTCAAAAAGAAAATGCATTCTTACGTTCATAGCAGCACTAATCACAATAGCCAAGACGTGGAAGCAACCTAAATGTCCATGGACAGATGAGGGGGTAAAGAAGATGCGGTGCATCTATAGAATGGAATACTACTCAGCCATTAAAAGAGTGAAACAACGCCAGTGGAGAGGCTGAAAGCAGTCAGTCAGAAAGAGAGGGGCAAACCCCATATAATATCACCTATACGTTCACAAATGAACTTGTCTACAAAACGGGAACAGACTCACAGATACAGAGACTAGACTGGCTGCCGAGGGGGAGTGGGAGTGGGGGAGGGATGGAGTGGGAGTTCGGAATTAGCACATACAAGCTAGTATATATAGGATGGACACACAACAAGGTCCTCCTGTATCTTGTGATCAACCATAATGGGAAAGAATATGAAAATGAATGTATGCATGCATATAATTGAATTACTTTGCTGTACAGCAGAAATTAATACATCATAAATCAACTAACTTCAATTCAATAAGTTTTTTGAAAGAAGCAGCAATTGTGATTGATTAAAGAGACAACAGAGTCAAACAGGCAAGATAAAAAAAATTAAAAGGAAATTATTCTTCTCCAATAAAAGTGACTCACTCAGGCAACAGTAGAGATCAATAAGGTGAGATGAGCCAGCTTTAGATTTCCCCTCTGACATATTCATGCCTATTTCACAATAGAGCATCTGCAACTACGCTTATCCTCTCTTCGCCAGCTTTGGAACCAACTCTCCTTATCCATTCCTAAATTTCTTTTTTTTAAAATCAAGTCCTGAACTTCCTCCAGACAAACCCCTGGTGCACATCATCCCCAAGTGACTGACCTTAGTATTTCGGAATGAACAAGAACTCTGGGACCCTAAACCCCCTTCTTCATCACACCCTGTGCTTTCTTCTCGGATCTTAGTCTGGCCACAGGATTCTGGTTGTCTTTCCTGTCAGTCATGGGGTCCAGAGGTTTCTCTCTTTTTAAGAAAGAGGCTGCGTCCTCCAGAATTCATGTCTTGAAAGCGTCCTCAAGGGGCTTCGCAGGTGGCTCAGTGGTAAAAGGATCTGCCTGCCAGTGCAGGAGACACGAGTTCAGTCCCTGATCTGGGAAGATTCCATGTGCTGCGGAACTACTAAGCCCGTGCGCCGTAACTGCTGAGCTTGCATCCTAGAGCCTGCGCTCTGCAACAGGAGAGGCCGCCACCGCGAGAAGCCCATGCACCAGAACTACAGACCAGCAGCAACAAAGACCCAGAACAACAAATCAACGCATAAATCTTTTTAAGCGTCCTCAAATTTTGGTGCTTTCTGTGAGCCTCAGCCTTCCCAGTTCTGCCTGTTCCAGCTCCTCTTGGCTGGGTCTACTCTTCTTCACCTCAAGCTCAGTCATGTCCCCCTCACCCCATGCAGCTTTGGCCTTAGGACCTGGTGGAGCTTAGAGCTATCTTGCAGAGACAGCCTTTTCATAACTAATGGGATGGGCAGGCTTCCAGAAAAGCCATTTGACCCTTTGAAAGAAGATTCTGAGAATATTTTGTAGCCTTTGGAACTCTGACTTTACAATTCCATTTCTGAGACTCTATCTTAAGGAAATACTCCAAAATGAAAGGACACAAATTAATGCAGAAATAGGAATCACGTAATTTAAGTCAGCAGAACAGCAGACGTAGCCTAGATGTCTAAGAGCAGAAGATTGATCAAGTGGAGCAAATTATAGCCAGTGTATACTGTGGACAGTTATGCAGCCATGCATAAATTTGTGGAGTATCATTAATGCTATGGGGAAAATACTGGATCAAAATTATGTATCTGGTATGATTTCAAGTGAAATATAAAAGTCATAGAACCAAAATAGAAAAGAAATATGCCAAAATATTAATAGTTTGCCTCTAGGTGGTAAGATTTCTAGGTACATTTTTTTCTCCCTGTTTGCCTTTATACTTAGACTTTTCAAGTGTTCCATGGGAGTACAAATCACTTTTATAACCTGTAGGAAAAAACTCCAAAAGACTTTCCACACACAAGAAAAGAAATAACTAAATTACGCTCAGACTTGGTGTTCTAGTCTGAATTGCTAGGTTCTCGAGTACTGAGCTGGCCAAAAAGTTTGTTCAGGCTTTTCCATAACATCGTATAAAAAAATCCAAACTAACTTTTGGGCCAACCTCTTATACAAGGGTGGTCCACCGAGAATCTAACTTGGGCTTTGTCTTTCTGCTGATGTCTCGTGGGGGCTCTTGTTTATGCTGGGTGGGCGCAGATAAGCTGATCTGTGCCCTGCCTGATGGAGATGGAATATGGAGGACAGGGCAGAACACATCCTTTGTTCTGGGGAGCTGGTGTTGGCAGACAGGCCTGGGCTGGTTCTTAGGAACTCAGGGAAACAGGCACAAGGGTTGCTATTCACGGAGAGGCAGCTGTCTGAGCCCAGGTCCCTCTGTGAATGGGAAAGGCCTGAAAGAACCGGGAATCAGGAGCCAAGCCTGGGTGCTTGCGAGGCCCCCCAGGCTCGTGGAGGAAGGCGTGTTCCTGACGCCCCTGCTGACATGTGCAGGGATGGTGGAGTGAGATTTTCCTGCAGCACCAGTGACTAGGCAGAAGATGGCAGCTCTGCAGCAGGAGACTCAAGCTCCCCATTTCTCAGTGAGACTGGTGGCCGATTCCCTCCTGTGATGGCAGCCTGTCCCCCTACCTGATTTCTGGGGAGTCGTCCACCCCCCGCCCCAACCCACCCAGTGCTCACTGTCTCTGCACTGGTGTCTGTAACTCCTGTCCATCTTGCATCTCCCAGGCTGGCCAGTCATTTAACCCATCATTTCATTAAAGTAAAATTCTTCAACTCTTAAAATTCTTCAACTCTTAGGGTTCAAGGTTTTTTCCCCCAATAACTCTTTCTTAAAACTGTGTTTTCCCCTTTAACTCTATCCTTTTTTAAAAATGTGTTAACTCAGTTATTTTATTTTTAAAAGGTTTCTATTTTATTTACTATTTATTTGGTCTCACCAGGTTTTAGTTACAGCCCATCTTTAATCGTAGCTTGCAAACTCTTAGCTGTGGCATGTGGGATCTAGTTCACTGACCAGGGATCAAACCCGGGTCCAGGGCATTGGGAGTACAGAGTCTTAGCCAGTGGACCACCAGGGAAGTCTCCCCTTTAATAGCTTTATAAACCATTGCCTGCCCAGCATGGTGACAACAGGTCCAAGGTTTCCTCTTCAAGTTGTAAGTACGATCATCTGATCAGTCTTATGAATTTTGGTTAGATTTGTGGGTCAGGGAATTGGAATAGGAAGTATTCTGGAGACAGGGGTACCTCCAGGGGCAAATAATAGCCAGTTTGAGGCTTCTCCAGTTTGGGGGGTGGCAGGTGGTCAGGACTGTGCCAGCTTGCTCTAGCAATAGCACACATTTTATTGAGGCTGGTGGTGGATACCCAGTCTGGGTACAGAGCAGTACCCCTCTTCCTGAACACCCTGGCACATGGGCATTGCCGGTGCTGGCCTGGAGTCTCAAATGAAACTGCCGAGGTGCGGGCGGGCACCGGGGTGGAAGGAGCCCCGCTGCAGGTGGAAGGGGAGCCTGAGGGAGGTGCTGGAGAGGAAAGGACATTTCCATTTGGCTTTTCCAGCTTCTTGCTACGTGCCTAGAGCACAGCTACTTGGCGGCTCTCCTAGTACCTGATCCCTAGTCTTCCTTCATGAATTTTTCATTTCAGGCAAAGAGCCCTCATCTTTCACCCAGGCTGCTACGGGAGCCTGCTTTCCCAGCAGCTGGAGACAGAGCAGATGAATAATTGCATGAAGGCAGAATTATCTGTCTCTGGAGAGAGGAAGGGCACTCTGCTCCTGGAGGGACAGCTCCTGTCCCGTATTACTGTAGGTTTCCATCCTTCACAAGAAGGCTGGGCTACTGTTTTATTGAGATACTATCGAGGGCAGAGAGAAGCCCACCAGGCTCCATGGGATTTCCCAGGCAAGGACACTGGAGTGGGTTGCTATTTCCTTCTCCAGGGGATCTTTCCAACCCAGGAATCAAACCTCTGTCTCCTGCACTGGCAGGCGGATTCTTTACCACGAAGCCACCGGGAAACCCATGAGTTGAACTGAGTTGCCCCCAAAGATATGTTGAAATCCTAACCCCCAGTACTTCAGACTGTGACTTTATTTGGAAATAGAGTTGTTGCAGTTGTAATTAGTTAACATGAGACATAGACACACAGGGGGAGAAGGCCATGAAAAGATGGAGTAGAGCCCAGAGTGGTACAATATACGACAAGGAGTCCTGCAAACCCCCAGAAACTAGGGAAAGGCCAGGAAGGATTCTCCTGTACAGGTTTCGGATGGAGTGTGGCCCTGCTGATAACCTTGATTTTGGACTTCAAGCCTCCAGAACTGAGACAATACGTTTCTATTATTTGAAGCCACCCAGTATGGGGTGCTTTGTTACAGCAGCCCTGCTGATACACTCTCTCAGACTAGACTCTGGGAACCAGACCCCAGAATTCCTGCCCAACCGGTACCAAGGCCTCCATTCATCCTCTTGCCAAGGATGTATGATATTAGCACCAATGTATAATAGCACCTGAAAATGGAAGTGGGAAAGAAAATAGGCAGTTGTAGGTCTAAGGTCACTGATGCACAGGGCCTGTGACCTGAAGGGAACCTAGCCAGACCTGGCAAGCTAGAGCTCTAACACAGTGCCCTCTGAGACAATTTTTCTTTTGTTAGTCTTCATCTTTTACGGCTGTCTTGGAAAGCCCCAGTGGATATCGCAGCTTACAGCATAGCAGGGAGAAATGACAGTTGTTGAAGAGGAAGCAGTGCCACCCTGAGGTCAGGATGGGAACTGCAGCAGGAATCATTCCGTGATCCCAAGGGGACCTGCCTGTGAGAGCGTCACGCACCAGATCCGTCCCGCCCTCCCAGATTCCACAGCCACAGTTCCTTTAGAGGCTTTATTTTTTATTTTCTTACCAAAAATATCAGTTTCCTCATGGAAGCTCCCCAGAGAATTCTTAGCTGTTTACTAATGGTGAAAAGTCCGTCCTCCAAGCTCCCAAGGAATGCAGTCCTTAACTCCCCATGGTCCCTCTGTAACCCCTGCTTCTCCTCACCCCAGAAACCCCCACCACGCTGCAAAGTGCTCGTGTCACTTACAGATGAATCCTTGAGCAGCCGAGAAGCGTTATCCTGGGGCAGCCTCTCAAGCAGAGTGATGTCCATGCGATTTCCCAGGCAAGAATACTGGAGTGGGTTGCCATTTCCACCTCTAGGGGATTTTCCTGACCCAGGGATGAAACCTGAATCTCTGTGCCTCCTGCGATGGTAGGCAAATTCTTTACCACTGAGCCACCTGGGAAGCCCCCATATGCTTTCAGAGGGAGTTAAATAGATCTTTCCCCCTTTTCACTGAACATTATTTTAAATTGTATCAGTTATAGGTTAAACTGGATTGACAGTGTGAAAAAGATAAATGTCCGCTTGCTTTCTCTCCTGGCATTGCCTGCACATCAACCCTGATGGGTAGAGATTGTTATCATCCTCATTTTATAGACAGGAAGCTTGAGGCCCAGGGAGATGAATGACTTGCTCAAGGTCATGCAGGAATAAGGAATATTGCTGGATCTCTCATCTCTTTTATTTCCCCCTTTCTATCTTCTGCAAGCATCTCCAAAGGGATTAAACATTCAAACCCTTGCCGCAATCTCTTCTCTAGGGCATGGTGTTCTCTTTACTGTTACTTCTTAAACTGTTTTCTACTGCATTATTCAAGTTGTAAAATCAATATATATCTATTGTAACTAAATAAATATCTCTACCACCACCTCCTAAGGTGAACAATATTAACAGTTTGGTGAGTTTTTTTCCTATTATTTTCCCTAAGGAAATACAAATGCAAATTTGTAAAAATGCAGATAGGAGCACCCCACTTCCATTTACAACATTTTAATCAAAAGTAAAAAATCACCTTGTATAACTGGCTTACAATGTGTTTTTCACTTAACAATATACCATGACCAATTTTTTACAAATAATATTGACCCTTCTTGTTCCTAATAGCAGTCCAAAATTTCATAGCACAAAATACACCATAAATTATTCAATCACCCCCCTGTTGGTGGACATCCAGGTTGTTTCTTGTGATTATTGCTATTGTCAATAATCTGGCAATAAAAGTCTTTGTAAATGTCTTCTTAGAAACCAGTGCTTTACTTTTGTGGGATGTATTCCTAAAAGTAGGAATGTAGGATCAAAGTGTTTGCACATTAAAACTGGGAACAAACTGAATTTCCAACAATAGGAGGTTGATTAGCACACATCCCACAGGAGGAAACATTCCTTACGAATAACAGCAAATTGCTATTGGTTTTGAAAAGTGCTTGAAGCCATTTAGAGAAAAGTCATGTTATGTAGTGTTACCCTATTTTGTAAAAATATGTGCATAGAATAAAAGACTTTGAGAAAGAATACTGAAATATTATCAGTGGTCATTTCTGAGTGGTGGGGTCAGAAGCGAGCTTTATTTTCTTATCTTGCCTTGTCTATATTTTCTAAAAATTCCCCAAGGAAATGTGTAGTAATGTGTTAGGCTCCCTCAGGCTGCAGGGAGGCAGAGAAGAGACCAGCTCAGGTATCTGACCTGGCAAAGGTGAGGTTATTTTAAGGTTTCACCAGAAAGGTGAGGATGCCAGGTGTCTAGGAGGCTGGTAGATTATTCAGGGTGGCGGTGGCTCTAGCGGCCCCCTGGGAGAAGTGGGGTACGCTTTTGCCCAGCCTTCAAGGCTAGTGGAGGTGCTGGCCTTGCCCCAAGGGGTGCCCTCAAGCGCATCTTGGTCCAGGCATCTTGCTTGGCTTCTGCTTCGCCCTGGAGTCTCAGCCTTTGTTGCTGCTCCCAATGCCTGGCTCCATGCGCCTCTCTGCTTGAAGGATCTGCTTCTGGTCCTTCCATGGCTTCTGCTTATGGACCTCCTAGTCTCAGCTCCTCTACCACTCCGTGTTCCCCTTCTCTGAGAGTCTGCTGCTGCTGCTAAGTCACTTCAGTCGTGTCCGACTCTGTGTGACCCCATAGACGGCAGCCTACCAGGCTCTCCCATCCCTGGGATTCTCCAGGCAAGAATACTGGAGTGGGTTGCCATTTCCTTCTCCAATGCATGAAAGAGAAAAGTGAAAGTGAAGTCACTCAGTCTGTCCGACTGTCAGCGACCCCATGGACTGCAGCCCACCAGGCTACTCCGTCCATTGGATTTTCCAGGCAAGAGTACTGGGGTGGGGTGCCATTGCCTTCCCCGTCTCTGAGAGTCTTGCACTCTCCATAAACCCTTTAAGAAACATGATCTGGGACTTCCTTGGTGGACTAGTGGTTAGGACTCTGCTTTTCACTGCAGGAGATGCAGGTTCGATCCCTGCTGCCGGAACTAAGATCCCACGTGCTGTGGGTCAGCTAAGCCCAACCACTGTAACAGAGACGCATGCGCACTGCAACAAGGACCCAGCACGGGGCTTCCCCGGTGGCTCAGTGGTAAAGAATCCATCTGCCACTGCAGGAGTCACAGGTTCTGTCCCCGATCTGGGAAGATCCCCTGCGCCACGGAACAACTAAGCTCGGGCGCCACAACTCGAGCCTGCGCTCTAGAGTCCGTGCTTGGCAACGAGAGAAGCCACCGCAGTGAGGAGCAGCCCCCGCTCCTGGCAGCTAGAGAAAAACCCGAGCACAGCGACGAAGGCCCGGGCGACCAAACACAGATGAACAAGATCCTTAGAAAAAAGACCCAGCACAGCCGAAAAAGAAAAACAAAAACCACCTGACTGGGTGGCCAGTATAGGGAGCACCCATTGGGCATAGCTCGCATTTTGGTGGTTTGCTGGCAATCTTTAGAGCTCCCGGGCTTACGGCATCACCACGATCGTAGCTTCCATCTTTACACCGTGTGCTCCCTGTGAGTGTCTGTGTCCAAATTCCTCCTTTTTATAAGCACACCAGCCATATTGGATTAGGGATTAGGAGGCATTTACATCAAACAGAAGTGCTTTAGCCACGGTGAAATCCTAAGACCTAGCTGGCCAGCTGGTTTGATACTAATTTAGAATTCACTTCATCTCTATGTCCTGCAAACAGGCTATTCCTTTAATATATAATCTTAAATGTATGTCAGTGGATAGCTTTGTTATTAAATACAATTAAAACTAGCCTGGTGGTACAGTGGCATGAGAGTCCATCTGGCCAAGGCAGGGGACACAGGTTTCATCCCAAATCCCAGAAGATTCCACGTGCCAGGGAGCAACTAAGCCCATGAATTGCAACAACTGAGCCAGCAAGCTCCAACTGCTGAAGCCTGTGCTCCACAACAGGAGAGGCCACAGCAATGAGAAGCCTGCACACGTCAGCGAGAGTAGCCCCCACCCCCTGCAACTAGAGAAAAGCCCAAGCAGCAATGAAGACTGAAGACCCAGTGCAGCCAAAATAAATAAATAAAAATTAAAATGATAAAAACTAGCCTTACGATTTCTGAGGTTTTTAAAATTTTTTCTTTCTTTCTTCTTTTTTTTTTTTTTTTTTCAACCTTGGCTGCACCAGGTCTTAGTCACAGAATGTGGGATCTAGTTCCCAGACCAGGGATCAAACCCAGGCCCCCTGCATTGGAAGCATAGAGTCTCAGCTGCTAGACCACCAGGGAAATCCCACGATTTCTCAGGTTTAATTTCCTCCTAAACCGTACCAAACCCCTGACAAAAGTCCTTGGCCTATGGCAGGCTCAGGGGCCCCAGAAAGGAGTTAGGCCACAACACTCCTGTCTCTCTGAACACTAAACTAGGGACCAGCTCTGAGTAATCTAGTTGAATAACATTAGGGGGGAAATCTGTTTCCATCCTCTGGCCCAGGAACCTAGCCTCCATGTATGGTCTTGTTCCCATGGGAAAATGCATTCCAAATTCCAAACAACTAATCTGCACAGGAACTTTCACTCTGGAAGTTAGGGACCGCCAGAATGTGTTTTCTCATAGCTTAGTTTTCTGGTAGCTTCCCACGAGTCCTGTCCCCCAGCCCCTTCCTCACCTCCCATCTCCCCTATACACACTCAACCCTCAAATGGTGCCTCTTCTGTGAAGTCTCAGCTAGTTTCCTCTCTCTCCCTCCCTTGAACCCCAGAACCTTTGGACCTGGGCTGCAGTGCCTCTCTTGCTTTGCCTGAGCTCTAGGGAACTGTGTGCGAGGTTCCTGACCTCTACAGGATCTTAAGATCCTTGAGGGCAAAACTGTATGTTTCTCATCTTTGTATCCTTCTGGGATGACTTCCCTGGTGGCTCAGTGGTAAAGAATTTGCCTGCCAATGCAGAAGATATAGGTTCAATCCTTGGGTCAGGAAGATCCCCTGGAGAAGGAAATGGCAACCCCCTCCAGTATTCTTGCCTGGGAAACCCCATAGACAGAGGAGCCTGGTGGGCTACAGTCCCTGGGGTCACTTAGCAGCTAAAGAATAACAATAATCCTTCCAGGAAGAGCATGAGGGAGACAGCTTTCGCAAAGCAGCTACTGTATGCCAGACTGAAACAACGCTTCTTACAGGCTTTCTTTTCCTTATTCCCCTGTCCCCAGCCCAAGACTGGACACATTCTAGACACTCAGTGTGTAATTCTTAAATGGATTGAATCCCTTTCTATGAAAACCTTCCTGCAGGTTTATTTTCCTGTCTTTTCCTGGCCCCAGGAGGCTGCTGTCCCAAGCTCCCAGACTCATCAATGTTATTCAAGCTGCCCTTGCCTCCCTCAAGGCTGAGGGAATTGGCCAGGTGGCAGGATTTTCTCCCAAGGGAACCGTCATCTGGCATCTGTGGGAAAGCCAGCCCCCTCCTGTCCCCACCTCCCCTGCAGATGGGACCCACTGAATGTGCTGGCTCTCCTGCTCCGGTGAAAGCAGGAACACGTTGGCTCCCTGGGACTCACAACGTGAGAACAGGTGTGCTGAGAAATCTCAGTCTGAAAACCCAGGTGCACACAAGGTTTAGCTTTGTTTTTCATGAATCAAGCACTCTGCCAAACTGCTATTGTTGTTCAGTGGCTAAGTCGTGTCTGACCCCTTGGACTGCAGCATGCTAGGCTTCCCTGTCCTTCACTATCTCTCCAAGTTTGCTGAAACTCACATCCATTGAGTCGATGATGCCATCCAACCATCTCATCCTCTGTCCCCTTCTCCTCCTGCCTTCAATCTTCCCAAGCATCAGGGTTTTTTTTTCCAATGAGTTGGCTCTTTGCATCACGTGGCCAAACCTGCTAAACTGGGGGGAGCTTAACTCCAGCTCTTCTTAGAGATGAGTTCCTTGCTCCCCCCTCCCACCCTAGAGTTGATTTCAGTCCCCACATCTTAGGCTGTGCTGAGCTGTCTCTCACTGGACATGTGCCCAAGTGGTTACTGCTGAGACGTCCACAACCGTGCCCCCTGGTCTTTCAAATTGCAAATTCCACCTCAGCTAGCCCTCTACCAAGACACACTCTCCAGCCAACCCACCAGGGGTCACATGTGAGGTTTCCGGGGTCTGCCAAAGAGTCAGGTCTGGTCTGCGCTGCTCCTAGGACCCCTGACCTCCCCGTCCTCCCAGGCCCATCTGTCTTCCCCTTCCTCCTAGATATTTTTGTCTCCTCCAGGAAATCTTCTCTGTCTCGGGGCCTTAAATCAGACCCATGGAAGCATTCCAGGAAGGGAGTCTGTATTTAGTGGGTGACTTCTGTTTACTGCTGCAGCTCTGCCCAGAGATAAGGAGACCACACTTTTTGGAGGAATGGAAAAACTAACAATACAGGGAGGAGGAAAAACTAACAATACAGGGAGGAGGAAAAACTAACAGTACAGGGAGGAGGAAAAACTCCTACAGGAATACATCAAAACGCTTATCCCAATCTTATCAATTGCCCCTAACCCCAGCTCTTCTGTCAAGAGTGAACATACCTTGATTTGGGGCACCAGGAAGAGCTCAGGCAGGGTGGACTGCCACCTTCAGAGGGACTCCAAGTCCAACTGCTGTTTGTCCACAGCCATGCTGCTCACTCTCCTTGCCACCCTGACGGTGTGGAGAAGAACCCAGGGCTTCATCCCAGTGGTCAGCACGCTGGGATGAGATTGTGGGAGCCACGAATAAGAGTGAAGAAACCCTTCAGCCTAGGCAAAATAAGAAAGAAGGGGTTAATTTCTAGGAGGGGAGTAAGCAGAAAGTCTTTGTGGAGGAGGTGGCATTCAGCGTGACCTAGATGTGACTGGAAGCAGGGGAGGCAAGAGTGGCCTGGCTGGGGAGCTGGTGAGGGTAGGGGGAAACGGACGGTGCATTGCACCTTTCGTATTTGCTCCAAAAGCAACAGCTTTTCAATTTTTGAGCTAAAACATTGACCCGGTGAAAAGACGTCTGAGGGGATAGAGTCAGAGCAAAACCACAGGGTTATGGAGAAGGTGGTGGAAATCTTGGGTCCTGTTGCTGAGCCATTCGAGCAGACCCAAGAGCCAGACCGCCAGGGCTCCAACCCTGGCTGTGCTACTCACCAGCTACACATCCTTCAGTAAATTACAAACCCCCTCTGGCCCATGGATTCCTCAGCTGCGATGTGTAGGTGATAAAAGTCCTCATCAAGTGGCTGTGCAGATGAACTAGATGTGTAAGAAGCTAATACGTGTGAATTTACCTGTATATGTATTAATGAATTAATACGGGTAAGAAAGCATTTAGACTAGTACTCAGCATATAGCAATGGCTCATTGGACATCAGCCATGTTCCTGTTTGTAATGATGGAGATGATGAAGATAATGGCATGAGGGTGGCTCCCCTACCAACTAAACACTGTAGGGGGCCTTAGGCCTCAGTCCCCTTCCAGCCCCACCCCCTCACTGTAGTCTCCAGCTGAGCCTGATTCCAAGTAGGGGAAGATATCTGTGCCCTTTGAGATTCAAGGTTTCTAATTCTGTGACCATCTGATGCTGTCCCATCTAGGCTTCTCTGCTACTCAGGGGTGGGGCCTAGGAGAGGTGGCCCTGCTGATGGAGAAGAGGTCCCCCCCGGTCATCAGAGCAGGTTGAGGGAAGAGTTATTCCCCCAGCTCCACATCTCACTCAGTTCAACTCTCTCCTTAGCCATCTCCTAAGACACCCACATGTAAGCCCTGACAGAGGCACAGGCTTACCCAGGTCTTGCAGCCAATGAATGGCCGATGTTGAATTCAAACTCAGTCTGTCTGGCTTTTAATTAATGCACTAAAGCCACTGCAATAAATCAGATATCAAAGAAGTTTCTAGGAGTCTTGTTGCCTTTAGTGGCTCTATGCAGGCAAATGCTGATGGGCCAAGATAGAATGACCACAAGGATATGTATTAGTTGCTCAGTCGTGTCCAACCCTTTCAGACTCCATGGACTGTAGCCCTTCAGGTTCCTCTGGCCATGGGATTTCCCAAACAAGAATACTGGGGTAGATAGCCATTCCCTTCTCCAGAGGATATTCCTGACCCAGGTATGGAACCCGGGCCTCCTGCTTTGCAGGTGGATTCTTTACAATCTGAGCCGACAGGGAAGTCCCATCATAAAGTATGTAATAAACTATAAGAAAGCAGAATTTAAGCCAAAATTCAGAAAAAAAGCAATCTTTTCTATTCCCTTGCAAAACACCCCAAAACTTTGTTGGCTTAAAATCACAAAACTCATATTTGCTCAAGATTCTGCAACATGGGCAGGTGTTGGCAGGGACAGCTCATTTCTGGTCTGCATGCCATCATCTGGGGCCGCTTGACTGAGGCTGGAGGAGGCTGGACTCACTAGGTTGGAAGCTGATGTCGGCTGTTGGATGGGCCCCAGCTGGGGCTGTCAGCCCAGGGGACCACCTCTTCATAGCCTCCCCACACAACTGAATGGGGCTTCCCGCAGCATGCCAGCTGGGTTCTGAGTGGGAAAACCTCCAAAAGGACAGGCCAGGTGCTCAGGCACTTTTTCAGCCTCTGCTAGCATCTTTTTGCTAATGCCCCATCAGCCAAAATTTGTTACGTGTCCAACCCTGAGTCAGCGTAGGGGGTGCTGTGGTGGTGCTTTAGTCGCTAAGTCGTGTCTGACTCTGCGACCCCAGGGACTGTAGTCCACCAGGGTCATCTGTCCACTGGATCTCCTGGGCAAGAGTACTGGCGTGGGTTGCCATTTCCTTCTCCACGGGATCTTCTTGACCCAGAGACTGAACTCGAGTCTCCTGTATTGGCAGGCAAATTCTTTACCAACTGAGCCAGCCGGGAAGCTCCAGGGGGTGCTATACACAGGCAAATACTAGAAAGTATGGCTTATTGGGAGCTGCCAAAGAGGCAGTCAGCCTCCACTTGTTTTTCCCAATCTTCCCCCTTTGTGCCCTTGACACCTTCTCTTCCAGGCTGAAACGTTGCTCTGGCCGGTAGCCTCTCTCAGCTCAGCCTTTGCTCTCCCCTCATTTAATCACCCCTTTTCAGCCAACACACCACTTGCATCACAGCTGCTATTTCCAAACAGCTTCCTTCAGCCTGGCTTTTCCCTCAGGATATTGCCCTGTCTCCTTCCTTCACTTTCAAAATCCTTCAAAGAGCTATCGACCTAAAGCCCGTTTGCTGAATTTATTGAATTTTTTAATTTGCCCATTTAAAAGAATAATGTTTTTATTGTTTTCAATGACTATACCAATATGCATTTCTTCTGAATGTATAAATATTGGGTTGGCCAAAAAGTTCATTTAGGCTTTTCCATAAGATCTTACAGAAAAATCTGAATGAACTTTTTGGCCAACCCCGATAAATCTATTCAAAATATACTCCTCTGGACTATAAGTTAAAAAAAAAGAATATATCCATAAGAAACCTAAACCACTTTGTGACACTCAGCTTTCAACAAAACGATGTTCCATAAAAAACATTCTTTAAGAAGAGGAAGATGGATTTGGGGAGACAGTCACCAGTCTCTGCCACTTTCCTTAACCGTCTGAACTGGCCTTTCCAGTAACTTCCTCACCAGGCCCTCTGCTCCTTCTCTTCCTAATCACCTGTTCATGCTGCAGCCAGAGGGATCTTCCTAAAGTTTAGACCTGAACACCTCACTCTCCCACTTAAAAATCTCTTCACCACTTCTCACCCCACTTCTCACAGTTCACAGGATAAATCCAAACACTTAGAATAACAGTTTACAGGGACCTCCCTGGTCCAGTGGCTAAGCCTCCATGCTCCCAATGCAGGGAGCCCGGGTTCAATCCCTGGTCAGGGAACTAGATCCCACATGCCACAACTAAAGATCCTGCATGCTGCAACGAAGACTGAAGATCCCATGTGCTGCAACTAAGACCCGGCACAGCCGAAAAAAAAAAAAAGATTTATGGACTCACAGTCACCTACTTTGCTTTTCCAACCTCATTCCTTATTATTCTCTTTTCTCTTCCACCAATTCCAGAGTCGGCCTCACTTTTCTAAGCTTGTGGAATGTTCTTTATTTATCTATTTTTAAAGATTTATTTATTTATGGCTGCGCTGGGTCTTTGTTTGGAGAAGGAACTGGCAACCCACTCCAGTACTCTTGCCTAGAAAATCCCATGGACGGAGGAGCCTGGTGCAGGCTACGGTCCATGGGGTCGCATTGCTGTGCAGGCTTTCTCTAGTTGCAGCAAGCAGGGGCTCCTCGCTAGATGTGGTGTGCAGACCTCTCGNAGAAGGAACTGGCAACCCACTCCAGTACTCTTGCCTAGAAAATCCCATGGACGGAGGAGCCTGGTGCAGGCTACGGTCCATGGGGTCGCATTGCTGTGCAGGCTTTCTCTAGTTGCAGCAAGCAGGGGCTCCTCGCTAGATGTGGTGTGCAGACCTCTCGTTGTGGTGGCTTCTCTTGTTGAGGAGCAGGGGCAGGCAGATCCTTAACTACTGCACCACCAGCGAAGCCCTCAAGGCATGTTCTCTAGCATTTGCCTTCTGATATTTTGAGAACACCGCCCCCTTTGTTGGTAATGTTCTTTCCTGCTTGCTTTACTCCACTCACGTATTAAGACCCCAGTCAAACAGGCCTCACTCTGTGAGGTCTGCTCTGAGTCTCATTCCTAGGGAGGATTAATCACTGCTCTTTATACTTAGCTGCATTTGGTATAAACTTATAGGAGAGAACGTTTCAAACCACAGTCTCTTGTGTCTTTGCTGTTACTTTGTAAGCTTAATGGGGCAAAGAATTCTTTTTTCGGAGTCTTGCACACAGTAAGTGTGAAATAAATGCAGGAAAAAAAAAAACAAAACAAATAAGACTTGAAAAAATTCCCATGGGCACCCATCATGGCGCAGACATTTACATTTATACTCTCATTTTCTTTTAAAGACTTAAAATTTGTCCCACAATATAGATGTTCAAAATGGACTTGAGGGAAAAATAAATCATTTGTGTATTTGCTTTTATATGCACAAGATACCTTTGGAAATATTCATAATGGAAAAAGATACATGTACCCAAGTGCTTATTGCAGCACTATTTATAATAAGTAGGACATGGAAGCAACATAGATGCCCATTGATAGATGAGTGGATAAACAAGTTATGGGACAAATATACAATAGAATATTCAGTTCAGTTCAGTTCAGTTAAGATACATGTACCCAAGTGCTTATTGCAGCACTATTTATAATAAGTAGGACATGGAAGCAACATAGATGCCCATTGATAGATGAGTGGATAAACAAGTTATGGGACAAATATACAATAGAATATTCAGTTCAGTTCAGTTCAGTTGCTCAGTCATGTCTGATTCTTTGCGACCCCATGAATCACAGCACGCCAGGCCTCCCTGTCCATCACCAACTCCCGGAGTTCACTCAGACTCACGTCCATCGAGTCCGTGATGCCATCCAGCCATCTCATCCTTGGTCGTCCCCTTCTCTTCCGGCCCCCAATCCCTCCTAGCATCAGAGTCTTTTCCAATGAGTCAACTCTTTGCATGAGGTGGCCAAAGTATTGGAGTTTCAGCTTCAGCGTCAGTCCTTCCAATGAACACTCAGGACTGATCTCCTTTAGAATTGACTGGTTGGATCTCCCTGCAGTCCAAGGGACTCTCAAGAGTCTTCTCCAGCACCACAGTTCAAAATCATCAATTCTTCAGTGCTCAGCTTTCTTCACAGTCCAACCAACTCTTACATCCATACATGACCACTGGAAAAACCATAGCCTTGACTAGACAGACCTTTGTTGGCAAAGTAATGTCTCTGCTTTTGAATATGCTATCTAGGTTGGTCATAACTTTCCTTCCAAGGAGTAAGCGTCTTTTAATTTCATGGCTGCAATCACCATCTGCAGTGATTTTGGAGCCCCCCAAAATAAAGTCTGACACTGTTTCCACTGTTTCCCCATCTATTTCACAATAGAATATTACTCCAGTCATAAAAGGAATGCATGCGAGTCAGTTCTAGTGAGGTGGATAAACCTAGAGCCTATTATATAGAGTGAAGTAAGTCAAAAAGAGAAAAACAAGTGTTGTATATTAACACATACATACGGAATCTAGAAAGATGGTACTGATGAACCTATTTGCAGGGAGCAATGGAGATACAGACACAGAGAGACAATTTGTGGACACAGTAGGGGTGGAGAAGGAAGGATGAATTGAAAGAGGAACATGGAAACATATGTAAAATAGACAGCCAGTGGGAATTTGCTGCATGACCCAGGGAGCCCAAACCTGGTACTCTGTGACAACCTAGATGGGCAGGGTGGGGTTGGAGTTGGGAGAGAGGTTCAAGAGGGAGAGGACATATATATACTGATGGCTGAATCATGGTGATGTATGGCAGGAACTAACACAATATTATAAAGCAATTATCCTCCAATTAAAAATAAATAATTTTATTAAAAAAACCTATCATAGTCTGCCAGGAGCCACCACGGGAGACCCCACCCATGACAGGGTCATGTGGAAGAGAACTGTTAAGCAAGGCTTCAGAACTCAAGGGGCTCTCTAGGCTTTCTCGAGCATCTACCCCAAAACCAGAATCTGTCTGTTTTACTGTTTCATGACTTTCACCAACTTCTCTGACATTAACAGGGGGCTAATCCTGACCACCTTTCTCTGGAGAAAATCAACTTAGGGCTATAGCTAATAAGTCTCCTGGACATGAGAGGAGTATTTCAAATCAAACCCCCTCTGTTAGCATTCTAGCTTGCTTGGCAGGTATATCCAGACTCTTGCAGCTATGTATACAATTATTTACAGCCTCCCAACTGTGAGAAGCACAGAAAGCCTAAAGCATAGAGCCTCTGAAAGAGTTAAAAGTTATTAGAGTAGTGCTGGTGCTGGTGTAGGATTTCATTACTGGGCCAATGCTTGTTGCTAAGTTCCCGTATCTCTTATCCACTGTGCACCTGGGACTGCATTAGTTAACATAGTGAGAATGCAAGAAAAACAAGTGTAGCCTTGAATTTAACCATATCAGACTTTTGAGCTAATTGGTTCTTTCTTGTAACTCACTGCACCTTTGCTCTGTGAAAAAACGTAACTCTGTTTGGCATTTTTCTGGGGCTGACATAGATTAGAAATATAAAGAAAAAACACTTTGAGGGAAAATAAGTTTTCTGGTTGAGCAGCCTTTATCAAAAGAGGGTCATAAAATGTTCACAGGCCTCCAAGGCCAGAAGATACTGTACACAACATCATTTGTGGAAAAGGTATGCAGAAAAATCCTGGTTTCGATAAGGGCAAAACTGCTGGAATGTTGGGCTGACTCTGTATGACCTTGCATCTTTCATTTCCCTCTATGTACAAAAAAAGTATATAAGTACCATTTAAAAATAAAGCTATGGATCTCGCTCATCAGATCATTTTCCTCCTCTTACTCTCTCTTTCAGGCTAGTTCCCATCTGGAGTACAGAAGTCCACCGTGTCTACTTATTTGCCTGGGTTTCTAAGACCTGAACAGATGACCTTGCATCTTTCATTTCCCTCTATGTACAAAAAAAGTATATAAGTACCATTTAAAAATAAAGCTACGGATCTCGCTCATCAAAGCAGCTTGATCCCCTCGTGTCATTTTCTCCTCTTACTCTTTCTGGCTGGTTCCCTTCTGGAGTACAGAGGTCCGCAGTGTCTATTTATTTGCCTGGGTTTCTAAGACCTGAACCCTGCGCCTTCACTCCCTCGGGAGACCGGGAGGGCACCTGCGGCCTCACGTAGAGGGTGCAAGTCTCTTGTCTTGTGACTTTATTGATTTTCTGTATAAACCAAGGAACATCAGCCTCTTCTCTTTCTTATCTACAACATTCTTCTCTCTCTCTCTCTCTCTCTCTAAATCAATCAATCGCCGACGCTGTTTCTCCTTCAGGTTTCCCTGGATCCTGCGGGGGGCTGGACCCCGGCGTTTCACCAAGAACTTTATTGAACAGTGTTAATCACCATTTTGTTCCACTACCTTCTGCCAATTTTCAGGCAACTTCATAATCCCATCTTCCCAATACTTTATCCTTTTAAGCAAAGCAAGCTGTTCCAGGTACCTTAACTGTCTTCCAGGGAATTGACATTTTCTTCCATTAAGAGAATTCTGTAAAGGCCCAAATGCGTGGAAATCCGAAGGTGCAGTGCCTGGTGAGGACAGCGGATGAATTAGAACTTCCCAGTCAAGCTGTCACAGCTTTTGCCTGATCATCAAAGAAACGTGGTCTGATGGCAGAGTATGCACCGTCTGTTGACTAATTCCAGACACTATTTGTCCAGTGCTACTTCCCCTGGGTCTAGCTGGGAGCGGTGCGCTTGTTGGCATTGTTTGGCTTTCCAGAGGAGCTCCTAACAGGGGACCGGCTCCCTTCCAATCCCACCATATCTGCATCACCACCTTCTTTAGATGAAGACTGGCCTGAATTAAGTGTGGTTGGCGGTGGTTCATTTCACTTGCCCCATGATCTCTTCTGTTTTACCTCATGGTACAGTGTCCACTTTTCATCGCCTGTCATACTGCCCATTTCTGTTCTAAAAATGAATGTTTTCATTACATTTAAGTAGAGAACCATGTGCAGAAGTACGGTCAAGGTTTTTTTTGCTTAACTTATGTAGAACTCACACATCAAAGGGAATAACATAAACTGGTGCAACTGATTTTCAAATTTGAGTTGGATATTTTGAAAATGTTGGCTATCTCCTGCATGGTATAATGGTGATTTTTCTCAATGTCTCGATTTCATCGCTATCAACTTCAACTGGTCTACCTGACTGTGGAGCATTGTTCAGCAAGAATCACCAACTTCACAAACCTCTTTTAACACATTCCATCAATCAGAACACCTCCATACACTGCACAAATCTTTGTTTGCATTTCAGTTGCATTTTGGTATTACCACTCTTGAAATAGAGCATAATATGTCGAAAATATTTTCTTCCATTCTCAAAATTGCTACACAAAAATTCACCAATTTTGGTAACTTTTTAAAAATGCACACTGATGTACAGTTGTCACAATACAATCTAACAAAACTGTGTTGAGTGATGCTAAAGACAACTAAGCGCTACCAGAACCAGCTTATGGGAAAAAACGAGTGAGCCTTTTGGCCAACCTGATACATTCTACTGACAGACTCAAACACAAAACCTATAAACAAGGTGCAACAGGAGTGCTCAAAAGTGTGAAAAAATGCTTCAAAGACAAGGGAAAAGTAAAGTCAGTCAACTTAACAGGTATGTTAGTGGAAATGCACAGAACAGGGTCTTGTGGAATACATGTCAAACTGCCGAAAGTAATAGGGTGGGGGCAGGGTGGTGGGGGCGGGGAAGGGAGATGGTAGAGGAAGAAAGGGAGGGTGTCTTACAAAGTGTTCACATCAAAACAGAACATCTCATTTTTAAAAGTAAAATAGATAGGCTAATAACAGTGTCATTGCTGGCACAATCTTTCAAATCTCAACTTTTATAACGAAGATTAGGCAAGCAAAGTATTCCGAGTCTAGGATAATACAACAGTGAGATGGACAATCAGCAGAGAATAGAACTCTTCTCCTATTTTAAGAAGCTTATTTTTGGTTTCATCTGTACCACGATGGACACAGGAAAAAGGGGACATCTGCATGGTCACATCTCATCGTCCTTCTGCTGGTTTCATCACTAGACATGTGAGCCCAGCCCTATCCCCTCAGCCCAGTTGTCCCCATTCCCTCAGGAGATGCCGTTCATCCATATTTTTGCCTCTCCCCCAAGATAAACCAAGCATATGCCTTAAACACACCCAGTGCTTATACCCTAATCTTTCACTTACACCTTCCTCTTCTCCCCACTCCTGGTACATCACTGGACTCTGCAGAGAGGAGAGGATCCAAGTAGCGCTTCACTACCTCTGCTCTGCACTGGAGCACGGCTGCCTCCAGTCTGAACACTGTCCCTGCGTGCCAGCCCACCAAGGCGGGGTACACAGAGGCTCAGCGACTTCCTTGTTCTCTTCCACCATAGCTGTAGAGGTAGCTGACTACAAAACATGAAGAAAATCTCTAATGTGTCAAAGTAATTGTTTGACAGAATGTCTTCAAATTCATGTTCAAAATTTCCAACACAGAAGCTGAACAAAAGTTGCTTTTAACAAAGGTATAAAATACAATTACTTTATTGATTTATTACAATCAAATACTGCCGACTAGCATTACTTCCACTCGTGCATCATCAAAAACAAAAGGGTATTTCCTTGATATTTTCAAATGATGCATTACACAATAAACAAAAACAGTTAGAACTTAAAATGCACCCTGATTAATAATGTAAACTGGTAATTTAAAAAAAAAGCATAACTAATAATTTGGTTCCTTTCTTCATAAATGGGAATTTAAATATTTCTCCTGATAGTCTTGAGGTTATCATTATGTTACGAGTAGTGCAAAGTGTGGCACAGTTTCTTCTAGAAAGGTGTGTCTTACACACCTTATTAGACAAAGGAAATGTGCATAACAAGATGCATACAGTCAATGCATGAGAGAAAGCATGTTTCAAATGCGAGGCAGCCCCTTAGGCAACCACATTATTTAGGTTTTGCATTATCATTTATGGCATTACAGATTAATTACACATAACATACTTCTATAAATTTTAACCCTGAAGATAAAAATAACTGTTGCTTGAAAAAAATTATTCCAGGTAGCCATTTGGTTTGTATCAGGAGAAAGTGAACCTCCAACAGCTTCGTTATCTACCAGGTCTGGAATCATTCACTGGAGTCAGTAAATCAGACGCGCGACATGTTCCGTAGCGGCTGTGCCGAGTCCTGCCAAGCCTCTTCTCTGCAGTGTGCCTGGCGCAGCATCTCCGGGACTACCCTTGCACGCGGCTTTCCCTTTTTCATTTTTCCTAGATTATCTGTATTACCATATTATTTCCTCTCTTTACTTCTTCTATGGCCTTCCATTTTAATTATTCATAAATCCTTTCAGAAAATCCTCAGAGAGCTCCATGAGGGGAAGTTCTGGAGATGGGAAATCCAAGGGAGGAAGATTGGGTATTGGAATATCCTTAGCTTTCCCAGTGTTTGAGGCAAACTTCTGCCAGGTTGAAGAGGCTGTTGCAGTTTCTGAATGTGGTGGCAAGCTCCATAACTCTGACTTTTCTACAAAATCAGCATCTACATCAAGCTCCTTTTCTACTGGGCCTTTTAGAAGTCTGGCCTTTTCCGCCTTTAGCTGTTTATTCTCTCTCCGTAATCTTTCATTCTCAGCCACGAGGAATTCCACATGCCTCTTCAAATCTGCAATTTTGGTGGCCTGTTCCTCTATAATTGTTTTATCATCTTTTGGGGCTTTGCTTCCAATGCATGGCTCTGCTGGCTCCCTCTTCTGCTGAAGTAAAAATAGTAGTGTGTCTGGATCCCTGTCAAAGACCCCCTGAATTTCAGGCAAGTGTTTCTCTGTGGAAGGGCTGTACTTCTGAGAGAGCAGGGGGCTCTGGCTGTCTGCATCCTCAGCGGAGGGTCTGTGAGATGCCTGAGGTTGGGCAGCTGCATCCTTGTCTGTGCTCTGCTGGGCTTTCAGTCTCTCCTCCCGCTTTGCCCTCTTCCATCTCTCCTGGATGAGGAGGAGCTGTTTCATGTGGCTATCCCTTTGCAGTTCCAGTGATAAATGAGCCTATTACACAGAAAGAAAGGTATAATTTTTTAAAGTCTCTTTAGTAATATCCAGTAAATGCTAATCTAGTAGCTTCCTTTCTGAATAAGCCAGTATCACTTGAATTTTTAAAATTTATGTTTGTAATTCCATAGAATGCCAAACATTTTCCAAAATAATAAATAGTCTTTCTAGGTAAGCTACCGTCTTTATTCATAAACAAAACACTGTTCAAGAAGTCAGAGTAAGTCCTATTCCAATTCCAAATCAACACACTGAATCATATCTTTTTTGAATGTGCCTCAGCCCTCTGCAATGCTATTTGTACTCAGCTTAAAATCAGAAAATTTCCAGTTTGGACTTCTATTCTACAACTAGCTAAAGTCCTTCTATCAACAAGGGTTCTATGCATTGTCTATATTACACTGTTAACACAAGCAGTTCTGACAGTCAAAAGGAAGTGCCCAGAACAGAACACAACTTTTGCAGAATTGGTATTTTTTCCCGTCACTGAGATGCCCTCAGATCTCCTTAAGTCAATTAAAGATTTACCAAATAGCTCCTCTATATCTGCCACTTTTATTATCAGGAAATCACCTTTGGTTGGAAGATTTAGCTTTGTATAAAGGCATTTTAAAACCCTAGGCAGGCCCTCCCCAAACACAGAAGACCATGTAAAGCCACTGGTGAAATAAAAGTGCCAGAACCACTTAGGAGTTCAGGAAAAGACAGGTGTGGATTTAAATGATCTTTGACAAGCAAAGGAAAGGCCAACTGGTTTCCCCTTGGCCAGGCCAGCTTGCTTACTGTGAGCTAAATGTCAGAAAAGGCATTAAGAGGGGTCTCTCAAAGACACACATGCCAATCTAAGGTCTATGAGAAAACCCTAGGAAAAAAAGGACAAGCAGTTTCTGCATGCCATCAGCAGCAATTTAGTTTTGATTTTTATTTTATATTGGAATATAGTTGATTTACAAAGTTGTATTAGTCTCAGGTGTACAGTAAAGTGAATCCGTTACAAATATACATATATCTACTCTTCTAGATACTTTTCCCATACAGGTCATTATAGAGTATTGAGTAGAGGTCCCTGTGCTGTGAAGTAGGTCTTTGTTGATTATTTTATATATATATATAGTAGTATGTGTATGTGGAGAAGGCAATGGCATCCCACTCCAGTACTCTTGCCTAGAAAATCCCACGGATGGAGGAACCTGGTGGGCTGCAGTCCATGGGGTCGCTAAGAGTCAGACATGACTGAGCGACTTTCCTTTCATTTTTCACTTTCATGCATTGGAGAAAGAATTGGCAACCCACTCCACTGTTCTTGCCTGGAGAATCCCAGGGACAGGGGAGCCTGGTGGGCTTCCGTCGATGGGGTCGCACAGAGTGAGACACGACTGAAGCAACTCAGCAGCAGCAGCATGTGTATGTCAATTCATTTAGTTTTAATTTCCTTTCTGAAAAACTAATCTCTTCCCCATTTTATGTATTTTTGACTGCAGTGTTTTGGGAGGAGCCGTATTTCCCTTCAAGAACTTTATTTTATACACAATTCAAGTCTCCACAAGAAAACCTTTCTAACCCTTGTTAGAAATATTTATTAAAAGTGTCTTACCTGCTCAGACTGTGTTAGCTTCATGGCTTCAGAAAGATATGCTGTTTTAAAATAAAAAGGCACATTAATACATGTCATCATTTTGTTATTAAAAGATCAAAGTATGACTTTCAATGCTCTTCCTGTGACAAAGAGAACTGGTCTTAGAAGCAATTCTGCTACACAGTTATCCTATTCCTGAAAAGGATTTTTTTAAAAAGGATTCTTAACTTCCCCAAAGAGGGGATCAGTGGTAATCAAATGGAGATTGATTCATACTTCATCTGGAGGAGCTGGTTCTTTTAAATCACTATAGATTTCAGTTAAGGAAGTACAGAATTAGGGAAGATTAAAGTCATATAAAAACCTATCAAAATCCTATTATGCTCATAGAAATATCAAGATATTGACTATCAATTACTTTTTACCTAGACTATCATTTTGGCCTCCTACAAAACCATTTTATTGAATTGTTTCTAAGTAATATCATCAGCCTACTATGAATTTGGTAGTTAAAAGTCCAAAGAACTCACTGACATTTATAATAAGCAGCTGCAGGCAGTATTATGAAGTTTATGAAAATGAGCTAACTGCTGGAAACCATGGAGCCATGTTTTCCCTTCAAGAGCTCATGATGCATTTGTAAACTATACTCCTAGCCCTTTCCCATTTTACCTTTCTGTGGAGTTATATTTTGTTGTATTCCTCTGTAAGCCCTTTTATAACTTGTCTGGAACAAGATGGAGTATAAATAACAAGTATTATTAGCAATAGTAAAAATTACAAGTAATAATGGGCTTCCCTGGTGGCTGAGCGGTTAAAGCGTCGACCCGGAATGAGGGAGACCTGGGTTCAATTCCTGGGTCGGGAAAATCCCCTGGAGAAAGAAATGGCAACCCACTCCAGTACTCTTGCCTGGAGAATCCCATGGAGGCAGGAGCCTGGTGGGCTACAGTCCATGGGGTCGCAGAGAGTCAGACATGACTGAGTGACTTCACTTTCACTTTTCACTTTCAGTATTAGTAACAAGTTGTGTCCAATTAATCCTCATTTTTTATCTCTTCCTCACTATAAACTTTTTGTCATCTCTCACACATTAAGCTCCTTCTTGCCTTTTTGCTGACACTACAGGCACTGCTTTCTGTCTACTCTTAATCCAAATATTTTAATGATTTTCTGTTCATGACTTGGAACCACTGTCTGCCAGGTTCTATCACAGTCTTTAAGACAGACTAACTGGATGCTCCCTCTCCATCAAAAGACAGAGGTGGTTGTACAGCCTTTGTTCCACCCATATTAAATTTTTTTCCCTCAACTTTCTTTTACTCCTATATTAAGTCTGTATAACTGCACATACCATTCCTTTTCCTTTTCTTCATGTTTAAGTCTGTTGAGACATTCTATGCCTTACCGGGAAAGTGTGGATAAATTTCCCTAGATCCCCCTCCCATTCCCTCTGCATAAATCTGTCTCCCTGTATGATCTACAGTTTGCTTTATAGTTTCTTAACAAACGAAAGTTTCACAAAACTATGCTTAACCCAAATGTCTCCCTTTGTAGAATCCTGAAACTATAACATGACAGAAGACACCCAAGGACACTGAGTTCCCAAAGAGCAGAGCACTCAACAAGAGTCACACTGTCATTTAAAAGATTCACCCAATGTCATTTTAAAATCTGAGCCTTTAAAAGTTACTTTAAAAGAAAAAAAATTTTATTAAAAATTTTTTTAATTTATTTTAATTGGAGGATAATGACAATATTGGGGTGGTGGTTTTTAATCTGTTTGCATGGTAATGAATTTGCCCCACAGCCACAACAGGAACAAGTGCCCACCATGACAAAAATGTCAGTAGAAAATACTCATCTCAGAAAATCTAACAGTGTGGTTAGACTCCTTCCTTCAATCACGATACAAGGCTAATATTTAAAGTAAATAATAAGCAGATGATGAGGAAGACGAATTAAGAATATCTGAAGAATCTATTACTTTTTAACATCTACTACTATTCTACACTAAGCGCAGGCGGCTGCGACCCGGCGCACTAAGCGCAGCTGAGAGGAGTTATCCCACGTCGGACATCAGGGGCAGTGGCCGAGAGTGCCAGGCTGCGACGGTGCAGGAATGGCCAAGAGGAGCTACCCAAGTCCGAGGTCGGGGCGGCGGCCAGGAGGAGCTACCCCGCATCCAAGGTCAGTGGCAGCCGGGAGGAGGAGACACCCTGCATCCGAGGTCAGGGGCGGCAGCCGAGAGGAGCTACCCCGTGTCCGAGGCCAGATTCACAATTCATATGGAAACACAAAAGACCCCGAATAGCCAAAGCAGTCTTGAAAAAGAAGAATGGAGCTGGAGGAATCAAACTGCCTGACTTCAGGTTATACTACAAAGCTACAGTCATCAAGACAGTATGGTACTAACACAAAACCAGAAATATAGACCAATGGAACAATATAGAAAGCCCAGAAATAAACCATGCACCTCTGGGTACCTTATTTTTGACAAGGAGGCAAGAATATACAATGGGGCAAAGACAGCTTCTTCAATAAATGGTGCTGGGAAAATTGGACAGCTACATTTAAAGGAATGAAATTAGTACACTTACTCAGAGAAGGCACTGGCACCCTACTCCAGTACTCTTGCCTGGAAAACCCCATGGACGAGGAGCCTGGAAGGAGGTACCTTATTTTTGACAAGGAGGCAAGAATATACAATGGGGCAAAGACAGCTTCTTCAATAAATGGTGCTGGGAAAATTGGACAGCTACATTTAAAGGAATGAAATTAGTACAAGTACTCAGAGAAGGCACTGGCACCCTACTCCAGTACTCTTGCCTGGAAAACCCCATGGACGAGGAGCCTGGAAGGCTGCAGTCCTTGGGGTCGCTAAGAGTCGGACACGACTGAGTGACTTCACTTTCACTTTTCACTTTCATGCATTGGAGGAGGAAATGGCAACCCACTCCAGTGTTTTTGCCTGGAGAATCCCAGGGACAGGGGAGCCTGGTGGGCTGCCATTTATGGGGTCGCACAGAGTCGGACACGACTAAAGTGATTTAGCAGCAGCAGCAGCAGAAGAAGAACACTTTCTAACATCATACACAAAGATAAACTTCAAATGGATTAAAGACCTAAATGTAAGACCAGAAAGTATAAAACTCTTAGAGGAAAACACAGGCAGAACACTTGATGACATAAATCAAAGCAAGATCCTCTGTGACCCACCTCCTACATTAACAGAAACAAAAGCAAAAGTAAACAAGTGGGACCTGATTAAATTGAAAAGCTTTTGCACAGCAAAGGAAACTATAAGCCCTCAGAATGGGAGAAAATAATAGCAACGGAAACAACTGACTGCCGGGAGCCGCCACGGGAGATCCCACCCATGACAAGTTCATGTAGAAGAGAACTGTTAAGCAAGGCTTCAGAACTCAAGGGGCTCCCTAGGCTTTCTCGAGCATCTACCCCAAAACCAGAATCTGTCTGTTTTACTATTTCATGACTTTCACCAACTCCTCTGACATTAACAGGGGGCTAACCCTGACCACCTTTNGGTCATGTGGAAGAGAACTGTTAAGCAAGGCTTCAGAACTCCAGGGGCTCCCTAGGCTTTCTCGAGCATCTACCCCAAAACCAGAATCTGTCTGTTTTACTGTTTCATGACTTTCACCAACTCCTCTGACATTAACAGGGGGCTAACCCTGACCACCTTTCTCTGGAGAAAATCAACTTAGGGCTATAGCTAATAAGTCTCCTGGACATGAGAGGAGTATTTCAAATCAAACCCCCTCTGTTAGCATTCTAGCTTGCTTGGCAGGTATATCCAGACTCTTGCAGCTATGTATACAATTATTTACAGCCTCCCAACTGTGAGAAGCACAGAAAGCCTAAAGCATAGAGCCTCTGAAAGAGTTAAAAGTTATTAGAGTAGTGCTGGTGCTGGTGTAGGATTTCATTACTGGGCCAATGCTTGTTGCTAAGTTCCCGTATCTCTTATCCACTGTGCACCTGGGACTGCATTAGTTAACATAGTGAGAATGCAAGAAAAACAAGTGTAGCCTTGAATTTAACCATATCAGACTTTTGAGCTAATTGGTTCTTTCTTGTAACTCACTGCACCTTTGCTCTGTGAAAAAACGTAACTCTGTTTGGCATTTTTCTGGGGCTGACATAGATTAGAAATATAAAGAAAAAACACTTTGAGGGAAAATAAGTTTTCTGGTTGAGCAGCCTTTATCAAAAGAGGGTCATAAAATGTTCACAGGCCTCCAAGGCCAGAAGATACTGTACACAACATCATTTGTGGAAAAGGTATGCAGAAAAATCCTGGTTTCGATAAGGGCAAAACTGCTGGAATGTTGGGCTGACTCTGTATGACCTTGCATCTTTCATTTCCCTCTATGTACAAAAAAAGTATATAAGTACCATTTAAAAATAAAGCTATGGATCTCGCTCATCAGATCATTTTCCTCCTCTTACTCTCTCTTTCAGGCTAGTTCCCATCTGGAGTACAGAAGTCCACCGTGTCTACTTATTTGCCTGGGTTTCTAAGACCTGAACAGGAAGGCGCCCTGCGCCTTCACTCCCTCGGGAGACTGGGAGGACACCTGCGGCAAGTCTCTTGTCTTGAGACTTTATTGATTTTCTGTATAAACCAAGGAACATCAATCAGCCTCTTTTCTTCTCTCCTCTATTTTCTTATCTACAACATTCTTATCTATCTCTCTCTCTAAATCAATCACAATCGCCGACGCCATTTCTCCTTTGGGTTTCCCTGGATCCTGCGGGGGCTGGACCCCGGCTATAGTCTATCAAATCTAAAGTAACATCAGTTTCAAGATGCTCCATTATTTCGTGTACAGGAAAGAAATGAAAAAGACTGCTAACTGGAGATGCAAAAGAAACAGCACAGTTAACGCATTATTTGGAAGAAGAACAAAGTTGGAGGGCTGACACGACCGACCTTCATGCATTCTTGCAAGCTGTAGTAATCAAGACAGTGTGATACAGGTGAAAGAAGAGAAAAATAGATCAATGGAATGGAGTAGAATAGAATAGAGCACCTATAAATGGATTCCCAGTTATTCCAAATGGTTCTGGAACAACTGGACACCACATGCAAAACAAAAAAAAAAGAAGAAGAATCTGGACACAGATCTTAGATCTTTCACGAAAATTAACTCAAAGTGGATCATAGACCTAAATGCAAAATGCAAGCTTACAAAATTCCTAGAAAATGCCTTGGAAGAAAATCTAGATGATCTTGGATATGGCAGTGATCTCTTAGATATAACATCAAAGCAACAATTCATGAAATCATTAAACTTAAAAACTTAAGCTCTGTGAAAGAACTGTTAAGATGAGAAGAGGCACAAACTAGAACATTTTTACAAAAGACATTTCTGCTAAAGGACTGTTATTCACCATATGTAAAGAACCGTTAAATCTCAACAATAAGAAAATGAATAAGCTAACATTTGAAATGGGCCAAAGACCTGAAAAGGTACTTCCCTAAATAACATATACATAAGGCAAATAAGTATATGAAAAGATGCTCCACATTATATGTCACTGGCGGTTGTTTAGTCACTAAGTCACGTCTGACTCTTGCGACCCCATGGACCATAGCCCTCCAGGCTTCTCTGTCCATGAATTCCCCAGGCAAGAATACTGGAGGCGGCCGCCATTTCCTTCTCTAATCACATGTCATTAGTGAAATGTAAATTAAACAACAGTGAAAAATCATTACATGCCTAGGAGAATGGCTGAAATCTGGAACGCTGACAACACCAAATGCTAGTGAAGGTATGGAACAAAAGTAACTCTTATTCACTGCTGCTGGGAATGGGAAAACTGTACAGCCACTCTGGAATACAGTTTGGCGGTTTCTCATAAAATCAAACACACTCTTATTCTGTGACACAGCAATGCTCCTTGGTATTTACTCAAATGAGCTGAACATTCATATCCACACGAAAACCTATACACAGATGTTTATAGTAGTTTTATTCATAATTTCCCAAACTTGGAAGCAACTAAGATGTTTCTCAGTAGGCGAGTGGATAAATAAATTGTGATACATCCAAACAGTGGAATAATATTCAGTGCTAAAAAGAAATGAGCTAACTATCCCTTCCCCGTTGGTAACCGTAAGTTCGTTCTCTAATTCTGTGACTTTGTCTCTGATCTGCAAGTTCATTTGTACTATTTCTTTTTAGATTCTGTGTATATGCCATAGTTAGGGAGTTTGGGATTGACATGTACACACTTCTGTATTTGTTTATTTATTTAAAACTTTTTATTTTATAGTGGGGTATAGCTGATTAACAATGTTGTGATAGTTTCAGGTGAACAGCGAAGGGACTCAGCCATCCATTCTCCTTAAAACTCCCTTCCCATTGAGGCCACCACATAACATTGGACACTGCTATATTTAAAATGAATAACCAACAGGGACCTACCATACAACACAAGGAATGCTGCTGTTATGTAACAACCTAAATGGGAAAAGAATTTGAAAAAGAATAGATACATGTATATATATAACTGAATCACTTTGCCATATACCTTAAACTATTACAACATTGTTAATCAAATATACTCCAATATAAAATAAAAAGTTAAAAAAAGAAAGAAATGAGCTATTGAAAGGTGGTTGCTATGAGCCATGAATGATACTGGGATTCTTGGCCTCTGGAGGAGAGGAATTCTATCCCAAGCCAGTGACGAGGCTTGTTGCTCAGAGATTTTGTGTGATAAAGTTCTATTAAAGTATAAAAGAGGTAGAGAAAGTCTCTGACATAGACAACAGAAGGGGCAGAAAGAGTGTCCCCTTGCTAGTTTTCAGCAAGAAATTATACGCCTATTGCTGCTGCTGCTGCTTCAGTCGTGTCCGACTCTGTGCTACCCCATAGACGGCAGCCCACTAGGCTCCCCTGTCCCTGGGATTCTCCAGGCAAGAACACTGGAGTGGGTTGCCATTTCCTTCTCCAATGCATGCAAGTGAAAAGTGAAAGGGAAGTCGCTCAGTCATGTCCGGCCCTCAGAGACCCCATGGACTGCAGCCTTCCAGGCTCCTCCGTCTATGGGATTTTCCAGGCAAGAGTACTGGAGTGGGGTGCCATTGTCCTCTCCTCTTAGCAGGCTGCTAACTAGAGAAAGGAAATGTCTCAAAACTCAGAGAGTGGCGCCAGGCCCCTCACCCACAACATGCATTTTGAGATAACATTGGCATAAGATGAGTCATCCCAGGCCACAGAATGATTGACATGAATTTTGAAGAAAGGCAGATTTCCAAGCAAATACATAGTCTCATTAACATAGCTTAAGAGAACATTTTCATGAGTAAAACATACTGGCTTGTTGAGGCATTATCTCAACAAGCTGAGATAATAGCTAAGTTCTGAGTCTTAGGCGGAACCAACTTGAAGAAAAGCAGAGTCTAAGGTAAATACATAGTTTATTAACATAGCTGAAGGAAGACATTTCCATAAGAAAAACCACAGTGGTTATTAACTCAAGGTTTGAGAAAAGTTAAGTTCAGGTGGAAACAGGTGTCGTCACAGCAACACAGAATTTAAAAAGAAACCTCCTTTTAATTTTGTATAGAGAAGGGAAAAAAATCTGATGCTTGTAGTTTGTTTCCTCCTGCCTCTTAAGAGAGAGATTTAAAAAAAAAAAAAAAAGTCGGTCACTTGCAGCCTATTTCCTCTATTTGTCTGGGGACCCCTAGCCTTCCTGCCTGTTACCCTCTCACTATCAAGGCATGAAAAGACATGGAGGAAGCTTGAATGCATATTACAAACTTAAATGCATATTAAATGCAAGTGAAAGAAGCCAGTCTTAAAGATTACATATTGCGTGGTCCCAACTATACGACACCCTGAAAGTGGCAGTAAATAGGTCAGTAGTTTCCAGGGGCTCAGGAGACTAAGTGATAAGTGGAGCACAGAGGGTTTTTAGAAAAGTGACACTATTTTGTATGATACTCTACTGGTGGATATAAGTCACTGTATGTTTGTTAAAACCAATGGGATGTGTAACACCAAGAGTGAACCCTAATGTAAACTCGACTTATTGTTGTTCAGTTGACCAGTCGGTCTGACTCTCTGTGACCCCATGAACTATAGCACACCAGGCTTCCCAGTCTTTCATTAATCTTCCTGAGTTTGCTCAAATTCATGTCCATTGAGTCAGTGATATAATCTTGGTCCATTTCCAAGGCAAACCATTCAATCACAGTAATCCAAGTCTATGCCCCAAGCACTGAAGGACCTAAGCTACTCCATTTTGTTAACAGAAAAACTCCATTTTGTAAAGTTCTGGAAAAAGATCCTTTGGAAATCCAAGAGCCCTTGGAAATTCCCTGACCTCACCCCACCACTTGCGAACCAATCAAAACCCCTGGCCAGCCCGGGGGGAAATTCGAATCAAGCCCGGGAAATGGGAACCAATCAGAACTCAACACCTAACCCTTCACCAGAAGGTAACCAATTAGACGTCTCCCAACCCGGAAACTCCCACTTTTCAAATGTCTTGCGGGAAAATACCCTATATAAGCAATGTAACCCAGAGCTCAGGGCTCCTCCCTATAGCCGCTGCGTCGGTATCGATGGGAGCCCCAGCTCGAGCTTGGTAATAAAAATTCTCTTGCTTTTGCATCGGATATCAGCTCCCTGGTGGTCATTGGGAGATTTTGCGACTTGGGCATAACAGCACTAATGCCGAAGAAACTGAAGTTGAATAAGTCTATGAAGACCCATACGATTTTCTAGAACTAACACCCACAAAAGATGTTCTTTTCATTATGGGGGACTGGAATGCAAAAGAAACTATAGACCTGTTAAGGGAAGCACACTGATTGAAACCGCCCACCCTGGCTAGGCACCACAGTAACCATTTGCTTGAGTTGTTTTAAGACAGGAAGTCCTGGTAAGGAACAGGGAACTAATAAGCCTCCACCAACAAGAAGAGTTCAGGAAAGGTCAAAAGGAGACACCACCTGTCCGACCACCTCCCAGAATCCTTCTCTCTGGCATCCATCTTGACTGAACAAGGCATGCACCACCAGGAAGGACTCTGAATCAGAATGATTGGCTAAAGACAACCCAGAAGCTAATCCCATCACCATAAACCCGAGACTGCAAGCCATGCAGCAGAGCTGTTCTCCTGGGTTCCCTTACCCTACTGCTCTCCACCTGGGTGCCCTTTCCCAATAAAATCTCTTGCATTGTCAGCAGATGTGTCTCCTCGGACAATTTATTTCCGAGTGTTAGACAAGAGCCCAGTTTGGGTCCCTGGAAGGGGTCCCCCCTTCCTGCAACAAACCTAGGATAATAATAATGTGTCAATGTAGGTTCACTGATTGTAACCCGTGTAGGACACTGGAATGTTGATAGTGGGAAAGGCCTTACTTGTGTGGGGACAAAGGATTAAGGGAAACTCTGCACTCTATCACAATTTTGTTGTGAATCTAAAACTGCTTCAAAAATGACCTATTTAAAAATAGAGTATCAGTGAACTATTTGGCATGATGCCATGGCAATAGTCCTGCATGACACATGGTTGGTCACATCAGCCCTTCACTGCTTTGAAATTCTTTCTATGCTGGGAGACCTGGCAACTTCCTTTGCCTTGAGCAATGTTGTCTGGCAAGGCTCTCACGTGAGTCTTCATATGTTGCAGCTCTTTGCCTATGTTGGGTATCTTCCTTTCTTAGGTCTTCAAAGTGGACCAAGTGTGGACCAGCAGCATCAACATCCCCAGGGGACTTGTTAGAAAGGTTGCATCTTGGACCAGGCTTGGTCAATCAGAATCTGCACTTTATCCAGATCCCAGGGACTTCAGGTACCCTTTGCAGTGGGAGAAGCAGTGCCACCGAAAAGCGCTCTGGGGCTGCTCTGCAACAATATAAGGACTTGTGATCATTTCTCCCACAAAGTATATATCTGCTTCACTAATAGCAATTTTGCACCTCACCGTTGTTTCTGTGACTTTCTGCATCCAGAGTGACCTTTCATTTCAATGCTGAATCATACTTTTCTGGTGGATAAGATGGTAAAGAATCTACCTGTAATGAGAGATATCCAGGTTCGATCCCTGGGTTAGGAAGATCCCTTGGAGAAAGGAATGGCAACCCACTCCAGTATTCTTGTCTGGAGAAGTCCATGGACAGAGGAGCCTGGCGGACTACTGTCCATGTGGTTGCAAAGAGTCAGACACGAGTGAGCAGCTATAATCCTTATGAAGACATTTTAAATATCAATTAAGCTCAGCACACACACACAAATCTGTTGAAGTGGTAACTATACAAAAGCCATAGCTAAGTTTGCACATATGTCGGCACCCACGTGACGAGAGCCACCTAGCTCACAGTTATTGTAAGATACAGCCTGATTTCAAAGATGTTAAAACATAGGGGAAATATGTATTTTAAAAGTCAAAGAAATATGATAAAAATCAGTTGCTTCTGGTAAAGGAACTAGAAGAATGGAGAATGAATGGGAGGGAGACTTTGCATTGTATACCCATCTTCATCTCTTGAATTTGGAGTCTTGCAAATTTATAACATTTCATATTATTTAGATACATATATACACACACATATATATTTATTTATATTTTCACTGATAAACTTGGCTCCAACCTTTTATTTGTTATTTATTTTTATTTTTGTCTGCCATGTGCAGCTTGTGGGATCTTAGTTGCCTGACCAAGCATCAAACCGGTGTCCCTTGCATTGGGAGAAGGGAGTCTTAACCACTGGACCACCAGCGAAGTCCCCAGCTCCAACCTTTTTAAAAATTTTATTTATTTATTTTTTGGCTGTGCTGGGTCTTCATTGCTGCAAACAGGATTTTCTCTAGCTGCAGCAAGTGGGAGCGCCTCTCTAGCTGCGATGTGTGGACTTATTGTGGTGGCTTCTCTTTTGCAGATCTTGGGCTGTAGGGTGTGGAGGCATCAGTCACAGCAGCAAGTGGGCTCAGTAATTGTGGTGCACAGGCTTAGTTGCTCCGTGGCATGTGGAATCATCCTGGATCAGGGGTTGAACCTGTGTCCCCTTCACACTGGCAGGCAGAATTCTTTACCACTGGGCAACCAGGGAAGTCCAAACTTGGCTCCAGTCTTAATAAAGTTTGCTTTGTGGTTCCAGGACCCAAGACCCAAATCTCAGTCACCTTTGGACTCTTTAGTAGTGGTCAGCATTTTTTGTAATGTAACCTAAGATCGAGTTGGTTTTTTGGAAGGCTCCCTCTTACGTACCAATAGTTCATTTGGAGGTTCTGCTGCTGCTGCTGCTAAGTCACTTCAGTCGTGTCCGACTCTATGTGACCCCATAGACGGCAGCCCACCAGGCTCCCCCATCCCTGGGATTCTCCAGGCAAGAACACTGGAGTGGGTTGCCATTTCCTTCTCCAATGCATGAAAGTGAAAAGTGAAAGAGAAGTAGCTTAGTCGTGTCCAACTCTTCGCGACCCCATGGACCGAAGCCTACCAGGCTCCTCTGTCCATGAGATTTTCCAGGCAAGAGTACTGGAGTGGGGTGCCATCGCCTTCTCCGTTTGAGGTAATAGTAAAAAACAAATAGCAGAGAACAAAACCTCTCAAACTTCTAAGTCCCTTATCCACATTTTTTTTTCTGTTTTGATTGTGTGGGGATACATGGAGTGAGGGAGGAGGTTTATATTTATCTTTGTTAACTAGGACACTATTGGTGTCAGCCCATTTCCCTAAAACTTTGGTTTTCAAATGCTAATGTACATCAGAGCTGCCTACAGGGCTTATTAAAACAGAGATATCAGCTCCATCACCAGAGTTGCAATTTTGCACCTCACCGTTGTTTCTGTGACTTTCTGACAGAGTTGACCCAGTCAATCAACCAAGAATCTGAGTTTCTAACAAGTTCCCAAGTGATGCTGATGATGCTAGTCTGAGGACCTCATATCTACCATTTGGTCTAGCTAACCTGTTCTTTTGTTTGTTTTAAAAAATATTTATTAATTTATTTGGCTGTGCCAGGTCTTCGTTGTGGTGCTTGGTGTCTTCATTGCAGCTTTCAGAATCTTTAGTGTGGCATTTGAACTCTTAGTTGCAGCATGTGGGATCTAGTTCCCTGACCAGGGTTCGAACCCAGGCCCCCTGTGTCGGGAGCATGAAGTCTTCACCACTGGACCACCAGGGAAGTCCCTAGCCTGCTGTTTTAAATCACGATGCCATTCTTCAGATATTAGCTGTCTCTCCCAGCCTGCTTTCTGTGTCTTCATCTAAGTCATTGATAAAAGGTTGAACTGGGTGGGACTGAGGTCCCGGCTTTGCAACAAGAAGCGTCAGGATGATGTTAGGTAGTTAGAATAGGGCAAAGGAATCCAAAATGGCGGTGGCTAAAAGACAAGGAAGGGGAAAGAACAAAGGAAGGTCCGAGGACCCGAGTGAGGACCTCAGGTAAAACGAACAGCACTGCTGGTTGGCCCAGTTTACACAGGACAGGCCCAGGGAGAGAAAACCCTACAAAAAGAGGGGCCAAAGCGCTCTCTCTCCCCTACATGCTGGGGCATTCTTCTCCTCGCGTCTTTGGGTCAACATGCCCTCCATCCCTCGAGGATGGATTTTCCTATTATCTAAATAAAATAGAGCTGTAACACGGAGCTGTAACACTGATTTGTCTAAGAGCTGTGACACGGTCCGTTCGAGACCTGAGAGTTATAACGCGGTCTGTCTAAGACCCGAGGGCTATGATACGCCGAGCGTTTTAATGTCTGTCACTCCAAATCTTTGTTGTGACAAGATAGAATCGAGGAGCATACACTTGCCTGACACACTCAACAGCCCCTGTAAGAGACGGATGGATTTCTATCAGTGGGAAAGCCAATGGCCATACTTCCTCAGCCTGTAAGTCTCTGCCCTGGAAACAGCCCAGGGAACCTTGTGAAAGCCTTGTTGCAATCCAGGCAGGGAGAGTGTTCATTTTTGTTCATCCTTTTGAGGGTTGTTGTTATGCCCTAATTCAAGGCGGTGTGATCTTAGGCCTTGCCTTCTTTCTCCATCTCATTTGGGTGGGGCAGGCAGGAAAAGCTCAGGTGCACACGTCTGAGTAAGTCATTCTGCTTGCTGTCAGTGGTCCCTGGGAGACCCCTCTCCAGACCAATGGTCCCAAATAGGACCCTTTCATTTTATTTAATGGATTAGTCCCTGTGCTAATCAGACCAAGACTGTGCTGTAGTAACGAACACCTCCAAAACCAGAAGCTTAACGCAACAAAGATTTTGTTGTTCAGTTGCTAAGTTGTGTCCAACTCTTTGCCACCCCATGGGCCACAGCATGCCAAGCTTCCCTGTCCTTCACTATCTCCCAGAGTTTGCTCAAATTCCTGTCCATTGAGTCGGTGATGCCATCCAACCACCTCATCCTCCGCTGCCCTCTTCTCCTTTTGCCTTCAATCTTTCCCAGCATCAGGGTCTTTTCCAATCCAGAAAAATATCCACTTTTGCTTCACTGATTACATGAAAGCCTTTAACTGTGTGGATCACAACAACAAAAGTTCATTTCTGGGACTTCCTTGGTGGTCCAGCAGTTAAGAACCTGCCTGCCAATAGAGGGGGATGTGGGTTTGATCCCTGGTCCAGGAAGACTCCACATGCCACAGGGCAACTAAGCCCATGCCCCACAACTGCCAAGCCTGTGCTCTGGAGCCCGGGAGCCACAGCTAGAGAAGCACTGCAATGAGAAGCACATGCACCCAACTGGAGAGCAGCCCCCACGCAGTGGGGAAAGCCCACCCACCGCAGGGAAGACCTGGCACAGCCAAACAAAGCAAATAAGTAAGTAAAAAATTCTCACTAAAAGTAACTGTTCCAAGCAGGTTGGCAGAGAAGGGCAGGGGAGGGAGTCAGGTCCTTATCTCCACTCTGGGGTCCAAGTTGATGGGAGTTTCTTCTTAACATGTGTATTCCCGAGAACCTGCCGTGGGAAAAAAAGAGTACTGGACGGCCTCCCACCAGAAATGAAATGCTCTGCTCTGGAATCAGCACATATCACTTCCACTCACAACTCCTGGGACACAACCAATCCCACGACGTTGCCCAGCTCTGGAGGTGATGGGCAGAGAAGTGCAATCCTCCCACGTGCTTGGGGGTAAAGGAGCGCAGGCTATGAGTGAGGTTTAGAGGAATTTATGACATTTGCTTTTATCTTCCCTCCTCACTCCCCCCACCACTTCCCTTTCCTTCCACCCCATTAATAGGATTCTAATGTGCTTGATGTGTATCCTTTTATTTGTGTGTGTTCTTGCAAAACATATCATGTTTTATGGGCATCTGCTTTTAATTTACATACATGCTGTTGTGCTATAGGCTTTATTCTGTTTCTCTTTTCTTCACTCAGCACTCTGTTTTTAATATGCATCCATAGTGTTACATATGCCTCTAATTCATGACTGCTGATGGATGCTTGTGCCACATCTCCCAGAGGTGTGCACCTAGATTGACTTTAGCTCTTTGCTATTATGATGCAAACATGAACAACCTTACTTAGAGANAGCTGTTCTCCTGGGTTCCCTTACCCTACTGCTCTCCACCTGGGTGCCCTTTCCCAATAAAATCTCTTGCATTGTCAGCAGATGTGTCTCCTCGGACAATTTATTTCCGAGTGTTAGACAAGAGCCCAGTTTGGGTCCCTGGAAGGGGTCCCCCCTTCCTGCAACAAACCTAGGATAATAATAATGTGTCAATGTAGGTTCACTGATTGTAACCCGTGTAGGACACTGGAATGTTGATAGTGGGAAAGGCCTTACTTGTGTGGGGACAAAGGATTAAGGGAAACTCTGCACTCTATCACAATTTTGTTGTGAATCTAAAACTGCTTCAAAAATGACCTATTTAAAAATAGAGTATCAGTGAACTATTTGGCATGATGCCATGGCAATAGTCCTGCATGACACATGGTTGGTCACATCAGCCCTTCACTGCTTTGAAATTCTTTCTATGCTGGGAGACCTGGCAACTTCCTTTGCCTTGAGCAATGTTGTCTGGCAAGGCTCTCACGTGAGTCTTCATATGTTGCAGCTCTTTGCCTATGTTGGGTATCTTCCTTTCTTAGGTCTTCAAAGTGGACCAAGTGTGGACCAGCAGCATCAACATCCCCAGGGGACTTGTTAGAAAGGTTGCATCTTGGACCAGGCTTGGTCAATCAGAATCTGCACTTTATCCAGATCCCAGGGACTTCAGGTACCCTTTGCAGTGGGAGAAGCAGTGCCACCGAAAAGCGCTCTGGGGCTGCTCTGCAACAATATAAGGACTTGTGATCATTTCTCCCACAAAGTATATATCTGCTTCACTAATAGCAATTTTGCACCTCACCGTTGTTTCTGTGACTTTCTGCATCCAGAGTGACCTTTCATTTCAATGCTGAATCATACTTTTCTGGTGGATAAGATGGTAAAGAATCTACCTGTAATGAGAGATATCCAGGTTCGATCCCTGGGTTAGGAAGATCCCTTGGAGAAAGGAATGGCAACCCACTCCAGTATTCTTGTCTGGAGAAGTCCATGGACAGAGGAGCCTGGCGGACTACTGTCCATGTGGTTGCAAAGAGTCAGACACGAGTGAGCAGCTATAATCCTTATGAAGACATTTTAAATATCAATTAAGCTCAGCACACACACACAAATCTGTTGAAGTGGTAACTATACAAAAGCCATAGCTAAGTTTGCACATATGTCGGCACCCACGTGACGAGAGCCACCTAGCTCACAGTTATTGTAAGATACAGCCTGATTTCAAAGATGTTAAAACATAGGGGAAATATGTATTTTAAAAGTCAAAGAAATATGATAAAAATCAGTTGCTTCTGGTAAAGGAACTAGAAGAATGGAGAATGAATGGGAGGGAGACTTTGCATTGTATACCCATCTTCATCTCTTGAATTTGGAGTCTTGCAAATTTATAACATTTCATATTATTTAGATACATATATACACACACATATATATTTATTTATATTTTCACTGATAAACTTGGCTCCAACCTTTTATTTGTTATTTATTTTTATTTTTGTCTGCCATGTGCAGCTTGTGGGATCTTAGTTGCCTGACCAAGCATCAAACCGGTGTCCCTTGCATTGGGAGAAGGGAGTCTTAACCACTGGACCACCAGCGAAGTCCCCAGCTCCAACCTTTTTAAAAATTTTATTTATTTATTTTTTGGCTGTGCTGGGTCTTCATTGCTGCAAACAGGATTTTCTCTAGCTGCAGCAAGTGGGAGCGCCTCTCTAGCTGCGATGTGTGGACTTATTGTGGTGGCTTCTCTTTTGCAGATCTTGGGCTGTAGGGTGTGGAGGCATCAGTCACAGCAGCAAGTGGGCTCAGTAATTGTGGTGCACAGGCTTAGTTGCTCCGTGGCATGTGGAATCATCCTGGATCAGGGGTTGAACCTGTGTCCCCTTCACACTGGCAGGCAGAATTCTTTACCACTGGGCAACCAGGGAAGTCCAAACTTGGCTCCAGTCTTAATAAAGTTTGCTTTGTGGTTCCAGGACCCAAGACCCAAATCTCAGTCACCTTTGGACTCTTTAGTAGTGGTCAGCATTTTTTGTAATGTAACCTAAGATCGAGTTGGTTTTTTGGAAGGCTCCCTCTTACGTACCAATAGTTCATTTGGAGGTTCTGCTGCTGCTGCTGCTAAGTCACTTCAGTCGTGTCCGACTCTATGTGACCCCATAGACGGCAGCCCACCAGGCTCCCCCATCCCTGGGATTCTCCAGGCAAGAACACTGGAGTGGGTTGCCATTTCCTTCTCCAATGCATGAAAGTGAAAAGTGAAAGAGAAGTAGCTTAGTCGTGTCCAACTCTTCGCGACCCCATGGACCGAAGCCTACCAGGCTCCTCTGTCCATGAGATTTTCCAGGCAAGAGTACTGGAGTGGGGTGCCATCGCCTTCTCCGTTTGAGGTAATAGTAAAAAACAAATAGCAGAGAACAAAACCTCTCAAACTTCTAAGTCCCTTATCCACATTTTTTTTTCTGTTTTGATTGTGTGGGGATACATGGAGTGAGGGAGGAGGTTTATATTTATCTTTGTTAACTAGGACACTATTGGTGTCAGCCCATTTCCCTAAAACTTTGGTTTTCAAATGCTAATGTACATCAGAGCTGCCTACAGGGCTTATTAAAACAGAGATATCAGCTCCATCACCAGAGTTGCAATTTTGCACCTCACCGTTGTTTCTGTGACTTTCTGACAGAGTTGACCCAGTCAATCAACCAAGAATCTGAGTTTCTAACAAGTTCCCAAGTGATGCTGATGATGCTAGTCTGAGGACCTCATATCTACCATTTGGTCTAGCTAACCTGTTCTTTTGTTTGTTTTAAAAAATATTTATTAATTTATTTGGCTGTGCCAGGTCTTCGTTGTGGTGCTTGGTGTCTTCATTGCAGCTTTCAGAATCTTTAGTGTGGCATTTGAACTCTTAGTTGCAGCATGTGGGATCTAGTTCCCTGACCAGGGTTCGAACCCAGGCCCCCTGTGTCGGGAGCATGAAGTCTTCACCACTGGACCACCAGGGAAGTCCCTAGCCTGCTGTTTTAAATCACGATGCCATTCTTCAGATATTAGCTGTCTCTCCCAGCCTGCTTTCTGTGTCTTCATCTAAGTCATTGATAAAAGGTTGAACTGGGTGGGACTGAGGTCCCGGCTTTGCAACAAGAAGCGTCAGGATGATGTTAGGTAGTTAGAATAGGGCAAAGGAATCCAAAATGGCGGTGGCTAAAAGACAAGGAAGGGGAAAGAACAAAGGAAGGTCCGAGGACCCGAGTGAGGACCTCAGGTAAAACGAACAGCACTGCTGGTTGGCCCAGTTTACACAGGACAGGCCCAGGGAGAGAAAACCCTACAAAAAGAGGGGCCAAAGCGCTCTCTCTCCCCTACATGCTGGGGCATTCTTCTCCTCGCGTCTTTGGGTCAACATGCCCTCCATCCCTCGAGGATGGATTTTCCTATTATCTAAATAAAATAGAGCTGTAACACGGAGCTGTAACACTGATTTGTCTAAGAGCTGTGACACGGTCCGTTCGAGACCTGAGAGTTATAACGCGGTCTGTCTAAGACCCGAGGGCTATGATACGCCGAGCGTTTTAATGTCTGTCACTCCAAATCTTTGTTGTGACAAGATAGAATCGAGGAGCATACACTTGCCTGACACACTCAACAGCCCCTGTAAGAGACGGATGGATTTCTATCAGTGGGAAAGCCAATGGCCATACTTCCTCAGCCTGTAAGTCTCTGCCCTGGAAACAGCCCAGGGAACCTTGTGAAAGCCTTGTTGCAATCCAGGCAGGGAGAGTGTTCATTTTTGTTCATCCTTTTGAGGGTTGTTGTTATGCCCTAATTCAAGGCGGTGTGATCTTAGGCCTTGCCTTCTTTCTCCATCTCATTTGGGTGGGGCAGGCAGGAAAAGCTCAGGTGCACACGTCTGAGTAAGTCATTCTGCTTGCTGTCAGTGGTCCCTGGGAGACCCCTCTCCAGACCAATGGTCCCAAATAGGACCCTTTCATTTTATTTAATGGATTAGTCCCTGTGCTAATCAGACCAAGACTGTGCTGTAGTAACGAACACCTCCAAAACCAGAAGCTTAACGCAACAAAGATTTTGTTGTTCAGTTGCTAAGTTGTGTCCAACTCTTTGCCACCCCATGGGCCACAGCATGCCAAGCTTCCCTGTCCTTCACTATCTCCCAGAGTTTGCTCAAATTCCTGTCCATTGAGTCGGTGATGCCATCCAACCACCTCATCCTCCGCTGCCCTCTTCTCCTTTTGCCTTCAATCTTTCCCAGCATCAGGGTCTTTTCCAATCCAGAAAAATATCCACTTTTGCTTCACTGATTACATGAAAGCCTTTAACTGTGTGGATCACAACAACAAAAGTTCATTTCTGGGACTTCCTTGGTGGTCCAGCAGTTAAGAACCTGCCTGCCAATAGAGGGGGATGTGGGTTTGATCCCTGGTCCAGGAAGACTCCACATGCCACAGGGCAACTAAGCCCATGCCCCACAACTGCCAAGCCTGTGCTCTGGAGCCCGGGAGCCACAGCTAGAGAAGCACTGCAATGAGAAGCACATGCACCCAACTGGAGAGCAGCCCCCACGCAGTGGGGAAAGCCCACCCACCGCAGGGAAGACCTGGCACAGCCAAACAAAGCAAATAAGTAAGTAAAAAATTCTCACTAAAAGTAACTGTTCCAAGCAGGTTGGCAGAGAAGGGCAGGGGAGGGAGTCAGGTCCTTATCTCCACTCTGGGGTCCAAGTTGATGGGAGTTTCTTCTTAACATGTGTATTCCCGAGAACCTGCCGTGGGAAAAAAAGAGTACTGGACGGCCTCCCACCAGAAATGAAATGCTCTGCTCTGGAATCAGCACATATCACTTCCACTCACAACTCCTGGGACACAACCAATCCCACGACGTTGCCCAGCTCTGGAGGTGATGGGCAGAGAAGTGCAATCCTCCCACGTGCTTGGGGGTAAAGGAGCGCAGGCTATGAGTGAGGTTTAGAGGAATTTATGACATTTGCTTTTATCTTCCCTCCTCACTCCCCCCACCACTTCCCTTTCCTTCCACCCCATTAATAGGATTCTAATGTGCTTGATGTGTATCCTTTTATTTGTGTGTGTTCTTGCAAAACATATCATGTTTTATGGGCATCTGCTTTTAATTTACATACATGCTGTTGTGCTATAGGCTTTATTCTGTTTCTCTTTTCTTCACTCAGCACTCTGTTTTTAATATGCATCCATAGTGTTACATATGCCTCTAATTCATGACTGCTGATGGATGCTTGTGCCACATCTCCCAGAGGTGTGCACCTAGATTGACTTTAGCTCTTTGCTATTATGATGCAAACATGAACAACCTTACTTAGAGAATAAGAGAATTTCTTTGGGAAATTTACCTAGACGAAGAATTGCTGCTTATGGAGTATGTTATTCAACCAAGTGGGCTTCCCAGGTGGCTCAGTAGATAAAGGATCTGCCTGCCAATGTAGGAGTCATAAGAGATGTGGGTTCAATCCCTGGGCCAAGAAGATGCCCTGGAGAAGGGCATGGCAACCTACTCCAGTATTCTTGCCTAGAGAATCCCAAGAACAGAGGAGTCTGAGGGGCTACAGTCCATGGGGTCGCAAAGAGCTGTGCACAACTGAAGCGACTTAGCACACACAGAGATCCTTTTTAGATTTAAAATATCAGGCGTCTTGGAGTCTAGAGTATTCTCCCTAAGTAACCTTTCAGGGAGAACTTTCTCAAAAATGGAAACAAGGTCCGTCTGGCATAACTCCGTCCTCACAAGCCCACACTGGAGCTTTGTCCAGTTCATCAGCCAGCAGTACTTAGACACTGCTTGTCCTTCTTTTGGAAAATTAGAAAATTAGAACGTTTGCCTGTTTCCAGTTGGGTGGAGCCTTGCCCATTCTTAAAAATTCCTCAAAGATTACAAACATTGGTGGGGCCTTGGAACATAACCAAAGTAGCCCTTGTTGATGTTAGAGGATTTCCAAATTTTTCTTTTTAAAAAAATAAGCCTTACCTCATTCTGTGTTTTATTTTCCCCTGTATTCTCTCCTTATGATATTCTATCATCGTTTGAAAAATGTTTGCTTGACTTTAAAGTTAATATCAGGTTTTAACTCTTCTTACACATCCCCTACATCAAACTAATATGTAGGGTTGGCCGAAAAGTTCATTTGAGTTTTCCCAGAAGATGTTACAGAAAAATCCGAACGAACCTTTTGGGCAAACCAATAGAATTCCATTATAGTTGTGTGATCTTGAGCAAACTGTCTATACTTTGTCCACCTCAGTTTGCCCTTCTATTGGCGTATATTCTACTGGGCTTCCCTGGTGGCTCAGACGGTAAAGAATCTCCTGCTATGCAGGAGACCTGGGTTCAGTCCCTGGGTCAGGAAGATTCCCTGGAGAAAGACCCCATGGACTGTAGCCCACCAGGCTCCTCTGTCCATGGAATTTTCCAGGCAAGAATACTGGAGCGGATTGCCATTTCCTACTCCAGGGGAATCTTCTCAACCCAAGGATCGAACCCTCCTCTCCTGTGTCTCCTGCATTGGCAGGATTCTTTACCACTGAGCCACGTGAGGAGCTCCTGCACACAGTAAGAACTCACAAAACACGGGATTGTGATGGCGGTAACAACTGCATCAGGAGATGAGCCCGCTAATCTCGTGCCCTGAGACATTCTGAAACTCACTGTGCCTGCAGGCACCACTGACACACAGCGAGTCACACAGATGGCAAGGTCACATGGCAACAGAGACCCTTCTGCCTGAAAGCCGAGAGTCCACGTGACTCCTCCCAGGACCTCTCCCTCCCCAGGGAATTTCAGTCAGCCCTGGCTAAAGAGGAGGCAGCTTCTGGAACAGAGCCCTGGAAAGTAAGAGCCTAAATACGGACAGCAGCGGCTACAGCCACAATCTGTTTTTAACTCAAGGGCCAGAAAGGCCTGGCTTTGATTAGTGTCTCCTATCCTGAGAAGCTCCTGAAATTATAGCAAGGGGGCTGGGTGCATACACAATACACATGTACACCAGCAAATATGCTGTTTGTTAGCGGACAAGTAACATACTTAATCTACTTATGTAACTGCAACTGCTCAAGAACATTTGAGAAGCACATTTGCTGTCATAAGCATGTGAGGAGGTAGGGGTGGATGTGTGAGCGTGTGATACCATCAGGGAAGTGTTCTGACTTGCAAAAGAGTCCCTGGAATCCAAGAGAGAACAGAGCCCTGGAAAGTAAGAGCCTAAATACGGACAGCAGCGGCTACAGCCACAATCTGTTTTTAACTCAAGGGCCAGAAAGGCCTGGCTTTGATTAGTGTCTCCTATCCTGAGAAGCTCCTGAAATTATAGCAAGGGGGCTGGGTGCATACACAATACACATGTACACCAGCAAATATGCTGTTTGTTAGCGGACAAGTAACATACTTAATCTACTTATGTAACTGCAACTGCTCAAGAACATTTGAGAAGCACATTTGCTGTCATAAGCATGTGAGGAGGTAGGGGTGGATGTGTGAGCGTGTGATACCATCAGGGAAGTGTTCTGACTTGCAAAAGAGTCCCTGGAATCCAAGAGTCTCCGCTGGCATGGTTGAGGGGGGACGAGAAAGCACTGGGCCCAGTTAGCCACTAGAGGGCGCAGAAGAGCAGGACATATCAAATTGGGGCATCACCTTCCCTTCACTGATGCTGAAGCTGAAACTCCAATACGTTGGCCACCTGATGTAAAGAACTGACTCATTGGAAAAGACCCTGATGCTGGGAAAGATTGAAGGCAGGAGGAGAAGGGGACGACAGAGGATGAGATGGTGGGATGGCATCACCGACTCAATGGACATGAGTCTGAGCAAGCTCCAGGAGATAGTGAAGGACGGGGAAGCCTGGCGTGCTGCAGTCCATGGTGTTACAAAGAGTCAGACAAGACTGAGTGACTGAACTTCTCTTCTCTTCATTGCATCCCAAAGACCAGAGGTGGGGACTCTTCAGCAGGTAGAGATCAGGCACGTGGCCAGCAGTGAATGAGTGGGAAGAGAACTGCACCAACCAGTACTGTGCTTTGGGCATTTCAGGGCTTCTTCTTCCGAGAAAGGCCAGGGAAGTTCCGCCTCTGTACTTAAGGTCCTGCAGCCTTGGGGATGTCTCTCAGCTTCGTTACAATTTTAAACTGGCCAGTTTTCCAGTCCTTGTTGTTGTTCAGTAGCCAGGTTGTGTCTGACTCTTTGCAACCTCATGGACTGCAGCACAACAGGTTCCCTTGTCCCTCACCATCTCTCTGAGTTTGCCCAAGTTCATGTCCATTGAATTGGTGATGCCACCCAGCCACCTCATCCTCTGTCACCCTCTTCTCCTTCTGCCTTCAGTCTTTCCCAGCATCAGATTTTTTTTCCAGTGAGTCGGCTGTCCGCATCAGGTGGCCAAAGTGTTGGAGTTTCAGCTTCAGGATCTGTCCTTCCAATGAATGTTCGGGGTTGATTTCCTTTAAGATTGACTTGTTTGATTTCCTTGCTGTCCAAGGGACTCTCAAGAGTCTTCTCCAGCACCACAGTTCGACAGCATTAATTCTTCGGCGCTCAGCTTTCTTCACAGTCCAACTCTCACATCCATACATGACTACTGGAAAAACCATAGCCTTGACTAGACAGACCTTTGTAGGCAAAGTAATGTCTCTGCTTTTGAATATGCTATCTGGGTTGATCATAACTTCCCTTCCAAGGAGTAAGCATCTTTTAATTTCATGGCTGCAATCACCATCTGCAGTGATTTTTGAGCCCAAAAAATAAAGTCTGACACTGTTTCCACTGTTTCCCCATCTATTTCCCATGAAGTGATGGGACCAGATGCCATGATCTTCATTTTCTGAATGTTGAGCTTTAAGCCAGCTTCTTTACTGTCCTCTTTCACTTTCATCAAGAGGCTTTTTAGTTCCTCTTCACTTTCTGCCATAAGGGTGGTGTCATTTGCATATCTGAGGTTATTGATATTTCTCCCGGCAATCTTGATTCCAGCTTGTGCTTCTTCCAGCCCAGCATTTCTCATGATGCACTCTGCATATAAGTTAAATAAGCAGGGTGACAATATACAGCATACTCCTTTTCCTATTTGAAACTAGTCTGTTATTCCATATCCAGTTCTAACTGTTGCTTCCTGACCTGCATAGAGGTTTCTCAAGAGGCAAGTCAAGTGGTTTGGTATTCCCACCTCTTAAAGAATTTTCCATAGTTTATTGTGATCCACACAGTCAAAGGCTTTGGTATAGTCAGTAAAGAAGAAATAGATGTTTTTCTGGAACTCTTGCTTTTTCGATGATCCAGCAGATGTTGGCAATTCGATCTCTGGCTCCTCTGCCTTTTCTAAAACCAGCTTGAACATCTGGAACTTCACGTTTCACGTATTGCTGAAGCCTGGCTTGGAGAATTTTGAGCATTATTTTACTAGCGTGTGAGATGAGTGCAAAGTTCTAACTGTTGCTTTCTGACCTGCATATAGGTTTCTCAAGAGGCTGGTCAGGTGGTCTGGTATTCCCGTCTTTCCCAGAATTTTCCAGAGTTTGTTGTGGTCCACACAGTCAAAAGCTTTGGCATAGTCAATAAAGCAGTAGATGTTTTTCTGGAACTCTTTTGCTTTTTTGCTCATCCAGCGGATGTTGGGAATTTGATCTCTCATTCCTCTGTCTTTTCTAAATCCAGCTTGAACATCTGGAAGCTTATGGTTCACATATTGTTGAAGCCTAGTTTGGAGAATTTTGAGGATTACTTTACTAGCGTGTGAGAAGAGCGCAATTGTGAGGTAGTTTGAGCATTCTTTGGCAAGTAGATGTTTTTCTGGAACTCTTTTGCTTTTTTGCTCATCTAGCGGATGTTGGGAATTTGATCTCTCATTCCTCTGTCTTTTCTAAATCCAGCTTGAACATCTGGAAGCTTATGGTTCACATATTGTTGAAGCCTAGTTTGGAGAATTTTGAGGATTACTTTACTAGCGTGTGAGAAGAGCGCAATTGTGAGGTAGTTTGAGCATTCTTTGGCATTGCCTTTCTTTGGGACTGGAAAGAAAACTGACCTTTTCCAGTCTTGTGGCCACTGCTGAGTTTTCCAAATTTGCTGGCATATTGAGTGCAGCGTTCTAACAGCATCATTTTTTATGATTTGAAACAGCTCAACTGGAATTCCGTCACCTCCACTAGCTTTGTTGGTAGTGATGCTTCCTAAGGCCCACTTGACTTCTCATTCTCCATTAGCAGTCCCCATTAGCAGCACTAATTGGTGTAATCATCAAAAACACTCTCGAAAACAGTTAGCTGCCCCAGCAGACACACTTGCTTTCCAGTGATGCCTCAATATTTGGAAAAATGAGCAATTTCCTCTCACAAAGAAACTTTTCAGGACCTAGACTATGGTGTGTTCACAGAGGGGCTTGGATCTTGTCCTCCCCAACTTCCTGTAGTTTCATCATACTCCTTCTGAGGGCCAGGTTCTGGTCTTCCTTAGCTGGCCTCCTGACTGGCTGGAACAACCTGGGCTCTTGGTAAAAATCCAGGCAAGTGAGACTGAGCTTCCAACCATGAGTGTGGGGATGCATGAGGGCTGATGGTCCTCTCTCCCACCTATCCTCAACTATGCTCCAGCTGAGGAAAGCTGCTCACTCCCCCTTCACTTGGAGCGCTTATTTTTGCCTGAAAACCTTGTACCAGGATGTGCCTGGAAGGTGCTCCCATAACCCTATTCCTTCCAGTCTCACCTGCCTAAAAAACTCAAAACTCTCCTCCTCCAGGAAGCCTTCCCTGATTTGGCTAGTTTAATTCTACTCTGGAATTCCTTCAGCACTTACACCCTTGCTTTACACTGTATTATAATCACATATCTATCTGCCTTCAGAGCAGTAGTCACTCACTGAGTGTGAATTAGGTTTAAGGTACTGAGGAGATGAAGACAAATGAGACAGAGACCCCAGCTCAATGAGCTCACAACCCACTGATAAGTCAATGATGGACTGTTGCTAAACTCTGTGAAAAAAGTGAGCATTGGGCTGATGAGAAAGGGAACACAGGACATGAGTCTGAGCAAGCTCCAGGAGATAGTGAAGGACGGGGAAGCCTGGCGTGCTGCAGTCCATGGTGTTACAAAGAGTCAGACAAGACTGAGTGACTGAACTTCTCTTCTCTTCATTGCATCCCAAAGACCAGAGGTGGGGACTCTTCAGCAGGTAGAGATCAGGCACGTGGCCAGCAGTGAATGAGTGGGAAGAGAACTGCACCAACCAGTACTGTGCTTTGGGCATTTCAGGGCTTCTTCTTCCGAGAAAGGCCAGGGAAGTTCCGCCTCTGTACTTAAGGTCCTGCAGCCTTGGGGATGTCTCTCAGCTTCGTTACAATTTTAAACTGGCCAGTTTTCCAGTCCTTGTTGTTGTTCAGTAGCCAGGTTGTGTCTGACTCTTTGCAACCTCATGGACTGCAGCACAACAGGTTCCCTTGTCCCTCACCATCTCTCTGAGTTTGCCCAAGTTCATGTCCATTGAATTGGTGATGCCACCCAGCCACCTCATCCTCTGTCACCCTCTTCTCCTTCTGCCTTCAGTCTTTCCCAGCATCAGATTTTTTTTCCAGTGAGTCGGCTGTCCGCATCAGGTGGCCAAAGTGTTGGAGTTTCAGCTTCAGGATCTGTCCTTCCAATGAATGTTCGGGGTTGATTTCCTTTAAGATTGACTTGTTTGATTTCCTTGCTGTCCAAGGGACTCTCAAGAGTCTTCTCCAGCACCACAGTTCGACAGCATCAGTTCTTCAGCCTAATCTGTGTGCATTCCAGGTCACTGGAGGTGGGTTCCTTAGGCAGTGAAAAGTGAAAGCGTAAATCACTTAGTCGTGTCCGACTCTTTGTGACCCCATACAGTCCATGGAATTCTCCAGGTCAAAATATTGGAGTGGGTAGCCATTCCCTCCTCCAGAGGATCTTCCCAATCCAGGGATTGAACCCAGATCTCCCACATTGCAGGTGAATTCTTTACCAGCCAACCGCTAGGGAAGCCCAAGAATGCTGGAGTGGGTAGCCTATCCCTTCTCCAGTGGATCTTCCCGACCCAGAAATCGAACTGGGGTCTCCTGCATTGCAGGTGGATTCTTTACCAGTTGAGCTACCAGGGAATCCCTAGGCAGTGAGGGGATGAGCTAAGTGAGGAAGGAGTGAGAAGGCAGCTATTTTTATCCACAATGGCCTTGTTGTCTTGCCTGAAGGCGGCATTATGAGACCTGCTTCAGGTCAAGAGCACTCTCAGTTTTTCCAGGTGAGTGGGTGTCCAAGAAGTACCCACAGAGTTGCCTCCAGGAAAATGAGTCATTTATTGGGAAACTAGCAAAAAAAGAAGAAAAAAAAAAGAACTTACTTGCCAAGACTGTGGAGACGTTTTACCCAGGAAGCGGAAGTCAGTCTTTTTCTCTTGCTGCCCTGATGTTGTCACTGGCAAGGCCACTCAGCTGCAGAAGACAAAGATAGGATTCCTGACTCTTAAAGCCTTTTGGGCAACAGACTATGGCCCAGAATGGTCAACAGATAAACCAGGATAGTTAACACACCAAGGGTATTCCTCTGTGCTTTGAAAGGTCAAAGAAAACTTTCTCCCTTCTTTTAAAATCTTCAATCCCACAGCCCTTCTAAGTCAGCAGAACCCATTGCCTACTTCCTGAATGAGCAGCTACAGAGCTTCTGCTGGGTCAAGAAGTATCTATTAAGTGCTCTGCATATAATAGACAAAGTAATTAAACATATAAGCATTTGCACAGTAAAGGAAACCATAAACAAAACAAAACGACAGCCTATGGACTGGGAGAAAATATTGGCAAACAGTGTGATCAACAAGGGCTTAGTTTCCAAACAAACAGCTCATATATAGCTCAATACAAAAAAAAAAAAACTCAACCCAATCAAAAAATGGACAGAGATCTAAATAGACATTTCTTCAAAGAAGACAGATGGCCAAAAAGCACATGAGAAAGATGCTCAGCATCACTGATTATCAGAGAAAGGCAAATCAGAACCACAATAAGGTTATCACCTCATACCAGTCAAAAAGTTTCCAAATGGGAATTCCCTGGTGGTTCAGTGATTAGGACCCTGTACTTTCACTGCCAAGGGCACAGGTTCAGTACCTGGTTGGGGAATTAAGATCCCACAAGCCCCATGGAACGATGGAAAAAAAAAAAGTCTCCAAGTAACAAATTCTAGAGAGGGTGTGGAGAAAAGGGAAACTTCCTACACTGTCGGTGGGAAAATAAATTGATGTAGCCACTGTGGAGTTTCCTTAAAAAAAAACCAAAAACTAAAAATAGATTTACCGTATAACCCAGACAATCCCACTCCTGAACATTTATCTGGAAAAGAGGAAAACTCTAATTTGAAAAGGTGCACGCACACCAGTGTTCATAGCAGCACCATTGAAATTGGCCGAGATAGGGAACAACCTAAATGTCCATCCCGAGATGAATGCATAAAGAAGACATGGTAAAAAAGAATGATCTATTGGCATTTTCAGCAACATGGATGAACCAAGAGATTATTATCCTAAGTAAAACATTTGTCAAAAACATATAAGATGTCACTTATACGTGGAATCTAAAAAAAGGATACAAAAAATTTACAAAACAGAAATAAATTCTGACACAGAAAACACGTATGGTTACCAAAGGGGAAAATGGGGAGGGAGGAATAAATGAGGAGTTTGGTATTCACTGAGTATTTATAAAATAGATAAACAACAAAGTCCTACTGTGTGGCATAGGAAACTATATTCAGTATCTTGCAATAACCTATAATGGAAAAGAAATCTGAAAAAGAATATGTATATAATCGAGTCACTTAGCTGAGCTGCAACTAACACAATATTGTAAATCAAGAATGAAAGTGTGAAAGTGTTAGTCACTCAGTTGTGTCTGACGCTTTGTGACCCCATGAACTGTAGCCCATCAGGCTTCTCTGACGATGGGATTTCCCAGGCAAGAATACCGGAGTGGGTTGCCATTTCCTCCTCCAGGGAATCTTCCTGACCCAGGAGTCTAACCCCAGGTCTCCTGCATTGCAGGCAGATTCTTTACCATCTGAGCCACCAGGGACTCTTCAATTAAATCAAGCATACTTGAATTAAAAAAATAAGTAAGGTCTATGGAATGAATGATTGTTTCGTTGAGAAAATAAAGGGTCTCGTTAAACCCTGAGCTTCCTTCCCTTCCTCCCTTCTTCCTTCCATCCACCCCTTCCCTCCTTCCTCCCTTTCTTCCTAGCTTACTCTCTTCTTTTCTCTCTTTCTCTTCTTCCACATACCAGAAAATTCACCCCTTTAGAACGTACAATTGAATAGCTTTTAATGTACTCACAGAGTTTTACAGTAATCACCCCTATATGATTCTGGAATCTTTTTATCATCCCCAAAAGAAACCCTGTAACCATGAGCAATCACTCTTAGCTTCTCTCTATCCTCAGCTCCTGGGAACTGCTTATCTACTTTCTATGTCTATACATTTATTTTTCATTTTTCTTTTAAAAGCTATTTATTTGGTTACACTGGGTCTTAGTTGTGACACTTGGCATCTTTTTTAGTTGTGGCATACGGGAAGCATGCAAACTCTTTGTTGAAGCATGTGGGATCTAGTTCCTTGGCCAAGAATTGAACTCAGACCCTTAGCATTGGGACTGTGGAGTTTTAGCCCCTGGACCACTGGGGAAGTCCTTACCAACTGAAAAGTCTTAACACCCTTGTCGAAAATCAATTGCCCTTAAATATGTGGGGTGACATCTAGACTTTCAGTTCTAGTCCCTTGATTTATGTCTGTCCTTATTCCAGAACCAAATGAGTCTTAATGAATGTAACTTTGTAGTAAGTTTTGAAATTGGGAGGTGGGTCCTCTAAGTTTGTTTGTTTTTTTTTCAAGATTGTTTTAGCTATTCTGGATCTCTTGTATTTCCCTATGAATTTTACGATCAGCTTGTCAACTTCTGCAAAAAGGCAGCTGGAATTTAGATAGGGATTGAATTGAACCTCTACATTAATTAGGAAGTATTGCTGTTAAAAAGATTTATTTATTTATTTTATTTCTGGCTGTGCTACATCACCAACTTTCTCTAGTTTCAGTGGGTGAAGGCTACTCTCCAGTTGCAGTGGGCGGGCTTCTCACTGTGGTGACGTCTCTCACGGCAGAACATGGGCTCCAGTGCACAGTATCTGTGGTGCACAGGTTTAGCTGCCCCGAGACATGTGAGATCTTCCCCGACCAGAGACTGGACCCATGTTCCCTGAATTGGAAGGCAGATTCTTAACTACTGGACCACAAGGGAAGTCCCTGGAAGCTGGTACCTTTTGACCACCTTCACTCAGTTCCGCCACCTCCAGCTGCTGGCAGCCACTGATCTACTTGCTGAGCTCAGCTTTTTTCAGAGTCCACATAGAAGTGAGCTCATAGAGAATCTGTCTTTCTCTCTCTGGCTTATTTCAGTTCGCCTCATGCCCTTAAGTTTCCTCCATGTTGCTGCAGATTGCAAGATTTCCTTCTTCTTCATGGTCTAATAATCTTCCATTGTGTATATATAAACCATGTTTTTCTTTTTCATTCATCTGTTGATAGACACTTAGGTTGTCTCCATGTCTTGGCTATTGTGAATAGTGCTCCAGTGAACTTGGAATGCAGATATCTCTTTGAGACAGTGATTTCATCTCCTTTGGATAAACACCTAGAAGTGGGATTGATGGTTTATAAGGTAGTTTTACTTTAAATTTTTTGAGGAACCTCCATGTTGTTTTCCATAGCGACTGCACCAATTTACATTCTTGACAGTGCCTAGTGTCTCATCCTCTAAGGACACCAATCCTATCAAACTAGGGCCCCACCCTTATGATTTCTTTTAACCTTAATTACTTCCTTAGAAGCCCTGTCTCTAAATACAGCCACACTGATGGGTAGAGCTTTAACATATGAGTTTGGGAGACACAAACATTCAGTCCATAATATCACTCATTTCTTTTTACTTTTTTTTTTTTTTTACATATGACTTTACTTTTTACATATGACTACTAATGTGCTAGCGTTTAGTCACTCAGTCGTGTCCCACTCTTTGCAACCCCGTGGACTGTAGCCCACCAGGCTCCTCTGTCCTTGGGGATTCTCCAGGCAAGATACTGGAGTGGGTTGCCATGCCCTTCTCCAGGGGATCTTCCCAATCCAGGGATCGAACCCAGGTCTCCTGCATTGCAGGTGGATTCTTTACTGTCTGAGCCACCAGGGAAGCCCGATACGGCTACTAGAATATTTAAAATGACACATGTTGCTCACATTTATATTTCTAATGACAGCACTCACCCAGGTGTTGGCTTTAAAAATGAAAACCAGTCGTAGTGGGCTAAATAGGGACACCTGAACCTCCCCTCCCCAAAGAGGTCCATGTCCAAAATCTGTGAATGTGACACCACTTCGGAAGAAAAGGACTTCACAGACGCAATTAAGTTAAGGATCTTGAGAGGAGGAGGTCATCCTGGAATATCTATTTCCCATGACAGGTGTCCTTAGAAGAGACTCACAGAGGAGGAGACACCGAGGTTCAGGGGAACCAATGTGACCCATGGACACAGAGAATGGAGTGATGCAGCTACAAGCCAGGGGTATCTGGAGCCACCAGACGCTGAAAAACACAAGGGAAGATCTCCTCTAGCGCCTTCAGAGGGAGCGCAGACTTGCTGACACCTTGACTTCAGATTTTCAGTTACCAGATATGTGAGAGGACAAATTCTGTTGTTTCCCTAAGCTATTTCTTACTCCAAGGGATCTTCCTGACCCAGGGATCAACCCCACATCTCCAAACCCACATCTCTTACATCTCCAGCATTGACAGGAGGGTTCTTTACCACTAGTGCCTCCTGGGAAGCTCTTAAGCCATCAAGATTACGGTATATTTTTTTTTTACTGTAGTGCTAGGAAGCCAATATCTCAATAAATATCAATTACAGTATTAGGACAAAAAACTTGTGATTGGATCCATAAAGACCTAAATGTAATTCTTTGTTTCTTGTGTTGCTTGAAGGAGGTGTTCTAAGAATCCAAGTCAGATAGGCTTGTGTTTATGCGTGCTCAGCTACTCAATCACATCTGATTCTTTGCAACCCTTTGGACTATAGCCTTGCTGGGCTCCTCTGTCCATGGGATTTTTCTGGCAAGAGTACTGGAGTGGGTTGCCATTTCCTCCTCCAGGGTATCTTCCCTACCCAGGGATCAAACCTGCGACTCTTGAATTGACAGGCAGGTTCTTTACCATTGAGCCGCCTGGGAAGCCCTGCTCGCTCTGTGATAATCGGCCTGCAACACAGGAAATGCTGGTTCAACCTCTGGGTCCATAGAGTCAAAAGAGCTGGATGTGACTGAGCAGGCGTGAATGCATTTTTCCATATGTGTATTATACATCGATCTTATTTTATGTTTTAAGATTTATTTTTAATGTGGCCTGTGTTTTACAATATTGTTTCTGTTTTATGTTTTTGGCTTTTGAGCCGTGAGGCATGTGGGATCTTTGCTCCCCAACCAGGGATCAAACCCACATCCCCTACATTGGAAGGTGAAATCTTAACCACTGGACTGCCAGTGAAGCCCCTATACCTCAATTTTAAATGAAACCAATAGTTTAGAATGTTCAGAGCAGATTGTCCCAATATATGCCACTCTGTCATACTGATTGAATTAAACTTACAGCAGTTGCAAGGACGCTCTGACCCTCCACTCTATCCCCCTGAAAGCAAGAAATAAACCTCCCACAGGAAAGGTACCCTCCCACACTAGACGTCCTTATTGCCTTATGGAATTTGGAGCCCAGAGGAGCTGTGTAAACAAACTCTAGTTTCTAATTAGTACCTAAGCCTAAGTTTCTTTGTCTTGTCAGTTCTTCACAAATTTATAGTTTCTTCATCTAAAAGACTTTAAAACTGCTATGAACTCCCATACACACAAGATTAAAATTTGACTTTCTCCTGTTGATCTGTCTCATGTCAATTTAGTTATTAGACCAGCCAGAAGGACCTAGAAAAGTATTGGGAAATGTCTTCCTCCCCAGCATTTTATATATAAATCCTGACTTTTTTATACCATTTTTTTGCTTTCCCTAGAACTTTAAAAAATTGCTTCTCTGCCTTTTTTTTGTTAATTGAAATTGCTCCCCCCCGCCTTTTTTTTTTTTTTTTATTGACGGAGAGCAAAGATTATCCTTTTTCATAAACACTCCCTGTTGGTTGAAATCTACTTTCTCCTTGAAAGCATTCTTCATGTAACTCTTTGACTTCTTACTCTAATTGAGGCACTAATTCACAGATCTGTGGACAACTATCATTCTGGGATTTTTCCCCCTGTCCCACTGTTCATTTCTTTTCCCTGAATTCATTTTGCTAGAGTTTGTCCTTGAATTTTTTTTTTTTCCGGAAAAGGCACACAGAAGTCAATGTTTTTTTTTTGTTTTTTTTTTTGTTTTTTTTTTAGCTGCAGGACAAATGAGATCTTAGTTCCCTGACCAGGGATTGAACCTGCGCCCCCTGCATTGGAAGCTCAGAGTCCTAACCACAGACAGCTGGGGAAGTACCGAAATGTTCTAAGTCCCATATTTGAAGAAAATGGTTATTTGATCTTTTGGCTGGGCATACAACTACAGAATCAAAACCACATTCCCTGAGGATTTGGAAGGCATTGTTTCAATCTTCTAGAATCCAATATTGCTGAGACGTCTGAGGCTAGTTGCATATTTATTCTTTTGCAGGTGACCTGTTTTTCCTTCTCTGGAAACTTAGAATTTTTTTTCATTATCCTTAGAGTGCTCTAATATCATCTAGGAGTTTTGCTGGGGTTTTGTGTTGTTCCTTTGTTTATCTTGCTTGACACACGAGTCTTTTCAATCTGAAAGTCATGCCTTTCTTCAGTTTGTGGATGTATTTTTCTATTATTTCCATCCTGTTTCTTTCCTTTCTTTCTCCTGTTTCTCTAGAACTTTCAGATGGTTGGCTCTCTTGTCCCTTATTATTTTTTTCTTTTTTAAAAATTTCTTTATCTGCTAGTCCTTCAAGTGCTGGAATTTCCCCCGGGGACCAGCCAGTGTCTCTGTCACTCAGCTCTTCCTCTCCGAGTGATCATACCTACTCCCACAACCTAACTTCTCTCCTATATTTTGAGACCTGTCCAAACCATAATTCGTTTATCCACAAGTGTTTAGACCCAAATTTCCTTCTACCTGCTCAGCCCACACAGTATTTCACAGATAACTTAAAATCTTAATGAAAATCACTTTCTTCCTACCTGGAAAGAAAAACATACACTCTTGCATGTTTCCTCTACCCTCAGTTCTCCACTCCTGACCCTTGTGGTCACCATATGTGTGTTTATGTATTGAGAGGGGTTCCTACGTGAAACAATTCTGTGACCCAGCCAGATATCCCACAGTTAACTCAATTCTGACACCACCTACCTGAAGAGAACATCAGATCCACAGCTTAAACTCCCCTCCTCCTTTTCAGACACAGTTCAGTGTTTTTCAGACACAGTTCAGTTCAGTTTAGTCGTTCAGTCGAGTCTGACTCTTTGTGACGCCATGTACTGCAGCACGCCAGGCTTCCCTGTCCATCACCAACTCCTGGAGTTTACTCAAACTCATGTCCATTGAATTGGTGATGCCATCCAACCATCTCATCCCCTGTCATCCCCTTCTCCTCCCACCTTCAATCTTTCCCAGCATGAGGGTCTTTTCCAATGAGTCAGTTCTTCACATCAGGTGGCCAGAGTATTGGCACTTCAGCTTCAGCATCAGTCCTTCCAATGAATACTCAGGACTGATTTCCTTTAGGATGGACTGGTTGGATCTCCTTGCAGTCCAAGGGACTCTCAAGAGTCTTCTCCAACACCACAGTTCAAAAACATCAATTCTTCGGTGCTCAGCTTTCTTTATGGTCCATCTTTCACACCCATACATGACTACTGGAAAAATCATAGCTTTGAATACACAGAGCTTTGTTGGCAAAGTAATGTCTCTGCTTTTTAATATGCTGTCTAGGTTGGTCATAGCTTTTCTTCCAAGCAGCAAGCGTTTTTTAATTTCAAGGCTGCAGTCACCATCTGCAGTGATTTTGGAGTCCCCCAAAATAACGTCTCTCACTGTTTTCTTTGTTTCTTGACCTATTGCCGAGAAGTGATGGGATCAGATGCCGTGATCTTAGTTTTCTGAATGTTGAATTTTAAGCCAGCTTTTTCACTCTCCTCTTTCACTTTCATCAAGAGGTTCTTTAATTCTTCTTTGCTTTCTGCCATAAGGGCAATATCTGCTGCTGCTGCTGCTGCTGCTGCTAAGTCACTTCAGTCGTGTCCGACTCTGTGTGACCCCATAGACGGCATCCCACCAGGCTCCCCCATCCCTGGGATTCTCCAGGCAAGAATACTGGAGTGGGTTGCCATTTCCCTCTCCAATGCATGAAAGGGAAAAGTGAAAGTGAAGTCGCTCAGTCTATCCGACTGTTAGCGACCCCATGGACTGCAGCCCACCAGGCTACTCCGTCCATTGGATTTTCCAGGCAAGAGTACTGGGGTGGGGTGCCATTGCCTTCCCCGAAGGGCAGTATCTGAGTTTATTAATATTTCTCCTGGCAATCTTGATTCCAGCTTGTGCTTCATCCAGCCTGGCATTTTCTATGACGTACTCTGCATATAAGTTAAACAAGTAAGGTGACAACATATAGCATTTACGTACTCCTTTCCCAATTTGGAACCAGTCTGTTGTTCCATGTCCGGTTCTAACTGTTGCTTCTTGACCTGCATACAGATTTCTCAGGAGGCAGGTAAGGTGGTCTGGTATTCCCAGCTCTTAAAGAATTTTCAGACACACTCATTGCCAATCACAAGTTCAGGTTGTCACCTGTGCCTCTGACCCACCAGCTATAAATAAGAGGGTTCTCACCACCCTGTCCTCGACTTTGATTCATTTGCTAGAGCAGCTCAAAGGAGTCAGGAAAACAGTTTTCTTATTAGTTATTGGTTTATCACAAAGGGAAAAGAAGCAGCCAGGCTTCCCTGGTGGCACAGTGGTCAAGAATCTGCCTGCCAACGCAGGGGACGCAAGAGAGGTAGGTTCAGTCTCTGGGTTGGGAAGATCCCCTGGAGGAGGAAATGATAACCCACTCCCGTATTCTTGCCTGGGAAATTTCATGAACTTGGGGAGCTGGTGGGCTACAGTCCATGGGGTCACAAAAGGGTTAGACACAACTGAGCGACTGAACAGAAGCACAAAGGAGCAGCCAGTTGAAGAGACACACAAGGCGAGGTGCAGGAGGGCCCTGAACAGAGGAGTTTCTGATCCTGTGGAGTCTAGAGTGTGCCACCATCCTGGCATGTGGATGCACTCTTGTTCATCAGTCCATCCTTCTGGGATTTTCCTTCTGGGTTTTTCGGGAGGCTTTATCACATAGACACCAACTGCTTATATTGCTAGCTATGGGCGACTGAACACATTCTGTAGTCCCTCCCCGCTCTGCCGGGGTTGGGAGTGGGGCTGAAAGTTCCAACCCCTGTCTCTGATCACAGGGTTGGTTCCCCGCCAACCAGCCCATCCTGGGGGCTTTCCAAAAGTCTCCTTGTCACTATGAACTCTGATGTGATTGAAAGGGGCTTGTTATGAATAACAAAATACATCTTTATGGCTCTTACTACTTAGGAAACCCTAGGAGTTTTAGGAGACCTGTGCCAGAAAAAGGGGAAGACCAAATACATATTCTTATCATAAATCACAGCATTGTACTGTCCTTTGCCAGCTCTCCCTACGTCCTCTGTCCACTGTCCACACCCATATCTGCCTTTCCGTGCCTCGGGGTCTGGCTCGGTTCCTGTCCTAGTTCTTTACAATCACCTCTGCCAAAGCTCCCTTTCTCCATCCCACTGTTTCCACTGTCCTCACTTCTGTGGACATGAGACAAAAGATGGGGAGGAAGGAGTGAAAAGAGCAAGAAGCAGGAGGGAAAGAAAGATTGGAGGCTGGCGGCTGCATCACTCCTGAAGGGGGCAGGCTGCTGATGCACCTTTGATCCATACACTCGTCCTTGACACTTTATTTATTTGTGTTTGGCTGTGCTGGGTCTGCGTTGCTGCCTGGGCTTTCCTCTAGTTGTGGCAAGCAGAGCAACTCTCTAATTGCAGTGCATAAGCTTCTCACTGCGGTGGCTTCTCCTGTTGCAGACGAGCATGGGCTCTCAGGTATGCGGGCTTCAGTAGTTGCGGCGCTTGGGCTTAGTAGTTGCAGTTCCCCAGCTCTGGAGCACAGGTTCAGTAGTGGTGGTGCACAGGCTTAGCTGTTCCAAGGCATGCGGGATCTTCCCAGGTCAGGGATGGAAGCACCTTTGTCTCCTGCATTGGCAGGCGAATTCTTTACCACTGAGCCACCAGGGAAGCGCCAATACGCTTGTTTTTATACTGCTGGAATTAGGATAAAATCATGCTCACAGTTAGGCTTAACTGGGTAGAGAAGTCAGCAAAGGGTGACACATGCTAAGGCGTGAATATGGAACGGGAACAGAGAGAGAGGAGGTTCTGGAAAAGGGGAGAGAGTTCCCCACTTCACCATCTGCTGGGCTTTTTACAATAAGGAGGGTTAAGGAGGGTTAAGAAGGGGGAGCCTCTCCTTCTTCTCAGTCCTCCCCCCAACCCCTCCCTCGCTACATCCCACATCCCGCATCCCACATCCCTAGTGTGACAAGGACTGCCTGAGACCAGGGGCCTCCCTCTCAGCAGCCCTGAGGGTAGTGAGGACGCTCAGACCCAGGAATACAGGAAAATCTGGACTGGCTCTTGTTGGAGAGGAACGGGATGGGGAGACCGAGATTTCTTTCAATGGAAGGGCTGATAAGTTTGAAATTTCTAAGGCAGGCTGGAAACTTTGCTGCAGAACTTTTTCTTCCCCAGGAAACCTCAGATTTTGCTCTTATGAGCAAAATTGAACTGATTGAATGAGGCTGATGAACATTATGAAGGATCATTTTCTTTACTAAAAGTCAACTGATTATAATTAATCCTATCTGTCAATATTGGGTTGGCCAAAAAGTTTGTTTTGGTTTTCCCATAAGATATTGTGTAAATGAACTTTCTTTCCAACTCATAGCTTCACAGCAACACCTAGATTCATGTTTGATTACATATCAGACACTATACCCTATCAGTTCAGTTCAGTCGCTCAGTTATGTCCAACTCTTTTCAAGCTATGAATCGCAGTACTCCAGGCCTCCCTGTCCATCACCAACTCCCTGAGTTGACTCAGACTCACGTCCATCGAGTCAGTGATGCCATCCAGCCATCTCAACCTCTGTCGTCCCCTTCTCCTCCTGCCCTCAATCCCTCCCAGCATCAGAGTCTTTTCCAATGAGTCAACTCTTCTCATGAGGTGGCCAAAGTACTGGAGCTTCAGCTTTAGCATCGTTCCTTCCAAAGAAATCCCAGGGCTGATCTCCTTAAGAATGGATTGGTTGGATCTCCTTGCAGTCCAAGGGACTCTCAAGAGTCTTCTCCAACACCACACTTCAAAAGCATCAATTCTTCGGTGCTCAGCCTTCTTCACAGTCCAACTCTCACTTCCATACATGACCACAGGGAAAACCATAGCCTTGACTAGACGGACCTTAGTCGGCAAAGTAATATCTCTGCTTTTGAATATGCTATCTAGGTTGGTCATAACTTTTCTTCCAAGGAGTAAGCATCTTTTAATTTCATGGCTGCAGTCACCACCTGCAGTGATTTTGGAGCCCAAAAAAATAAAGTCTGACACTGTTTCCATTGTTTCCGCATCTTTTTCCCACGAAGTGATGG
>SJYX01020988.1:176552-190656 GCA_006410675.1 Oreotragus oreotragus | reverse complement strand
GGCAATCTTGATTCCAGCTTGTATTTCTTCCAGTCCAGCGTTTCTCATGATGTACTCTGCATATAAGTTAAATAAGCAGGGTGACAATATACAGCCTTGACGTACTCCTTTTCCTATTTGGAACCAGTCTGTTGTTCCATGTGCAGTTCTAACTGTTGCTTCCTGACCTGCATACAGATTTCTCAAGAGGCAGGTCAGGTGGTCTGGTATTCCCATCTCTTTCAGAATTTTCCACAGTTTATTGTGATCCATACAGTCAAAAGCTTTGGCATAGTCAGTAAAGCAGAAATAGATGTTTTTCTGGAACTCTCTTGCTTTTTCCATGATCCAGCGGATGTTGGCAATTTGATCTCTGGTTCCTCTGCCTGTTCTAAAACCAGCTTGAATATCTGGGAGTTCATGGTTCATGTACTGCTGAAGCCTGGCTTGGAGAATCTTGAGCATTACTTTACTAGCATGTGAGATGAGTGCAATTGTGCAGCAGTTTGAGCATTCTTTGGCATTGCCTTTCTTTGGGATTGGAATAAAAACTGACCTTTTCCAGTCCTGTGGCCACTGCTGAGTTTTCCAAATTTGCTGGCATCTTGAGTGCAGCACGTTCACAGCATCATCTTTCAGGATTTGAAATAGCTCAACTGGAATGCCATCACCTCCACTAGCTTTGCTCGTAGTGATGCTTTCTAAGACCCACTTGACTTCACATTCCAGGATGTCTGGCTCTAGATGAGTGATCACACCATCGTGATTTTCTGGGTCATGAAGATTTTTTGTACAGTTCTTCTGTGTATTCTTGCCACCTCTTCTTAATATCTTCTGCTTCTGTTAGGTCCATACCATTTCTGTCCTTTATCGAGCATAGAGTCGGACACAACTGAAGTGAATTAGTGCACACACATGATGGCAGGTGGGATTGCGTCGGCAGTCAGTGAAATCAGTTTCCTCTTGTTTTATATGTGGGAACTGTGCTCTGAGATCAAATGGAAGCCCATGTACCACATGCATAGTATTTTAAAAGTTGCAAATCAAATTATTAAACTGTTAATGAAAATGTTCTATCTGCCTACCTTGACAAAATACCTTCATAAAGATACAGAAAGCCCAGGTTCACATTTAGGATTCTTGGACTTCCTGGAGTTAGCCAGAAGATGGCAGTATTTGGAGAGCAGACCAAAGGCCCAGGGCTTTGATCTATATCTTTCTCACCCAGCCATCCATCCTTCTCTCCCATCCTTTGTTTTGTCCTGTACCATGAGGCCCTGGCTGGCTAAGTGTAGAAATCCTTGGTTGCATCTCCAAACCCCAATCCCCATCATCATCTCAAAGCATCACGTAAAATAACTACATTTTGTCATTCCTGAGGCCTAGGTGTTTCTGAGGAAGAAAGAATAGACTTGTGGAAAGGATAAAATCATCCTTAGAAGTGTTTTTGGGCTGCTTGGCAAGGAATTCCAGGTACTCACCGTCTAGAACATGGCCTGAGGGCAGGTGGGCAGGCCTCGCTCTGTTGCCTCCTTCATCCATCAGAGGAGGGAGGGCCAGAGACAGGTTCCTGACATCTCCAGAATGTGAGGATCAGAAGAGGTGCCCTCTTGCCCAGGTCTAAGCTACTTCTCTTTCCGAACCTTGTAAAATTAAACCAGGAGTTCTTATTCCTGAGATGGGGAAAACAGTTCCTATTAGAGCAAATTGCCTCTGTGAATTAGCAGAATTTACAATGCCTGGAAACGTGCTAGAGAGGCAAATTCTTGGGGCCCATCCAAGACCTAACTAATCAGAGAAAATTTTTGTTTGGTGCTCAGCAATAACAAGTCTTCCATGTGATTCTGATGCATGCTGAAGTTTGAGAAGTACAGATTTATGAAAACTTGTTCTTAGCTGAGGCTGCAAAACACTACTTTGAGGTTTTTTTTTTTTTTTTTTTTAGGGTTTTTAAAATTGTTAAGAAAACAAGGGAAAACAAATTTAGGTACCAAGAATGTAACTGTACCTTGCTAGTATTCTCTCTGCAAATTAACCCAACCCACTCCAGTGTTCTTGCCTGGAGAATCCCAGGGACGGGGGAGCCTGGTGGGCTGCCGTCTATGGGGTCACACAGAGTCGGACACGACTGAAGCGATGCAGCAGCAGCATTCTCCATTAGTTTATCTCTTGTTTGATATTTCATTTGTTGATTCAAGTTTTCTGGCCATCTTTAGCTTACCTTGGGTTCCAAAGGCTTTCTTGGTTTCCATCTGCTGACCATCAGTCGAATGTTTGTCATCTACAGTGATGCGATGGAACCAAGCATTGACAAGTCGACCAGTCTTTTGAAAAAGGAAACTGTCTGCATTCAGCTGCATATGGAGCTTAAGTTGCAGCACACATTAGTATAGTACAAAGATATACATTATATAACTGAATATTTTGTTATTTTCTTTTTTTTTTTTAGAACTTCCATTTTACTTTTACTTTACAGTACTCTATTGGTTTTGGCATACATTGACATGAATCAGGCAAATACTGATTAATTTCCATTAAGACTTTGTGGCTCCAATTAGTTCTCACCTCTCTTCCCTCCCTGAGGATATTGTCTGAGTACTTCTCAGCTCAGGCCTGGTTGATACTGGGGCTTCCGAACACTGCACAGCATGGGAATTATGTCAGTGTACTGACTGTGAATGCCAAACTGACAAAACAGGGGGGTGGGGAGGGCAGACACACTCACATGCTTATTCTTCAGCAACCATATTGTGAAATGTCACATTCCACTTTATGTCTGAGAGTAAAGAGCATTATTTAAATTCTCTGACAAGCTATGGGCATGTGTGTCTTCCTGAGTCAAGAATTGGATGCAACTGAGTACACACTCATATTCCTCTTATTCATTTTTTAAACATAATGAAATGAAAACTCAGAGAGGTTAAGTAACTTATCCAAGCTCACACAGATACTGTGCAATTGAGACTTGAACTTTCTAAAGTATTACCTCAGATTTTATAGTCTTGATATTAGTTTTGATTCCTTAATTTTCTGCCTACTCTTAATAGGCAGCATTATTGTCATTATTTAGTCACTAATAGGCAGAGTTAGTGCTGGGACGTCTTTTGAAAGAGCCAAACTTTTGTCGTTTCTGTGCTGCCTTTACCCTTTCTCCTTGTAATCTCCTTCCCAGAAACCCAACTATCCAGCGTTCTTGGTGTATCCAGGCATGAACATCTAGTTGTGCACTTGTTAACCATTCCAGGGCTGTTTTTGTTAACTGGAAAGATGGCTGATACTTCAGACCATGTTACAGGGGTTCTACTTGGTGATGATGATGGGAGTGACAGAAAGTGTACTTATCAGCTCTGAAGATTCCTTTGTGAGTCCCAAAGACTGGAGGTTGGAGAGTCTTACTATTTGCCTGGGCAGGGAAGATAAAATTATCTTGAACTTTCTAGAAACTTCCAGATGAGACCAAACAAAAGTAGCAAGGAGCCAAAACCGTACTTTCTTGGTTCCTTTGTTGAACTCCCTACTCTTTTTCTTTTATTCCCCTCTTTAACCCTGTGCTGTCGTCAGAGAATAAGGGAGACCCAGCTGCCTGGTTTTCTTCGGCAGGTTCTTGAAGCAGCTTTTTAGTCTGTCTTGTTCTCTCTCTCCCCAGCTGACCCCAGAAATGGTTAATTTGACTATGTGAAAGTCATGCTAACTTTAGTCATTTATGCAGTCTTTTGCCATTTATGCCAAATTGCTGTGTAATACTACAGTGACTGTGCATATCATTAAATATGTGTCACATGAGCCTTGTGGTAGCTTTTATTTGATTATAACACTAAACCATGCCCGGGGTTCTTAGACTTCACAATCTGTTGCTTTTACAATATTGTCATCAAATCTTAAAAATTTGAATGTTGCCACTGAGGGGAACTTTGATGGAACATATTTCTTCTCCTTCCAGACTCAATAATGTAATGTCCAAATTGACAGCATGTCCATCATTGCCATTTTGGGGGTTTCTAAATCTACCTTTTTGCCCTCACAATGTTAACTGCCTCCACAAATTCATCCTTTTGAAATATTTCAAAAATAATCTTTTAAATTACACTTAAAAAAAACAAGGCTCATTTAGTATTCCTATTGGATCTGGTTTTTCTAAGTTCACCATAAGTATTTACCCAAATATGCATAATATTAATACATACAAAATAATAATTTTTCTCCTCAGAATATAATTACTTTTATCATAGGAATTATACCTTAAAAGCTTTATACTAAATATTAATAGTGCTTATCTTTAAATCTCACATTATGTTTATCTTTTATCTTCTTTAAGTTAATATTTTTGGGTACTATAATTTTTAACAACAAGCATGTTGTAAAATTTATCTTCAGAAAGTAAACATTCGTTTAACACTGGAATGTTTCTTGGGTATATATTAAGCTGTAATTTTCTAATTAATTTGTTTTAGTATTAATTATGTACTTGAAGATTATCTTTAGCAAACACATGATATTTTAATCCTTGGGTCATTTTACTTTGGGGGTACAACCATATGCTTAATATTTTGTAGTTTATGTATTAAAAAGCAACCAAATTCTCATTGTCTATGTCCAATAAATTTTAATTCATTTCAGCAGATTTTGTCTCTATTCCATGCCCAGACATATCATGGGCTCAGAGTTATTCCATCATTGGATTCTTCATCTTTTTTCTTATACTTGACTTTATTTATCCTTTTAAATTTATTCTAACATACTTCACATTATTTTGGGAAGTAGAAATGTATGGGAAACAGCAAGATTCTGCCTCAGTATACCAGTTCTTGCAAGAAAAAGGCCACTGTTGTTCTGAATGCTTTATGGCGAATTAGGAGCCAATAGCTGCTGCTCTTCATTTTTTCCACATGGTGTCCTGTTCATATTCTGCAGTGCCGTGGAAACAACTGTCAAAGGCAGGACACCCCAGCTGCCAGGGGGCAGTTCATCTGCCATAAGAAGAATGACAAGATTCTGACTTACAGTTCAATTCCAGATTTTTCTTAAAAGCAAGAGAGGGGAGAATTGGGGGAAACAAAGAAGAGTGAAGCTAAAAACAGGCTATGGTGTATATTTATGTTTTGAAAAAAGTTATCTACCAAACACAATTTCACAAATAAAAATCCTTTCCTTTTAAGCTAAATTACTGAGCTGGGTTTTGCACCTGTCTCTCTTAACTGCTGAAAAAGTCCCAAATGGAGATGACATGACTGATGGCTTTTATCCATTGCATCTCCTGAGTTGGGACAAAAGAGCCACCTCCTGTCAAAGTCGTTTGCCAAGTTTTAGACAGATTATTTTAAAAAGTCTGACTTGAATACTGTTTTTGACTTTGACTGCAATGATCACATTGGCCACTAGACAGAGCTGTCTGTCTTAATTTTGATCATTACAGAGTTTAGAATTTTCAAGAGAAGTAGAAGCAATGAAAAGAGAAAGCTATAAATAATAATATGTTTTATGAGACAGGTACTCAAGTACACACTTAGTGCCCTTTTCTCTGCTGGTAGTACATGATTTCCAGATTGTTCTGCCATTATCATTCAGGAGGCCGCAACTCAGTTTTCAGACTTCCACTCACCACCAGGAGGATTTCAATAGCTAATGAAGAATAATCAGCACGTATTATGCAATTTGTTCCTTCTTTTATCGTACAGTGGCTAAAGTCACAGTGACATCCGAAATCCTGAACTTTTTCTGGAAACTTCTTGGTAATTTATTCTCTGCTCTTTTCTATGAAAACTGCTTATTGTTTTATAAGCATACATTTTGGAATTATAGTGGTTCATATTATTGTATATATTATAGATTTTACTTGCATAAAATACATTGAAGAATTGAAAATCACTGCCATTCACAAAGCACTGAGCCCAATTCACAAAGCACTGAATTCTGGGGTTTGGTTAGAATTACAGTGTCAAAAGGTTCTGCTGAGGAAGGCCCTAAACAGAGAACCCAGAAGCAGGCCCTTAACCTGTGTGTGTGTGTGTGTGTGTGTGTGTGTGTGTGTGTTAGTTGCTCAGGCTTGTCTGACTCTGCCACCCCATGGACTGTAGCCCGCCAGGCTTCTCTGTCCATGGAATTCTCCAGGCAAGAATACTGAAGTGGATTGCCATTCCCTACTCCACTTAATCTGTATACATGTCAGTACTTTTTACTTTGTGACGTATACAACCCCATGTGACCCCAAACAAAAGTTCTCAAATGTGATCTCTGGCACAAGTAGCATTTATTAGAAATGCAGTTTCTCTAGCCCCATCTCAGCCCTACTGAATCAAACGTTCTAGGGAAGAGACCCTGTAGTCTGTGTTTTAATAAGACTTCCAGGTGAGTCTGATGTAAGTTAATATTTGAGATCTGTTGATATAGAGAAATAGCTTTCAAATGAAAGAGAGAAATCCAATTATTAAAAAATAAGTTTGGTGAAAAAGAAATAATATATGAAGCAGCAAAAAACACCCAAGAAGCTATAATAAATGATCTCAAGATATAAGAGGATGCTCCAAAAGATAGCTTCTAGAGATTAAATACATGATAAATATTTAATACAANAGGTGAGTCTGATGTAAGTTAATATTTGAGATCTGTTGATATAGAGAAATAGCTTTCAAATGAAAGAGAGAAATCCAATTATTAAAAAATAAGTTTGGTGCAAAAGAAATAATATATGAAGCAGCAAAAAACACCCAAGAAGCTATAATAAATGATCTCAAGATATAAGAGGATGCTCCAAAAGATAGCTTCTAGAGATTAAATACATGATAAATATTTAATACAATTAAATTTATTAAAATCGATTATATACAAAATAAAATAAAGTTTAATTAAAATAAAAATTCAAAGAAGGCTTTGAGGATAAAGTTGCAAAAAGTATCTATAAAGCTTTAAAAAACAAGAGATGAAAAATTGGAAAGAGTAGATAAAAGAATTTAAAGGATAGCTCTCCACCCGACCGCCGCCGTGCTGCCATCATGGACACGAGCTGTGTGCAGCCCATCAAGCTTGCCAGGGTCACCAAGGTGTTGGGCAGGACCGATTCTCAGGGACAGTGTACACAGGTGCGCGTAGAATTCACGGACGACACGAGCCGCTCCATCATCCGAAACGTGAAAGGCCCCGTGCGCTAGGGCGACGTGCTCACCCTGTTGGGAGTCAGAGCGAGAGGCTCGGAGGCTGCGCTGAACTTGTGACTGGATGCTGGATGTTTGGGTTGATGCCTTGGCCCACCAGGATGATCTGCTGTTAATAAAGTGTTTGTATCGTATGTAAAAAAAAAAAAAGAATTTAAAGGATAATAAAAAGACCCTCAGAATCTACTTTATAGGAGTTCTGCAGACACATATGGAAAATTTCTGAGTTGAAATGTGTGAGTCATCAATTGAAATAGCCCACGCGGTGCAAAGCCCATGAGAAAAACCCACAATAAAGCACATTAATGTGAAAGTTTATAGCACCTGGTGAAAAAGAAGATCCTAAGAGTTTGAGAGAAAAGTCAAAAGTCACATAGAAAGAAAAAGAAAATCAGAATAGCATCTGAATTTGCACAAGCAACACTGGAGTTAGGAAACTAAATAAAGCAAAATCTTAAAAAGTTGAAATGAAAATAAATTTTAGTCAAAATACTGTACCATTTAGTTAAGAATGTGCAAATTTGCAGGCATGTGACAGCTGACAAAATTAATCTCACCCTGTTTTCTTTCTTATGATGCAGCTGAACTAAATGCTCCAAAAAAAGTAAGCAAATACATCAAGAAATAGGAAAATATGGGATTAGGAATAGTGGATCCAACAGGAAAATGACTAAGGATATTCTAGGATAATATGCAGGCAGCCTGGAAAAGGACCTGTCAGATTAGAACAGGAAGTTGGAGTGGGGTTTCTAAGGAAAAAAAAATGTATTATTTGATCATCTGGAAAATATCAAGAAGCATTGGAAAGGTCTATCACATTAGTGATAGATCATAGAAAACTAAGCAGATTAAAAATGAAGCTATTACTAACTTTAGGAGAAAACAGGAAGTTAATATAAGAGAGAAAACATAATGCTCATGGTATTGTGGTTAGCTCAGGAATTAACAATATTTGTTCCATCATACACGTGTAAATGCTCACTTCTATCTAAACCACAAATTACCAAAAAAAGAGAAGAAAAAAGAAACTGACAGACTATATGATGAAAAACATTAGAATTAAATCAAATTAAATAAAAAGAGGCTTAAAAATAATTTACATTAATTTTATACCATTCTGTGGTTCCATATTCAGATATTGAAATCAACCAACTTCAGTTGGGAGTCAGTAAAGAACCCAGTTGAAATGGCAAAAAGGTCTCAAATAGGCTCAGGATTACAGTGACTCCTACACCAGAAGCACTTACACCATCTGGAAATTTGTTAGAGATGCAAATTCTGGGGCCCATTCAAGATCTACTGAATCAGAACTTCCAGGCTTGGGTGGCCAGGAATAAAAAGTCTTCTAGGGGATTCTGATACATGCTAAAGTTTGAAAAATACAGACTTGTGAAAACGCATTCTCATCTGGGGCTGCAAAACACTGTTTAGAGTTGATCAGGGTTTCTAAATTGTAAAGGAAACAAAAGAAAACAAATTTAGGTATCAAGAACTTGACTGCACTTTACTAGCGTTTTCTCTGCAAGTTAGCTCATCTTATTCTCCATTAGTCTACTTATTTGATATCTGATTTATAATTTGGGGAGTAAATGTTAACCTTTACTAGGTGAAAAATTGAGTACATTGCCTCGACATTATCTAATGATTATTTGTCAATTCTTTGTCTAGATATACAAGATATACAAGACCTCAAACAGAAGCCCTAATGTAATTATTCTGAGTATCCACACCACTGTATGACTTATGCCACTTTGAACAGTCCAGGGTTGCTGACCTCTTCTTGATGTATATTGATTGACCGTCTTATTGGCAGACTTGCAGGGAACCACTGCACATGCCTCATCAGTGAGAACAGGTTTGGAATTCTGTAGGTTGTTCTCTTACAGAAGAGTTTGGCTCCTGTTTTTCTAAGAAAGTTGAAATTTTGCTAACAGTTTTGACTTATCTAATAATATCATGCTCTTAATATTATAGTTGTGGTACTGAGCAAATGATCCCAAACTGAATTCATAAGCTTTTCTGTGCAAATCTTCCCCATCTCTCATACTTTCAGATTAGTGATTAGAACCACCATCTGACTGGTTGGTCAGGCTACAGACATGGGGACTGCCCACTAATTCATTCAATAAAAATTGAGTGCTTACTACATCCTGGGTATTCTAAGAACTGGGGATACAATAATGAATAAAACAAGACAAAAACTCCTTCCTTCATGGAGCTTACATTCTAAATGATAACCAAAATATTATTTCTAATAACAAAAAATAAATAAATTACTCTATACCATAAATCAAAAAGTGATAGGTAATAAGAAAACTTGGGATACTGTCACAGAGGTTGGAATGTTTAGTAGGATGATGATGAGAAGCCTCATTGAAAAGGTGATATTTAAAAAAAGACTTGAAGAAGGCATGGGTATGAACCATACTGGTATCTGGGCAGAACAAAAACAAAAATTGTAAGGTAAGCTCATGCCTGGAATGTTTGAGAAGAGTAGGATATTGGAGTGGGTGAGGTAGAGTGAGCTGGCAGGAAGGCAGGAGGGGGGAATCCACTGAGGCAACAGGGCTAGGGTAGGGATGTGTTGTACAGACTTTTTCATCCTTGTGGCCCACTGTGAAGATTTTAGCATTCATTCTGCATGAGATGGAAGCCACTGCAGGGTTCTGAGCTGAAAGTGACATGACCTGACTTATCTGTTGAGAGGGATGACTTCCCATCTCTTTCACTGCCCAGCCAATTGCCATTGACAATCAAGTCTATTTCCTCTCTATTTCTCAAATCTGTCCTATCCCCCCGCCGTGCCCCCATCATCACTGTCAGCACACTAGTCCAGGAAGCCTTAATTTCCTACTTGAGTCATCTCAATAGCTTCTTAGTAGATTTCCTGCCTCTGCTTTCTTCCCTCAAATTCATTCTCCACAAGGTATCCAAAGTAACCTCTCTGAAAATTTCATTGATTTGCATCTGTTGTTAAAGCTATCAATAGCCTTGTTTCTCTTATAAATAAATCCTAAACTCAACATGACTTTCCATGGTGTTTCCCAATCTCTAGCTTCATGTCTCCCTCATAGGATACACTCTGACCATATAAACTTCGTTCCGTGAGAACATGATGTTTTCCTGTTTCTGAAACTTCACAGATCGTTGTTACACAGAGACTTCCCTGATTTTAAAATTTGGATTGGTTTTCCTTGGTTTTTTGCTCTTACATCACCCTCTACTTTCCTTCCACTGAATCTGCCATTCCATATTCCCATTATTTCATTATCTCTCTCCCCATTCTGCCCTTTGGCTTGGTGAGGACTGTCTGTCTTGCTCATTTTATTTCCAGTGCACTGTTTGTGACACATAGAAAATCAGGGGTGAATGGAGAATGCATGCCAAAACTTCCTGATGGATGAGAACATTTTAAGGCCATTAATAAACTCCTTTTTGTTATAGCCAGGAGACACTCAAATATTTGTTGTATGCATGAAAGAAGGAATCAATGAATGAAAGATTTTTCTCATTTTTTTTTTTATTTTTATTAAGTTTGAATTCAGCAGAAGCCTCAGCACTGAGTGGATACTGAGATTTGTTCATGAGTACATCTAGAAGACCCTTATATCTTCTAGCAATAGATGGGCAGTTTTGGAGAATTGAGATTCCTCAGTTATTACTAGATGGGCATGCATGATTTCTGGCTTTGCCATTAACTTGTCAGAACTCAAAAGTTTTATTCTCAGCCTGCTGTGACCTAGAGAAACATAGGTTACCATCTTCTAGGTAGTACCGTTGAACTCCCCAACAAATCATCAACCTATGAACAAAGGAAAGCTAAGTGTATTAAGACTTGCTGTAGCAAGGGAGACCACCACCTTACCCAATCCCAGCAGTGTCTCAGAATATGGAAGTCAGAAGTTGTCTAATTTTAGGGCTCTGGGGTCTGAACTCAAAGTAGTTTTGAGGTAGGTCTTTCAAGACGAAGACCTGATCTGGACTGGGCAATGTCTGTAATGTACTGGTTTGGAATCAGTAGACCCTATGACACAAGGGTCTGAAACAAGCCTTCACGAGGAAACTTTGTATGACAAGCAAGTATTTGCCAAGGTGAGAAGACTCTTGTTTCCATTAATTATCTGTGGGAAATTTCCTGAAGCAAAAGTGAATTTTTTTTTAATTGGCTTATAGCTTTATCTTCCCCAGGCAAAGTTTCCTAGAACAAACAACTAATTCATGTTGACAGAGCTGATCTATATTCTTATTTTTTTTTTTATTGTTTGCTGGAAAATGCTATTGAATGCACTGATTAGTGCAAGCTATATACGACATAAAGTGAAGTGAAGTGAAAGTGAAGTTGCTCAGTCGTGTCCAACTCTTAGCCACCACATGGACTGCAGCCCACCAGGCTCCTCCGTCCATGGGATTTTCCAGGCAAGAGTACTGGAGTGGGGTGCCATTGCCTTCTCCAATATGACATAGAAGTATAACTTAAATGAAATGAAAAATATTGTACATAAAGACAGTGCCCACTCCTCTGAACACTACATTTAATGGAATGAAGTCTCTTATTAAATGAGAATTTAAAAGCTACAATCATAAAGCGTTCTAAGCAAAGAACTTTAAAATTCTTTAGTTGTGACATCTAGTTTGTCTCTCTTGTTAGGAATGGTGGGGCCCAGTGAAAACTTAGCCAACAAAAAGCCAGCACTCTCAGGACCTCTTCCCAGGAAGCACGCTGCTGGTGGCCGAGACAGGCTGGCGCCCTGGCTTCCCTGGAGCCCTCAGGCCCACTCTGACCATTAGTTCCTGTGTACCTGTCACTCAGCAAACACTGGAAAGTGGTTGACAACAAAAGTACAATATTGGGAACAAAGGCCATTTTCTATTTTCTGTACAGTCTACAGACCGTTTATTCCTTTCAGCTATGTGTTCACAAAGATGCTCTAAAAGAGGCTGCTCCTATTATATTGCCAGGCAGGCAGGCCAGGCTCAAAGGTAACAAAACTCCAGCTTCAACTCCTAATTCAAATGAGTTAAAAAAATACAAATTTATTAGAGAGTCAAAATCAATCTCTATGATGTACATGGCAACATAGTCAAGCGCTGCAACAATATTCACTTTCCAAGGTCAACTTGGAACATAGCCACATTTTCCTCCAAACGGAGAAAGCTGTGTGGAGAAGAACACAAGGTTAACACCATCCCCTCCTCTCCAAACACTGTCAGGGCTCAGAAAACTCATCCCAAGTAACAAATGCAAAAAAATAAAAATAAATAAAGCACATCTTAATATATACACAGCAACAAAGGAAGACTAGTCTCCTTCTGGGTTTCCTTGGCACTCACACAACCAAGGATTAGCCAACAATTTCCTAACCTAAGACATTAGTCTCACCATCAAAGAAAATTTTCTTGTCCAGGATGTTTTTTTAAATGATATTTCACAGTGGTCCAGATTGCTTACTTAAGATTAAACTACTAACGCACAGAGGACATCCTCTGAGCTCAAGTATGAGTAATACTAATATTCTCAGATTTTTCTAGACTTCACAGATCCACAAATGTTTTATCAGACTATCCATTTAAGAGAATCGTAAGTCAACGGTAATAAACCAACTCGTCATTTTTCTTACCCTGTTTATCAAAGAACACCGTGCTCCAATAGGAATGAAGCCTAGTTCAATACATATCTTACTCCCTTCAACTCTGCACAATAAATGTCACTGTTTAGTTTCTATGTCTTTGCTCTTGTATGACTCACGTATGACTCACCTAAAGAAAATCTTGTATAAAAGTGGAAAACAGCAAACCCCAGCAGGAGCAGTGGTATTAGTGCTCAAGTAGACTTTAGGGGAATAACTGTAACTGCTTATGGAACTATTTACAGCCTTGCTAGAAAGCTTACTCCTCTTGAAACCATAGATCAAATAATTTGAATTATTTAAACATAAGAGGGGATTTCATTGATAAAGGTCTAGTTTATGTGTAAGGTTCTGGTCCCTGGACAGATGTGCAGCTAGCACAAATTTTAACTGGCTATGTTTCCATTTTAAACATGTCCATTACTCTCCCCCCACCACAATATTACCAAATTCTTCCATCCCTCATGTCACTGGTGAGCCCTCTCCTTGCTGCTTCTATTTCTTTCGGCTCTTCTACTGCACATACAAGCTTCACCACGTTCCCACTTGAATATGTAGGGAATTTCCATTTCTCACAGAACATCAGCTCCCTAGAAACCATCAACTTGGAACAATTTCTAATTAGTAAAGGCACAATTCTCCTTTATAAAGGAAACCAAAAGTGATGCTTGGAAGTTGAACAAACATCTTATGTGCTAGGTCACTTCAGTTGTATCCAACTATTTATGATCCTGTGGACTGTAGCCCTCAGGCTCCTCTGTCCATGGGATTCTCCAGGCAAGGATACTGGAGAGGGTTGCCGTGCCCACCCCAGGGATAGAATGTGCTTCTCTTACATCTCCTGCCTTGGCAGGCAGGTTCTTTATCACTAATGCCACCTGGGAAGCCCAAACAAACATCTTTGATATTCCTAAAAAGTGAATGCTGTATGTGCTACCAAAACCTAAGGCCATTTACCATATCTAAAGAGTATATGGATTATGTAAAAGCATGAATATGGTATTTTAGGACATATTTCCAATTTTCCACTATACCATTTGGATGGAAGTGTTAGTCAGTAATACAGGACAAGCTAAAAGTGTGACCACCACCCTCCTGGCTTGTTTTCCACCCAAACTTCCACTAGCTTCCAGTGAATCCTGTCCCAGGGTAATCACTCAGCAAACCTGCAGAGCTGCTCAGAGATAGAACAATGGGCTTCAACTCAACGAATCCAGCAGCCAGCATTCAGCAGGTAAATGCTGTGTGGGGACGCACCCAGAAAAGACTTAAAAGCAGTTCAGTTCAGTCGCTCAGTCATGTCTGACTCTTTGCAACCCCATGGACTGCAGCACACCAGGCCTCCTTGTC
>SJYX01020988.1:134754-162673 GCA_006410675.1 Oreotragus oreotragus | reverse complement strand
TTTTTTTTTTTTGCCACACTATGGGCCATGTGGGATCTTAGTTCCCCAGCCAGGGATTGATCCCTTGCCCTCTGTGTTGGAAGCACAGAGTCTTAACCACTGGGGTGCCAGGAAAGTCCCCTAAACCCTGATAGTTTCTTGAATATTGATAATTGCTGAAAGTGGATAATACATCCAAAGAGTTTGATTTTACTATTCACTTTACTTGTGTGTATTTGAAAACTCCCTTAAGAACCCCCCTCCAAAAAAACAAAACCAACTATGAACTTAGCCACTGTGCTGCCCTAATTTCACTGGTTCCTGTGTGTTTCCTTGATGGGGCGGGAAGAGGAAGAGATGAAGTTTAGATATGGGTCGGCAGAATTTCTTTCCCAACCAAGTGCGTGTGTTAGTTGCTCAATCGTGTCTGACCCTTTGTGACCCCATGGACTGTAGCCCACCAGGCTCCTCTGTCCGTGGAATCCTCTAGGCAAGAATACTGGAGCGGGCTGCCATTTCCTTCTCCAGGGGAATCTTCCTGACCCAGGGATAGAAGCCGTATCTCCTGCTTGGCAGGTGGATTCTTTGCCACTGAGCCACCAGGAAAGCACAGGGGCTATTCTCTAAGGTTAGCTATGCTTTTGTTTGCTAGGTGGTGGGAGCTGCAGTCCAGCATGTGCTGGGTCACGGAGCCCTTTGGGCGTTATGTTGAGACTGGGAAGGCTCTGCAGCTTTTGAAAGGATGAGGTGGCCCAGGCTTCTATTCCCAGAGGACATCCCTTCCCAGGGAGTCAGGCCTTGACCTAGAACTTCCATTGACCAGAGGACTGGGGACAAGTGCCTCAAGATCACAGAACATCTGGCCACAGGGAGGTCGTTCAAGGAACTATTTTAGCATGGGCCGGGGCTGGGCTGCTCTCTGAGGGCCTTGTGGGACAGTGCGGAGCCTCAACTCACACTGCCCAGGGACAGAGGGCAAGTTCTGATGGGTATCCGCCTGAGGCCATCTGACTCAGGGCCTCCCCTCTTGCCTAGAGCTGGCTCATCTCCTTAGCAGGCCAGGAGGGCCAGGCAGGAAATATTGCCTCCAGCTGTGTTCAGTTGTATGTGACTTTGTTCTTGGGGGAGGATGCGGCTGAAATTCAGGGAATTTCCGAAAGGACAGGCTAGGTCTGAAGGAGGCTGGTGTTTAAGGATTGTGAGAGGCTCAGGGTTGAGCTGGAAAGGGGATGAGGCCCTCCACTCTTCAGTGAACTGGGAGCCTCTTGTGGCTTCCCGGGCGCTGCTGCCAGAGTTCCTTTTATCCCTCTTTTCCCCCAGGATTTCGCAGTGCTTGGGGGTCTCATAGAGTCGGACACGACTGAAGCTACTTAGCAGCAGCAGCAGCAGCAGCATCTCAATAATTCTGCTTGCTCGGTGGATGCATTGATGCTTTTCAGGCATCAGCTGAAAACGTCAAGTTCCTGACAGTGATCAGTGAGTCCAAACTAGAATGATCATCCTCTCATGGATCCTCTTTCCCCAAACTTGGGTTTTGTACATTATGTTTCCTGAAGCGGTTATGTTATTGAGGTGTGGGGTCTGGCTGCTCGCTGGTCAAAAGCCAATAAACAGGCCAGGTTGGTGGAAAGAAAAATTTGCTTTATTTTAGATGCTGGCAACTGGTGGGGGGAGTGTGGATGTCTGTCCAAAGGCCAACTGCCAAGCAGGAGGTGAGAGCTTTTATAAGCTAAGAGAGGGGGCTACATACAGAAACAACACAGTCAGCTCTGACAGTCATCTTCAGATTGGTAATCGGTAGACTGACCAGTGTCATCTTGATTGTTTTAGGTACAGTTAATCTTCAGTTCCAGGGTCGGTTTGCTTCCATTTCTTTGAGGCCATTCCTTGGAACTGTGGCAGCTTATGTCACGGCTACAGTCTGGTTATCATATAGTTAACTTCTTCCACCAGTGGGGGTTTCAGTATCTATCAGACAGCTCATAGGACATGGCTCAGAATATTATCTATAGTCCTTGAGGAGAAACTAAAGGTCCTTGACTACATTTGATGAGTACATTATTATTATTTGGTCTCCTTTGTTTTCCTTCATTTCCGCATGTTCTCATTTCTCTGATTAAACTCATTCTTTAAGGTTTTCCACAGACAAAAGGCAGGCCGAGTACATGGGGGAAGGACCATAGAGTCCTGCTGTGTTTCAGTTACTTGTAAAAAGAAGAAAAGGAAGAAAGCAAGCTCTGCTCTCACATGCTGCAAAGAAGCAGCTGCAACTTATAGCCAGGGCTTTCTCTTGTCAGACTTGAATTTTTTTTTAACTTTTTTTTTTTTTAATTGCCTGCACTATGTGACAAGTGGGATCTTAGTTACCCAACTGGGAATTGAACCCGTGTCCCCTGCATTGAAGTGTAGAGTCTTAACCATGAGGGACGTCTCATCAGACTTGATTTTAAGTCACTAAATACATTGCCTCCTCAATCTTTACAGTCACCCTGTGTGGTAATTGCTATTCCTTTATGATCTTTCCTAGGGATAGATCCAGGTTTGTGAGGCCCTGAAACTTATACAATTGGTGGGCCCTCTTTTAAAACAGATAGATTACTATTATGTAAATATAAGTACAAAATTAGGCCCAGAGCCTTGACAGGTGGCATATGACAAGTGGCAGAAACCAACAAAATATTGTAAAGCAATTATCTTCCAATCAAAAATAAAGAAATTTTTAAAAATTACTGAAAAAAGTTAAAACATTAATTTATTGTTTTTTTGACTGTGCTGCACCTTCACTGCGGTGTGCAGGTTTCCCTAGTGGTGGTGGGCAGGCTCAGCTCCCCCGAGGCATGCGAGCTCTTGGTTCCTAAACCATGTCTGCTGCTTGCAAAGGTAGATTCTTGACTGCTGGGCAACCAGGGAAGTCCTCAAGGTATTGTTTCTTTCCTTTTTAAAAGGCTTGCATATTTTCTGAAGTTCTAATAAGGAGCATCTAATTCCTATGAAAAGAAATTTTCTTCTATTGACTGCCCAAGCAGGAAAGAGCCTGACGAGTGTGCAGCCATGCCCTGGTGTGGGTTAGAGTCAAAGCAAGGGCGGAGGGCGCAGGATCAGGCCACCTGTACGCACTGCCTTGGTCTTGCCCGGGAGTGGGAATGGAGCATCCTGACTCAGACTTTGAGCTTTTGGACCCAGAGGGAAGAGGTAAACTGACACCAGTGAGCTTCGAGCAAGTACTCTGGGTGACCTCTGGCTATTCCTGTGTGGCCCAGGGAGGACTACTTCAGACCCCGTGCTCTCACATGGGGGGCTTCCCTGGTGGCTCAGACAGTGAAGAATCTGCCTACAATGCAGAAGACCCAGGTTTGATCCTTGGGTTAGGAAGACCCCCTGGAGAAGGGAATGGCTACCCCATTCCAGTATTCTTGCCTGGAGAATTCCATGGACAGAGGCGCCTGGTGGGCTACAGCAAAGAGTCGGATATGAATGAGCAGCCAACACTTTCACTTTCACTTTGGGTTTCCCTGGTGGCCCAGATGGTAAAGAAGCTTCCTGCAAAGAAGGAGACATGGGTTTGATCCCTGGGTTGGGAAGATCCCCTGGAGAAGGGAACAGCTATCCACTCCAGGATTCTTGCCTGGAGAATTCCATGGATAGAGGAGCCTGGCAGGCCTATGGGGTCACAAAGAGTTGGACACGACTGAGTGAACACTTTCACTTTTTTCACTCCCATCTGGAGGAAGGAAGGAGTGGAGTGAAGTTGCTCAGTCATGTCCAACACTTTGTGACCCCGTAGACTGTAGGCTACAGGCTCCTCCATCCATGGGATTTTCCAGGCAAGAGTACCAGAGTGGGTTGCCATTTCTTTCTCCAGGGGATCTTCCCCCTGACCCAGGGATCGAACTTGGGTCTCCCGCATTGCAGGCAGACGCTTTACGAGGATGAGGGTCCAATTCCCCAAAGACAGACTGCTGGTTTGGACTCCACAGCTGGATATGCAGGATTCATTCTCAATTCAAATCTTTGCCATCACTGATCCTCCTCCTTGGAAGGCCCTCTCCTTTTTCACTTTGCTTCAAGGCTTAACACGTGATCCACTCGGTCATAGGACTCTGCAGTATGGACTTCCACCACTCACCCAAGCTTTGGTTCTTTCTGCCTTGAAAGGCCTCTTTTCCCTTTCTCTCTTGTAAAGCAGCAGCAGCTGATAGAGAGATGGATCAGGCACTTCCTATGGGCGGTTTCAGTGCGTGCTGAATGGATTCTCTCATTTACAGGGACATGTGTGCTCTGCGCACTGTGTCCGACCCTTTGCCTCCCATGGACTGTAGCCTGCCAGGCTCTTCTGTCCTGGATTCTTCAGGCAAGAATACTTGGAGTGGATTGCCACTTCCTCCTCCGGGAGATCTTCCTGACCCAGGCATTGAACCAGAGTCTCTTGCGTCTCTTGCATTAGCAAGCAGATTCTTTACTACTGTGCCACCTGAGACGCTATCTCATTTCATCTTCTAAACAAACTAAGCAGTGGCTTTTATTAAATCCATTTTTCCAGACAAGGAAGCAGAGGCTGAAAGTCGTGCAATATCTGACTTGAGGTCACATAACTGGAAAGTGGCAAAGCCAAAACTTCAAGAAAAGACATGGGTCTGTGCTTAACTTCTTATCTGACCTATCTTCTGATTAAACTAGAAGCTCTAAGAGGTGCTGGCAGTTATGACTCCACTGCCGGGGGTGTGGGTTTAATCTCTGGTTGGGGAACTAAGATCCCACATGGTGCATAGCATGGCTAAAAAAAAAATTAAAAAGAAAAATAATGTTAAAAAAGAGATGCCTTAGACCTCTTGATGTCCTCATGGCATGGCTGAATGGCTAGTACAGAGTGGACATACAATATCAGTGGAGAAGTGTGGGAGGAACTGGGAACATTTTGAAAAGATTCATCTTCAGCTGATGCCTAGTTCCGGATTGGGAGAAGAAATCACAGATAGAAGTGTCTGCAAATGAGCCTCTGGGCTGGACCTGGTCTGGCAGGAGGCTAGATTCTGGATCCAGTCTCTCTGCCATTAGACCTTAGCCCAAAGTCCTGCCTTGATCAGCTAAGGACTGAGCATCCTGTCTTCTGAAGGCTGAACTTGAAAGCCACGTTATCATGGAAGGGTCTGATTTTCATTTGGTTCTGGTGTCTCCAAAGATCTTAATAGTTTTCCTAGTTTCTGCAAGGGTTCCAAGGCCCTCTGGGATTCCAGTCCAACATACACCATCCATCACTTTGAGCTTCGATCACTTTGAGTCACGAGACCTTGGCAGGTCCCTTCTGGACCACACGGTCCCACCTGTGACTGCCTGCACCCTTCCTTGTTCAGTGGTGAAAGTCAGCACACCTGCATGTGTACTGTATTTGCAACCCCCAGGGCTCTCACTCACATCCTGCTGGCATTTCATGTCTGTGTTAACTCACTCTGTCCTTGAGGCAATCCAGGGAGGTATTCACTGCTACCCTCGGGTTTTGTTTATCTAATTCAACTTCTGTTTTTTAAAGTCATTGAAGTAATTCAGAACTTTAAAGCTCCAAAACATACACTTCTAGAAAGTCTCCCTCCCTCCCCTGGTCTTCAGCCACCCAATTTCCTTTCCTGGCAGCAACCCAAACAGCCCATTTTTTTGTTTATCCTTCCAGACATACTTCTTGCACACACAAGGAGGTGTGTATAAATATTATGTCCTGCTCCTCCGCCTTCTCCAGTGGGGGCCACTGGAGACTGTCCACCCAGTCTGTACCTCACCTACTTTACGTAGCAACACAGCCTCCCCAATATTAACACTTTTTTAAAGTTATTTTTTTATGTGGACCATTTTTAAAGTCGTTATTGAATTTATTACAATATTGTTTCTGTTTTATGTTTTGGTTTTGTGGCCACTAGACATGTGGGATCTTAGTTCCCTAACCAGGGATGGAACCTGTACCCCTAGCATTACAAGGGGAAATATTAAACACTGGACCACCAGGGAACTCCCTCTCCACATTATTTTTAAACCCATGAATTTCCTGGAGTTATGGAGCCTGGATGGCAAATCAGGTCTTTTAGGATGCAAAGCCTGTAAGGTGCTGACTCTGGGAGGGCGCATCCGAAAGCCCTGTTCCTATTCAGGACTTTCCCTCAATGGGCCCGGGCAGCTCTGATCGACATACCTCTGGGTGCCAAGAGAGCTGGGAGAAAACCAGCCAATGGCTTGGCCTGGCAGAAGGTTCCAGGACTTGGAGGAAAAAAGGGTTTTGTTCTCCACCCCCTGAAGACTGGCAGGAGTTGGCCTGTCTGGGAGCCATGCTGTCTTTCTCTCTGCTGTCTATAAGAGCAGAAAAAAAAAAAAAAGGTTTCTCTTCCTGCCAAGACCCAGTGGCAGTTCGGTGGGTCTTGTGCTGGTCCCTCCAAGGGCCCGGCTCCCACGCCTCACCTCCTTTTGACGGCTGTGCTGGCTGTGGGCAGCCTCGGGGGTCCCTGCCAAGGCTGGGGGGCCTGGCCTCCCTGGGAATGTACATCTGCTCCACGTCTGGACCTAATTGCTGTGTTGGAAAGGAACTCTCCATGCCCGTGTCCAGACAGCCGGCCTTCTGAGATTGGCGTGGGGGTAGGAGGCCAGGGAGAGCTGACCAGCCCAGGCTGAGGAGGAAATGTCATTGGGAGTTAAGTGTGTTTTCCTGCTTTACCCTACAAAGAGCCCTGTTTGCGCCCTCTCTGTCACCCGCTGACCCCAACCCCAGCCCCCCAGGCTCTCTGCTCCTCCACAACACTGAGTCTGGAAGGTCTGCCAGCGGCTTCCTTCCGGTGCACTTGATTCCCAGGGAGCCTGGGCCCCATTTCCAAGCTCACTGGAGGAGGGAGGGAGGGAGGGGGGCCTGACGGGAGCCTGGGAGCTGCCCACGGGGGACGGCTCTGATGAGGTTTCTTCCCAGGAGTGCCAGGTCCCAGGCCAGGATCTACTCTCTCTGTCCTCAGAAGCTGGGCTTACGGACAAAGCGCCCAGCAGCTGTGTCCCTGAGCAGGCCAGCAGGCGGGGATTTATCTGAGCTTCCTCCTCCCAACTGTGAAATAGGTGTAATAGTGAGATCTGAAGATGGCGGCAAGAGGGCCCAGATGAAGCCAGGAGGGGGCAGGCTACAGCGGGCGAAGTTTGGCTGGAAAAGCAGAAACAGAGAGAACTGCTGGGGCCAGCGGGAGGGGAGAGGGCTTTGGTTTGGCTGGGGTCCATGCTCGCCCCTGGGGGAAGTGGGCCCCTAGACTAGCATTAGGGAGGTGTACCTCTGGGCATTTTCAGTGTGAACCTGTCTTTTGAAGGATGATAAAGAGGGGCATCCAGTGTTCAGAGTGCAGAGCCTGCCCCCTGAGAACTGAGCAGCAAGATGTGGTCTGAGCTCCCACTCAAAGGGGCTGCTGGTGGCAGCTCAGGGAGATAATGCAGGCTGGAGTTTTCAGTAGCAGCAGTGCGGAAAATGGGCAAGAAAGAGCCTGTTGATGGCTCTTTCCTGGTGGTCCAGTAGGTTAAGACTCCAAGCTTCCACTGTAGGGGCTACAGGTTCCATCCCTGGTCAGGGAACTAAGATCCTGCATGCCAAGTGGTGTGGCCAAAAATAATAATAATAATAATATTTAAAAAGAAAGGAAGGGGAAAAAAAAGAGCCTAGGTGGGGATGGCAGGACAATGGATGTGCACCAGTTCTTTGGAAAGTGCTGGGGAGCCCATCTGGGAACTGTCACTCTTGGGACACAGGCGCCAAGTGCCAGTGATAACTCTGAAGGGGGAGGGCCTTGGGAGACCCCCTCCTTCCACATTCATCAGGGAGGTCTGGTAACTCATGGGCAGGCGTGCTAAGTTGCTCAGTCGAGTCCAGCTCTTTGTGACCCACTGGGCTGTAACTCTCCAAGCTCCACTGTCCATGGGATTCTCTAGGTGAGAATACTGGAGCGGGTTGCCATGCCTTCCTCCAGGAGATCTTCCTGACCTCAGATCGAACCCATGTCTCTTATGTCTCCTGCATTGACAGGCAGATTCTTTACCATTAACACCACCCGGGAAGCCCAACTCAAGGGCATCCACTTGCTAGTTCAAGGAAGAAATGGGACTCAGAGCTCTGCCAAGATCCCTGGCATTGAAAAGGTTTAAAGTTGCTGCTGGAAGGCGTTATGGAGACAGACATGGAGGGTGTGGTGTGCAATTCCAGCAGTTTGTTCAGCCTCTGAGAGCCACAGTGGTCTACGTTAGAATGTGTCAGGGGGCCTCTATCATGGTATGCCTCATTAGCCTTGGATGAGCTTGGGGCTTCCCTGCTGGGCTTCGAGCCCCTTTTGGTCACCTTTATGCCCCTTTGGCATTCACACCAGGCCTGGCAGATGCTAAATACTCATGGTGAAGATGGAGAATTCAGTGAATCATCTGTAATTTTCCAGGGCCACTTTGCAAGGCTGGATAAGTAATCTGGATTAACTGTGGCTGGTAATGTGAGGTCCAACTGCTTTTATGTATCCCTCCCTACTTTATTTCCTTCCCCTCCCATCCCAGTAGAAAAGAGGTCTTTTAGTATAATAATGTAGCAAAGTCAAGTGTACAGGTAATGAGAAAGGTCTGCCTGAGCAGCTAATTCTCATCTTGATGCATCTGATGAGGGCTTGAGGGGGCTGCTGGGCCCTGGCACATTACGTAGTGGGTGCCGGTTGAGTGCATGCATGCTCAGTTGCTCAGTTATTTCTGACTCTTTGCAACCCCACAGACTGTAGCCCAGCAGGCTCCTCTGTCCATGAGATTCTCCAGGCAAGAATACTCCAGGCAAGTGGGTTGCCATTTTCTCCTCCAGGGGCTCTTCCCGATCCAGGGATTGAACTCGCTTCACCTGCAGCTCCTGCACTGGCAGATGGACTCTTGACCTCTGCGCCACCTGGGAATAATCTGGGTCTCAGGTACCCCACGGTAAAAAATGGCAGGGCCAAGGTTCCATTTATTGACTAAAAAGATGCACGAGAGTTGCGAGTGAAGTTTTATTTGGGGCCAAATGAGGCCTGCAGCCCAGAAGACAGCACCTCAGATAGTTCTGAGAGACTGTTCCAAAGCGGCAGTGGGAGAAGGCCATTACACAAGATTTCAGTGAAGGGGGAGTTCAATGCAATCAAACGCTTACTTTACAAAAGATTTTCTACTAGTCATGAGGAGCTGAGGTCACCATGAAGGGATTTAGTGCTTTTCCAGATATGAGGAGATGCAAGGATTGGGATCATGAAGTCAGTTCTTGAAAATATCTATCTAAAGACTTGTTCCACCAGTTTCCCTGGAGCACAGAATGCCTCACTCTCCAACCTGAACTCCCTTCAGGGAGTATCAAAGGTCAGCAGCTGCAGCAGCACAGGATTCAACCTCCCCAGAGGCAGAGGGCAAAGGCCCTTGTGTCGTTGTTGTTCAGTGACTCAGCTGTGTCCAGCTCTTTGTGACCCCATGGACTATAGCATGCCAGGCTTCCCTGTCCTTCACTATTTCCTGGGGTTTGCCTGAATGCATGTCCATTGAGTTGGAGATGCTATCTAACCATCACGTCCAGTGCTGTCCTCTTCCCCTTTTGCCTTCAATCTTTTCCAGCATCAGGGTGTTTTCGAATGAGTTGCTTCTTCACATCAAGTGGCCAAAGTACTGGAGCTTCAGCATCGGTCCTTCCATTCAATATTCAGGGTTGATTTCTTTTAGGATTGACTGGTGGCAAGTGCCAGTTTGTAGTTGACACATTGCAGTTTGGAGGATTCAGAAGTCCATGGGCCTCTCATGTCCTAATGCTGCCTTAGGGCCGGCAGGTACTCAAAACCTTTTCGTTTTCTGCTGCCCCTTCTTTTCTTCAAGTATCCAGGGAATCTGGGCTTGTTGTAGAGAAGAACCAGTTCTGACTCTATGTTGGAACTGTTTCTTTGACTTGCTTTCATTGCTATTGTCGTTGTTCAGCCCCTAAGTCATGTCCAGCTCTTTGGGACCCTGTGGACTGCAGCACACCAGGCTTCCCTGTTCTTCACTATCTCCGGGAGTTTGCTCAAACTCAGTCAATTGAATTGGTGATGCTATCTAACAATCTCATCTTCTTCCACCTTCTTCTCCTGGGTGATGAGGAGAATTTTGCCCAGCCTCAGGGTCTTTTCCAATGATTGGGCTCTTCACATTATGTGGCTAAAGTACTGGGTTCTTTTCACTGCTATTGTTGCTGTTATTATAATCATTCTTAATGGCTTTCTTCCAAGGACCCAGCCCCTCTGCCTAATTGTTAAAGTGCCTTCGTTCAGCTCATAGAGAGATAATGGGACCCTGCCCACCTGTGAATGGCCACAAAGGTGAGATTAACTCACCCCTTCCAAAGTCTGGCCCTTCCTGGAGATGTTTTGGAAGACTGAGGGCCCTTTTTACTTTACTTCCTCACTGCCCCTCCCTCTCTATTCTGCTTTTTGACTTTAGTTTCTCATCACTTCTCTCTCTCTGGTTCTATAAAAGAACATGACATCCAGCCCCCTTAGTCTGGCATCTTCTTGGTCAGCTGGCTTTCTGAATAAAGTTGTATTCCTTGCCTCTACACCTCATCTCGGACCCATTGGCCTGGCCTGCGGCAAGCAGAGCTTGGACTGAGGTGAGGGAGCATGTGTTTGCAGAGCCCTGCAGGTGAAAGCACACAGGTTTGGCTTTCTGCTGCATTTTCACGCCTTGGGTTGCCACCTTAGAGCTGGTGATTTTCACATCTATCTGTATGGATCAACTAGCTCCCAGGGGCTTTACTGCCAACGTCCCCAATGCCTCAGGACATCCCAGCTTTATATTCTCAAACACAAAGATCACCTGAAGAACAACCTCCCCCAAACCACAGCAGACAGCAGAGTGAAGGAAGAGGAGGGCCACCCTCAGCTAAGAATGCTGTTGCCCTTTTACAAGTTTCCTTTCAAAGCCCCAGCCAGGTCTTTCTGAGTGTAGCTGGCCCTTTAAGGAGACCGTTCTTGCTGGGACCCTTTCTCACCCTGGCGGCCCACGGGGCTGGCGGCAGGGTGGTGTGAAGTGCTGACTCAGTATCTGAGGGCCATTAGGAACACTGCTCTGTCCTTCTTAAGGGTTGTACTGCTGTGTACTCTGCTCAGTCACTCAGTCATGTCCGATTCTTTGCACCCCCATAGACTATAAGCCCACCAGCTTCCTCTGTCCATGGAATTTTCCAAGCAAGAATACTGGAGTGGATTGCCATTTCCTCCAGGGTCTCTTCCCAACCCAGGGATCTGACCTGCGTCTCTTGGCTCTCTTCCGTTGGCAGGTGGACTCCTTAACACTTGGGAAGCTGTTTCTGAGAATGAGTGTTTGCCCTTGTGAAGCCTGGGGGCATCTGATTCAGCAGTGATGGGCTGGATTAGTGGGAAAATGAAGAGGTCTGCAAGTTACCTTGCTGGTGAGACCTTGATGGAGCCTGGACTTGGTAGGCCAAAGCTTTCCCAGCCAAAAGTCATCACACAAGGGCATTAATCAAGGTTCTAGATTCTAAAAAGACAAATAGACTCTAGAATCTAAATTCTAGAAAGACAAATAGCTTAGACCTGTGGATATGCTGGGAAAGGAGTGGATTCTGGCTCCAGGCAGGAGTCTCAGAGAGCTCCTTGACTGAGGTTAGCAGATACTGGAAAAGTGAGGATGGGAAGTGTGCAAGGCTAGGAATTGGCATACCCCCTAAAGATCCTGTGAGGAGGATTTAATGCCTTAGGATCAAGAGGTTGGCAGTGCTAGGTAAGGGCTTTAGGGGCTCCAGGTCTTGTTGAGAACTGCAGGATAAAACAAGATTCATTTCAAACCATTGCTGAGAAGTAAAAAAACTCCTCCTCTACACTCTTATGTTCTGTTATGAGGGTCTGTGAATTAAACTAACAAAAGACATTTTAACAAGAATTTACTTACACACGGGTGATCAATGATGAGCAACCCAAAAGGGGAGTTAGAATTAAGGGTCTGAGTATCTAACTTAGTAGGTGAAAGGAAAGAGGAAGAAAATAATCCTATGGAAAGAACAGGTTTCTCTAGGAGAACTAAGGGGACATAGAATATTTGCAAAAATATTTCTCTAGAAAGGTATGAGTGGTCTTTCTGTCACCTACAGGACCCTAAAACTTCTATAGAGAGGGGTTTACCGTAGTTTACTTTTTGTGTCTTCCTGGGAGCAGAGCCACCTCAAAGAGGGCGTTTATGACAATCTTCAAGTCTCAAAGTTTTCTGCTTTTAGTCATACGGGGAAGCTCTGAGAAGGCTTCTTTCCACATCAATTGAGTTCCAGATGTCTTCAGCTTAAAATAATCCTTATTCCAACTCTGAGGTGCTGAATGGGCCCTCATGCCACATAGCTTGGCAATTGCTCAGTAAATATTTTTCAATGAATGAATGAACACAGTAGAGATTAGGTAGGGAGGATGTTGATTTATGGCTACGCATTTCACACCGAGGATTGGAGCAGGAGATGTAGTCCAATTCCTCTCTGGAGAGAAGTTTGCCCCACAGCCAAGCTGAGCTCCCTCTGGACTCAGTGGCATTTTTGGAATATGGCAAAGACTGGGTAGACCAACTTGTTCACTTGGCAGTTTTGCAAAAGTGCATGTGACCTCTGCTAGGACTTGGGAGTTGAGTTCAAAGGGGCGTTGGGGCCAGAGCTACAGCATAGTAGGTTTGGAGCAAGCAATCAGAAATTTTAAGTCTGCTGCTCAGTTCATTGAAAGTTAAATAACACAACCAAGTAAATCTTAAAGATCTCATTGGCTTTATTAAACAATTCGTGGATTGGGCAGCATTCCACTTAGCAAGTAGAAAGGAGCTCCACCAAGCTGGAAAAAATGAAAGATTTCTAAAGACAGAGAGGGGGCAGAAAAAGGAAATTATGAGCAAAAAAAAATGTATTGTTTCAGGCAGGGTCGCCCTCCTAAGGGGAACGGAAGGGACCTATGAGGCAGAATATCTCATTAGTGCTGACCAGGTAATTTCAAGTTGGTTAAAGATTACATTCCTGCGGGAGGCTGTAATTGCAGTTGGGTTAGGTATTAAGTCTTGGTTTGCTAAGGAGGGGTTTTAACATAAGTAATTCCATTTTGAACCTTTTGTTTTCATTGTTATTGTCTTTTTTTTCTTTTTAACAAGAGAGTCGACTATTTCTTGGGAGAAATGGCAAAATGACTGTCTGACAAGTTCTCCTGGGGCTGCTGGCTTGAAAAGGAGGCAGTAGTAAGAGAAAGGAGACAGGGCCGGGATCTCTGCATAGACAAGGCACCCATATCCTTAAAGGGAGACCCTTCCAGCTGGAGGATGGGCGAGTGTTGGGTGGGCAAGTAGGGGGTGGTGGGGGTTAGTCCGTGACAAACGCTCCTGGGCCTGTGGTTTACTAACAATCCTTCGACCCTGTCCAACCTGAGGCTCTGGCTTCATTCCTCCCTGGGTTCAATTTCTAAGAAAGGACATGATGTTCTTTCCGGAAATGGCCTTGCTCTGGACTCAGGCAGGAGATGGCTTGTCCAGATGTCCAGCTGGCCCCCTTGAAAAGGCTTTGAACAGAGCCCTACAAAAATAGATTTTTCTAAGGCATTTCTTCCGTGTCCCCTTTCTGCTCTGCAGATCAAATCCCCGACCCAGGTGTGGTGGTATTTCTTTTTCACACCAGATGCTGACTCTGAGGACTGCTCTGGGCCAGCGAGGCAACGTCCCGGCATGCCACTAACCTCCTGGGAAGGAGAAAAGGAAGCAGACTTTGAATGAAGAAGATTAATGTGCCTGGTTAGCAGCTTTGGTTGAGGCACCAGGTAGGTAAGATGGGAAGGTGGGGCTCAAATCCAGGTCCTGGGTCTAAATCTCTCTGTGCAACACCCAACTGTCTCTCAGAGGAGCAGGCAAACCAGGTGGGGAGGCATCTCAGGGTGCCAGGAGCTGTGAACAGGAGTTGGCTGTTCTGAGCATCAGGGCTTCAGGAGTTCAGAGAAGGAGAATTAGTGAGGGTGGAAGGAGTCGCCAGGGAAATTAGTGAGGATAGTGTTCAAAGGTGAGGAAAATCATATAAAGGAACCTCAGAATTTGGCCCACCTTTTGGTTTCAGCGAGAAAACACTTCTGCGTTTTTAAACTGAAAGCATGTTTATTCCTCGGGGCCGGCCCTTGGCTCTTGGCCTTTGGCTGAAAAACAAAAGGAGGTTGTTCAGTCCCTGGGCTGGGATGTTTGCTCACAGATCATGATGTGTGCTTGGAACATCTGGTCTGGGAAAGGAGGTGTATCTCTAAGGAGCGTGAGCATGGGACTGCCTTGCCATTCAGCTCCAGCCCCGCCTGCATTCACAGATGCTGGAGGGCAGAAGAGGAATGGCTAGACTAGACAAACTCTTCCTTCCTCTCCACATCAATGGAGTTGGGCAGTGTTGACAAATACATAATCATAAACCAGCATCTTAGAGATAGTGAAGATCTGAGAGATCACCTGTCCTCACTGTGCCTCTCATATACCCTCCTCCTGACTCATGCCCTTTGCTTGAATCCCTCCAGCCACAGGGACCCACCCCTGCAACAACAACAATCTGTTTCCCAATACAAACATAGCAGCTATCATTGGAGAGCATTGTTTTCTTTTTGAGCACTTTATGGATGCTGCAGGCTCTTCTTATATCCTCCCTGCCCTAGAACCAGCCCTTTCTCCAAAGCACTTTCATCCCTTTTGTTGGAGAATGGTATTAGAGACAAAGGTCTGAGCACTAAGGTGCTCATTGCTGCTGCGGTGTCTCTGTTTCTAGGCCCTCTCAGCAGACAGAGCTAGGAAATAAACGTATTATAACTCTTTGGAGAAGGAAATGGCAACCCACTCTAGTATTCTTGCCTGGAAAATCCTATGGACAGAAGAGCCTGGTGNGTCTGAGCACTAAGGTGCTCATTGCTGCTGCGGTGTCTCTGTTTCTAGGCCCTCTCAGCAGACAGAGCTAGGAAATAAACGTATTATAACTCTTTGGAGAAGGAAATGGCAACCCACTCTAGTATTCTTGCCTGGAAAATCCTATGGACAGAAGAGCCTGGTGGGCTACATTCGATGGGGTCGCGAAAAAGTCAGACACGATTTAGCAACTAAACTACAACAACATTACAACTCTTGTATACACACGTATCTATAATTATTTCTGCACTATTCCTCTGTATCTAGGTTAAGTTGAATTTGAAGTCATACTAGTACCTCTGATTAATCTAGTACTGTGTGGATTATTCCAACCTCCTTCCTTGTTTATCTACAACTTCTTTCTCCAACAGTGAGAAATCTGAGTCCTACCATCAACCACCCATTTACTCACTTGTTTAAGCCCCAGTATACATGCACACAGGAGGCTTCCCAGGTGGCTTAGTGGTAAAGAATCCGCCTGCCAATGCAGAAGATGCTGGTTTGATCCCTGGGTCTAGAGGATCCCCTGGAGGAGGAAGTGGCAACCCACTCCAGTATTCTTGCCTGGGAAATCCCATGAACAGAGGCACTGACAGGCTACAGTCCTTGGGTCACAAAGAGCTGGACATGACTGAACAACTGAGCACATATGCACACGTTAGCCTGAAACGCCATGAAAAACAGCGTTACTGCCTTTCCTGACTAGCTTTTGGAGATTATGCAGAATTCTGTTTGTCCTTAGCCTTATAGTTTCCAGTCAAAACACTGGTTTCCTAAGCTACTTATGTCAGTTCCTCTCCACTCCCCTTCCTGCCTCCCCCACCAACTACTTGCTCTGAGGTCTGTCATACATTTGCAATCAAGTTAGACTCTTCTGTCACAGTCTTGGGTCCCCCAGCCATCCTGGCTGATTTTTCAGTATTTGTCATCCTGGCTGATTTTTCAGTATTTGTCTATGTTCATAAAGTTCACTCCTTGTGTTGTGAAGTCTGTGGATTTGGCTAAATTGGGTATCGTCACGTATCTAGCACTCTAGGGTTATACAGAATATTCCATCACCCAAACATTCCCCCAAGCTTGCCCTTTGCGGTTAACCACTCCTGCTTCCCCAAACCCCTGGCAACCACTCATCCACTCTTCATCCCTATAGTTTTATTTTTCCCAGAATGTTATGTGAGTGAAATCATAAAACATGTAGTTTTTTGGGTCTTTGTTCTCTATTTTAGCAAAATGCATTTAAGATTCATCCATGTTGCCGTGTGAATCACTCTCTCAGTAATTTTTTCACAGGTAAGTATGCCATCATATGGTTACACTACAGTTTGGCAATTCATTGATTAAAAGACATCTTTGTTGCTTTCAGTTTTTACAAATTATTTATTTATTTATTTTGTCTGTGTTGGGTCTTCGTTGCTGTGCCTGGCCTTTCTCTAGTTGCAGGAAGCGAGGGCTGCTCGACTCTTCATTGTGGTGCATGAGCTTCTTATTGAGATGGTTTCTCTAGTTGCGGAGCACAGGCTCTGGGGCATGCAGGCTTCAGAAGTTGTGGTTCGTTGCCCTGGGGCATGTGAAATCTTCCTGGACCAGGGATTGAACCCACGTCCCCTGCATTAACAGGTGGATTTTTGACCACTGGACCACCAGGGAAGTCCTCCAGTTTTCGATGACTATGAATGAGGCTGCTGTAAACATCTGTGTACAGATTTCCATGTTAACATATGTTTTAATTCACTTGGATACACATCTAGAGTGTAACTGCCTGTGTGTCCTAAGTCTATGTTAAATTTTATAGGAAACCACAAAACTGTCTTCCAAAATGACTGTACCATCTTCCATCCTCATGGGCAGTGAATGAAGGTTCCTATTGCTCTGCATTGCTGTCAATAAGTATTTGGGGTGATCAAGTTTGTTTTGGTCTTTTTTTGGGGGGATTTTGGCCATTCTATAGGTCTGGAGTGATATTAAATAGTTGTTTGCATTTTTATTTTCTTAGTGAAAAATTACTTTGAGCATCTCTTCCTATGCTTATTTGCCATCCACTTATCTTCTTGGTTGGTCTTCCCTGATAGCTCAGTTGGTAATGAATCTGCCTGCAATGCAGGAGATACCAGTTCGATTCCTGGGTCAGGAAGATCCACAGGAGAAGGAATAGGCTACCCACTCCAGTATTCTTGGGCTCCCCTTGTGGCTCAGATTCGGGTAAAGAACCTGCCTGAGGCCTGGGTTTGATCCCTGGGTTGGGAAGATCCCCTGGAGAAGGGAAAGGCTACCCATTCCAATATTCTGGNGAAGGAATAGGCTACCCACTCCAGTATTCTTGGGCTCCCCTTGTGGCTCAGATTCGGGTAAAGAACCTGCCTGAGGCCTGGGTTTGATCCCTGGGTTGGGAAGATCCCCTGGAGAAGGGAAAGGCTACCCATTCCAATATTCTGGCCTAGAGAATTCCATGGACTGTATAGGCCATGGGGTCACAAAGAGTCGGACACGACTGAGAGACTTTCACTATCTTCTTTGTCAGTTTAGATCTTTTGCCTATTTAACAAACTGGATTGTATATTTTCTTATTTTTGAGTTTTAAGAGTTCTTTATTCTGGATACATGTTCTGTATAAGATATGTGATTTGCAGACGTTTTCTTAGTGTGTGGCTTGTCTTTATTTCTCTTAACAATGTTATTGCAGAGCAAACAGTTTTCTTTCATCAAGTCCAGTTTGTCAACTTTTCTTTCATAGATCCTGCTTTTAGTACAGTATTTCATCACCCAAATAGAAGTTACACAGAATTTCTTCTAGAAGTTCTATAGATTTCTGGTATAGAGTTATTTCTATGATCCTTTTTGAGTTAAGTTTTATATAAGATTAAAGTTTAATTTTGTTTTTATTTTTATTTTTGGCATGCAGTCATCTGATTCTTCCAGTACCCTTAGTCGAAAAACCTATCCTTTGCCAGGTATCGTCCTGGCACCTTCAAAATTCAGTTTATCAAATTGGTGTATATATTGGGGTTAATTTCTGAGCTCTCTGCTCTGTCCCTTTCTCAGAGCTTTTGCTTCTTCAGATCCTTGTAAGGCTGGCTTCTTATTCAGGATCCGTGTGAAAGTCACCTTTTTAAAGAGGTTTTTCCGGGTCACCCTATCTAAACTTGTCCTTCTTTATTCAAATCATGTCATATTGTTGTGCTGTCTCTGTAGTACTAAGACCTGAAACTATCTAGCACTGGGTAAGAAAGTGTTCAGGCCAAGGGGATACCATCCCACTGAACTCCAAAAGGGGCAGATCATAAAAGAAAATCCCCTTCCTCCCTAGCCCTCTCTCACTTGTTAAATCCTCTGTCAGCTCCAGAGGAGCTGTCTATCTCCTCAGTGAGTGGAGCCCATGGTTTCCATTCTCACTGTGCATTAGCTTTAACTGGGGGAACTTTAAGAATACTTATTCCCTGGCTCCACCCCAGGGATTCTAATATAATTATGTGGAAATGTGGCCTAGTGACCTGTATTCTTTTTAAAGCTTCCCAGTTGATGGCAGTGCACAGCCACCATTTCCAACTTGAATGCTGACCACAGTTGGTACTCAATAAACAGCTTGTTGAATGACTCAATGATGAAATATAACTTAAGTTGGTAACTCTGTATTCACACCAGCTGGGTGGCAGAAAGTCAGTGAGGATGATCAGGAGCTTCAGTTCTGCTGGAGTTTGTGGCATTAACCAGCAAGGATGCTGTACTCATAGCCCTCTCCATCTGCTATCTGAGGTGGGATTTCTTTTTTCTTTTCTTTTTTGGCTGTGCTGTACAGCTTGTGGAATTTTAGTTTCCTGACTAGGAATTGAACTCAGGCCCTCACAGTATAAGCACTGAGTCCTAACCGCTGGACCACTAGGGGATTCCCTTAGGTGGGATTTCTGAAGAGCAGTATTTCCTTTTTATTTTTTGAGATATAATTCAGAGAACATAAAATTCACCCTTTAAAAATGTACAGTGGTTTTAGTATACTCTTCAAATTGTACAACCGTTACTGACTGCTAATTTCAGAACATCTTCATCACCCCCAGAAGAAACCTTGTACCCGTGAACTGTCTTTCAGTTAGCATAATGTTTCCAAGGTTCATCCATGTTGCAGCAATGATCAGTACTTCATTCATTTTTATGGCTGAATAATGGTTCATTGAGTGGATATACCAGTTGGTTTATCTATTCATCAGCTGATGGACATTTGAATTGTTTTCAATTGTGGGCTGTTGATAATGAGTCAGGAACATTCATGTGTAAGTTTTTGTATGAACTTGTTTTCAGTTCTTTTGGGTATGTACCTAGGAGTAGAATTGCTAGTTCCTATGATGACTCTATGTTAAACTTTTTGGGAAACTGCCAAACTGTTTTCCCCAGTGGCTGTACCATCTGACGAGCCCGTCAGTAATGTGTGAGGGTTCCAATCTCTCTATATCCTCACTAGCATTTATTAGGAGAAGGAAATGGCAACCCACTCCAGTGTTCTTGCCTGAAGAATCCCAGGGGCGGGGGAGCCTGGTGGGCTGCCGTCTATGGGGTCACATAGAGTTGGACACGACTGAAGCGACTTAGCAGCAGCAGCAGCAGCATTTATTATCATCTGACTTTTTGATTATAGCCATTGTAGTGGGTATGTGAAGTGGTATCTCATATATATATATATTTTTTCAATAACTATTTACTTATTTAGCTGCACTGGGTCTTAGTTGCAGTACATGGGATCTTTGAAGCAGCAGGTGAGATCCTGACCAGGGATCAAATCCTGGCCCCCAGCATTGACAGTGAGGAGTCTTAGCCACTGGACCCACCAGGGAAGTCCCTCATGTGGTTTTGATTTTGATTTCCATTTTTCTGATGACTTAAAGCATCTTTTCATGTATAGCTTCCATTTGTTTATCTTCTTTGGAGAAATAGCCATTCAAATTCTTTTCCCATTTAAAAATGGGATTTAAAAATTGATTTGTCCTTCTGTTGTTGATGGAGAAGGCAATGGCACCCCACTCCAGCACTCTTGCCTGGAAAATTCCACGGACGGAGGAGCCTGGTAGGCTGCAGTCCATGGGGTCGCTAAGAGTGGGACACGACTGAGTGACTTCACTTTCTGTTGTTGAATTCTGAATTATTTATATATTCATGATATTAGATCCTTACAGATGACTTGTGTTTATTTTTTCCAATTCTGTGAGTTGAAAAGACCTTTCTGAAAGTGTCTTTTGAAGTATAAAAGTTTTTAAATTAAGAGTGGGACACGACTGAGTGACTTCACTTTCTGTTGTTGAATTCTGAATTATTTATATATTCATGATATTAGATCCTTACAGATGACTTGTGTTTATTTTTTCCAATTCTGTGAGTTGAAAAGACCTTTCTGAAAGTGTCTTTTGAAGTATAAAAGTTTTTAAATGTTGATGCAGTCCAGTGGATCTATTTTTTCCTTTAGTTGCTTCTGTTTTAGGTGTCATGTCTAAAAATCCACTGCCTGATCCAAGGTCATAAAGATTTATGCCTGTTTTGTTCTACAAGTTTTATAGTTTTAACTCTTACAGTTAGTTCTTTGATCTCTTTTGAGTTAGTCTTTTGTATAAAGTACATGGGAGTTCAACTTTATTCTTTTATATCTATCCAGCTGTTCCAGCCGGAGAAGGCAATGGCACCCTGCTCTAGCACTCTTGCCTGGAAAATCCCATGGATGGAGGAGCCTGGTAGGCTGCTGCAGTCCATGGGGTTGTGAAGAGTCCGACAGGACTAAGCGACTTCACTTTCACTTTTCACTTTCATGCATTGGAGAAGGAAACGGCAACCCACTCCAGTGTTCTTGCCTGGAGAATCCCAGGGACGGCAGAGCCTGATGGGCTGCCGTCTATGGGGTCACACAGAGTCAGACACGACTGAAGCGACTTAGCAGCAGCAGCAGCAGTTGTTCCAGCACAATTTGGTGAAAAGACTACTCTTTTTTTGGGCTGTACCACATGTCTTGTGGGATTCCAGTCTCCTGACCAGGGATCAAACCCAGGCCTATGGTAGTGAAAAGTGCTGAGTTCCAACCACTGGACCGCCAGGGATATTCCCAGACTATTCTTTTTCTATTGAATTATCTTGCCACTCGTTGAAAATCAATTGACCATAGATATATGACTTTATTTCTGGACTCTCAGTTCTATTCCATCGATCTATGTATCTTTCCTTATGCCAGTACCACATGGTTTTTTTTTTTTTTTTAATTAAAAAAAATATATATTTGGCAGTTCCAGATGTTAGTTGAGGCGTGTGGGCTCTTAGTTGCACCTTTTGGGATCCAGTTCCCTGACAAGCCCCCACCTCCCCTCCCCTGTTGGGAGTGTGGAGTCTTAGCCACTGGACCACCAGGAAAGTTCCCACACAGTCTTGATTACAGTTGTGTTGGAGCAGGTTTTAAAATTGTGAAGTATGAGTCTTACAAGTTTGTTCTTCCCCTACTAAGATTGCCTTGATCATTCTAGGTCCCTTCTGTTTCTACCTGAATTCTAGAATCAGCTTGTCCATTTCTGCAAATAAAGACAGTTGGAATTTTGATAGGAGTTGTGTTCAACTTGTCAATCAGTTTGGAGAGTATCGCTATCTTAACAAATTTTAACAATACGTCTTCCAACTCACGAACAAAAATGTCTCCATTTATTTAAATCTTCTTTAATTTCTTTCAATGTTTGTTAGTGTTCAGTATACAAGTCTTCTATTTCTTCTGTTAAATTTATTTGTATTTTGTTCTTTTTGATGCTACTGTGAATGAAATGTTTTTCTTAGTTATTAATCCATTTTTGTATTGTTCTCTAGTAGCTCACTGGTGAAGAATCCCCCTGCCAGTGCAGGAGACTCGAGTTTGATCCCTGAGTTGGGAGGACCCTCTGGAGAAATAGCAACCCACTCCATGGACAGAGAAGCCTGGAGGGCTACATTCCATACGTTGCAGAAGAGCCCGACACAACTTAGTGGCTAAGCAACAACAAAATCATGAAGGGTACTGGATTTTTACCAAATGCTTTTTCTGTGGCTACCAAGTAGATCATGTATGTGTAGCGTTTTTCCTTCTGAGTGGTTTTAAGGAGGGTCTCCTGCCAGTAGTTAAGTCTGACTCTAGTCCGAACCTAGGTATCAACATAGCTGGTAAGGGGAGATATCCTGCTGCTCTCTCTCTTTTTTTGGGGTGGGGGGCTAGTTGGATGAGAACATTATTATTAAAAATTTTTACCCATGTAAATAAGCAATACCTGCACATGATAAAAAAATAATTATTTAGGAAAAATTCAACCATGACAAGCAAGTCTGTTTTGACCCCACAACTTCAGTTTCTGCCCCCTTAAACAACCACCATGTTCATTTCATTTCCTGGAACACTGAGGTGTTTTCCTGCTACAAGGAAGGGCAGAGGTGAACAGTTGCCTCAGAGACTTTATAGCATGAAAATCCTGAAGTATTTTCTGCCTGGCCCTTTACAGAAAAATATGCTGATTCTTTTTTTTTTTTTTTTTTTAAGTCTCTGACCATTTCAAAGGATGATGCTGTGATATGCTTTGCTATCTTTGTATATATGTCATTTTATGCCTGAGAGTTTTGGCAGAATGAATTCCTTTATGGGGAATTGCTAGGTCTTCCGGTCTCAGCCTTTGTCATGTTGATAGATATTACCACACAGCTCTCTGGGTAAGTTGAACCAATTTACAGTCTCTCCAACAATGCATGCTTGAGCCTGTTCCCGGGAGCCTCGCACTCACAGTGCGCTACTAATTTGATGCTTGCCAATCTAAATGCAAATGGTACCCATACTTGTAATCTGGGTTTTTCTTACAATGAATAAGGTTTAGCATCTTTTCTTAAGCCTAAAAAGTTAAAACAAAAACAAAAACCAGAGCAAAACCAAAAAGCAAAGAACAGAAAACTCCTTCTGAGCCCTTCATTGCTCAGACGACTCGGAACTCCATGCCTGGTCACTCGCACCCTGCGGGATGCAGGGCGTGGTTCGGACTGAAGCGGGCGGCCGCTGACTCCCGGTTCCTCCCAGCCCCTCGCCAGTCCGCGGAGCCCCGCCCCGAGTCCGCCTCTGGCGGGCCGGGGCGGAGCACGTGGCCCGGTGGGAGGTGTCGCGCTGCCTGATTTATTCCCGTCCAGGAGAAGGAGTGCGAGCCCTCGGGTCTGAACCGCCCCAGCGCCGGGTCCCGCGCCCTCGTCCCCACACCATGCCGTGTCCCCGTCTGCTGGCTGCGCTCTGCGGCGCGCTCTTCTGCGCCTCCGGACTCTTCGCCTTCTCGGGTGAGTTGATCGCGCCGCCCTCGCGCCCTCGCCCCTCCTCTCCGCGCCGCTCGGAAGTTCGCCGCCGCGCCCTCCCTCTGCCTCCGCTGTTTACAAACTTGGTCCAAGAGCCGGGGCTGAGCCGAGGGGCGACCTCTCCGGCTGCGCCTGGGCGGGCGGCGGGGATGCTCTCGGCCTCTCCAGCTGGGGGTGGGGCTTTGGTCGGTGCTAGAGGCGTGAGCGTTGGGCGGGGGCTTGGGACACTGGGTGACAGCCCAGCCTCCCCCAGGAAAGTGGCTTACACAGAACAAAGGAATCCGCTGTGTCGGGCCTCTGTTTTCCCATCTGTAAAATGAGGCCACGTCCCTCGTAGCTCAGACGGGAAAGAATCTGTCCGCAATGCGGGAGACCCAGGTTCAATCTCTGGGTAGGGAAGATCCCCTGGAAGAGGAAATGGCAACCCAGTCCAGTACTCTTGCCCGGAGAATCCCATGGACAGAGGATCCTGGCGGGTTACAGTCCCTGGAGTCGCAGAGAGTCGGACACGAGTGAGCGACTAACATAGTGCTCTTGCGCTCCTTCCACCAGGAAGTTTCTAGGACTCTTGTGTTGGTAAATCTTTTCCAGCCAACTTTATCTGGAAACTCCCTCCCAGGCCATGCCGGCGGCTGGTCTGTTCATTAGGATTTTATCCTCCGTTTAAAAATAGGTGTTTGGTCAGATAAGCGAGGGACTGGCTAGGGAGCCAGAGGAGTAGATAGGCTTGGGGCGGGGTGGGGGGTGGGGGGAACCAGGATGGGGTGAGGAGCCTAGGGAGGGATTCGGAAAAGGGCTCCGACCGGAGATGGCGGCTCCTGACTCCCCTCCCTCCCTATGGCCGTGGCCTGCCGCTTCATCTTTCTTGGCCCTCCTCCCCTGCCTGGGACGCATCCTGCTGAGAGCTGGACCTCCAGCAGGCTGGTGATGGGGATGGGCGATGCCCTGCACCTCGGGCTGAGGAAAGGGTGCCCATGGGGTGAGCGGGCTATGGCAAAGACTTCAGGCACCGCCTCCATCCTTTCTTCCTAGAAATAGGATTGATGAAATTCGTTGGGGTGGGAGGGTCATGGCTGAGCCCCGGCTCTGCCATCCGGTGCCAATATGACCACCGCACCACCGCCCCCCCCACCAGCTGGAGTGGAAGCCACTTGAAGTCTCTTGGAGACACAGAGAGATGGCTGGGTCTTAAAAGTCCCTTGCCTCGCCTCCCCTGGCCCCACAGCCTGAGCCCTGGCAAAATGTCCCTGGGGAGATCTCCCAGAGAAGGCAGGACCCTGAAATCCCAAAGGTGGTTTTGGAGACCCAGCTTAAGTGGGAAGGGGGTAGCCCTACAGCTGCGATGTGCAGGTGAGTGGGTCAGGCGCCTGCCAGGTAGGGAACACCTTTCCCGTTCTCTTTCCCCTCTCCCCTGCTTTGCCCTGGAGCTCTGCAGGGTGAGGGCCCTTTGGGAGGGGGACAGAGGGGAGTTGCATTTTGCCAGGAGGAGCCCAAAGCTCTGGCCATTCTCAAGTCTCTGCCCGCCGCCTGTCAGGTCAGGGAGGGGATTAATCTGCTATTTAAAGCCAATGACTAATGGCTCATTGGGAGCCGCCTTAAGCTCTTGAGGCCCCCACCGCTCATTAACGGTGTTCCCTTCCCTGGAGCCCCCGCCCAGCTCTCCAGGGCTTTGGGATTTCAGAGGGGCCCTCCAGCCTGGGATGGCGTGACTCTGCAGGGAGGAAAAAAGGTTTCTCATGTCTCACCCCAAGTAATGCGTAGGGGTGTGGGGTCTGGGGCAGCCCTTCTGGGATGCAAAGATCAACTAGAAGATGTTCTGAAGGTTTGGCTGACCTAATGGGCTGAAGTCCACCCAAGTCAAAGCACTGGGGACAGGCTAACACTTGTCACCCGGGCCCCCAGCCCTCTTCCCACCTCTCCAGCCCTCTTCCCACCTCTCGCTGTTGTCCAGTGTTTCTCAGATCCACCTTCCTCCTTACCTCTCAGCCTGACTTCGTCTTTTACCAGGAGGCCTGTGGCAGCATCCTTGATGCTTTCCTGGTCTCTTCTCTCACCTGCTCAGTCACATTTCCACGCAGAGCCAGAGGGATCTTTGTGTACTTCTGAGCCACTTCTCCACCCCAGCAGCCCATACATGTCTCAGCACATGGCCTTTTCTTGACATTCTCCCTCACCAGCTAGGGAATGGCTTCCCCACTCCCACCTCATGCTTGCGAACCTCTGAGTTTTTCCTGGTGGCCAGTGGTGGGGATGCTGAAGGAGGGTTAAGAGCCCTTGTTCTGCAGGATGAAGAGTCTCCACTTGTCCTTCGTAAGGTTCCCCCCACCCCAACCTCCCTTTTCAATGATGTGTTTCTTCCTGATCTGCAGTATACCATGTGTTCTGGGCTTCTGCTTCTTTTTGGAAAGTTCTTTCCTCATTCCCCAGCCTGGCACCTTCCCAGGTGACTTTTAGCCCTCTCAAATGTCCCCACCTCTGAACCTTCCAGCTTTCTGGCGGAAACCATCCTCCCTTGGCCCCTCACGCAGGCTCTTTCAGAGCTCATGGTGCCTCATTACCTTGTGACTTGTAGGTCACCACCTCTTTCCTCTGACTTATTTATTTATTTTTTTAATAGGTATTTGCTTATTTGGCTGTACCCAGTCTTAGTTGGAGAAGGAAATGGCAACCCACTCCAGTGTTCTTGCCTGGAGAATCCCAGGGACGGCGGAGCCTGGTGGGCTGCCGTCTATGGGGTCGCACAGAGTCGTACACGACTGAAGCGACTTAGCAGCAGTCTTAGTTGAGGCATGTGGGATCTTCGATCTTAATTGCAGCATGCAAACTCTTAGTTGAGGCATGTGGGATCTAGTTGCCTGACCAGGGATCGAACCCAGGCCCCCTTCATTGGGAGTGTGGAGTCTCAGCCAATGGACCATGAGGGACGTCCCTCTTTTGGCTTCTTGAGACCCAGACTGCATCTGTCTTAGGGGCCCAGAATATATACCTGGTAGTTGACCACCGCCCCCCACCCCCCCACAAATATTTACTCAATGAATGATTTGTTCCTAACCCAGAACTATCATTGCAGGTGACTTCTGTGACTCCAGCCAGTGCCTGCATGGTGGGACCTGCTTGTTGAACGAGGACAAAACCCCCCCCTTCTACTGCCTCTGCCCCGAAGGCTTCACGGGCCTCCTATGCAACGAGACGGAGCATGGTACCTGTCCTGGACCATGCCTGCTGCTCCCCACCAGCTCCCAGCTGCAGCCCTGGCTGCTGGCCTAGCTTGTCCCACTGTGGGCAGTGGTCCCCAGCACCCCTCCCATTGTCCGCCGGCCTTTTCCTGGAAGCTTCCAGGCCACTTGGAAAGCTGGGTGCTTCCTTCACTTGGGCTGACTCACCTCTATGTGACCCTTCTTGGCTCCAGGATGGCCCAGGCCCCATCGGGCAGATTGAGAGGGGGGAGGGAGGAGCTGGTGGGCACTGGCAGGCAGTAGGCCGAATTTGGGTGGAGGGTCCTTTGGGGCTTGGTCTGTCTGTTGTTGCCTGTCTCCAGCTCCTTGATCACCTGCCCATCTCACCTGCTTCCTCCCCAGGTCCCTGTTTCCCAAACCCCTGCCACAATGATGCTGAGTGCCAGGTAATCGACTCCCTCCGAGGGGATGTCTTCACCCATTACATCTGCAAGTGCCCTCTTGGATACGTGGGCACCCACTGTGAGAGCAGTGAGTATCCAGCGGAGCCTGCTCCGAGGGGCAGACCCTGTACCACAGGCCTGGCATCTCAGGCCACATGCCAGCGTTCCTCCTGCATCGGGATCTCCTTCGGGAGGACCCGGAGTGGGGCAGAACTCAGTTGCTGTGGATTGAGGAGGCAGGGAGGGACTCTGTTGTCCTTCCCCAGGCTTCTTCCTGGCTGGTTCTCTCTCCTGGGACTGCTGGCCAGGGCTGATGTCCCTGCAGGGGAGTGAGGGGTGGTGGTGACCCCAGAGGTCGTGGGAGTGTTATTTTCTGTCACCATGAACGAGACATACAGCCTTAGAGTTAAGTCCTGGGATTTTCCTACCGAGAAGGGAAAACCAACACATTCTTAATCTTTTGGGGCCCAGGGAGTCAGTTAATAAGGTTTGATCCTCAGGGTCTGACAGTGCTGGCCCAAGTATGACCTCTGGCCTCCTCGCAGAGCTCAGAGAGGAGGGAGAGGTCTGGGCAGACTGGGCCGTCCGCTCACGGTCAGGCGGTCAGAGGCCCGGCGTGTGCAGAGGGGCTGACCAGCCTGGCTCGCTTGGTTATCCACCCGGCCACAGATTGGCCCTGGCGGGTGCCCAGCAAACCTTGCCAGTGGCGTCTGTCCATGCCGTCCTCACTCCTGGCCTAGCTGAGATCCCTCTCACAAACGAGGGCTCTTCCTCACCTGCTGTCGGGTGGGTGAATCCAGGCCCAGGGCTGGATGGGGTGAGGGTGGTGGTGCCCGATTTCTGCAGTCCAGGGGGTCTGTCCCTGAGCAGGTGGGCAGGGGGCAGTGTCCTGCTCTGGGCAGATCCGTGGATGGTGTCCAGGGGAAGGAGAAAGGGCTGGGCCAGCCAGGTGGGAGCCAGCTCCGGGGGAGACCAGGTAAGTGCCTGCTCACTCTTCAGCTCAGAGGAGACAGGCCCCGAGGGCCTGTGCCCTGTGTCCAGGGCTGAGGCCAGCACATCTGAGACACCAGATAGAGGAATGTTGTGGGGGGGAGG
>SJYX01020988.1:110315-133440 GCA_006410675.1 Oreotragus oreotragus | reverse complement strand
ACAGCTGCGATGTGCAGGTGAGTGGGTCAGGCGCCTGCCAGGTAGGGAACACCTTTCCCGTTCTCTTTCCCCTCTCCCCTGCTTTGCCCTGGAGCTCTGCAGGGTGAGGGCCCTTTGGGAGGGGGACAGAGGGGAGTTGCATTTTGCCAGGAGGAGCCCAAAGCTCTGGCCATTCTCAAGTCTCTGCCCGCCGCCTGTCAGGTCAGGGAGGGGATTAATCTGCTATTTAAAGCCAATGACTAATGGCTCATTGGGAGCCGCCTTAAGCTCTTGAGGCCCCCACCGCTCATTAACGGTGTTCCCTTCCCTGGAGCCCCCGCCCAGCTCTCCAGGGCTTTGGGATTTCAGAGGGGCCCTCCAGCCTGGGATGGCGTGACTCTGCAGGGAGGAAAAAAGGTTTCTCATGTCTCACCCCAAGTAATGCGTAGGGGTGTGGGGTCTGGGGCAGCCCTTCTGGGATGCAAAGATCAACTAGAAGATGTTCTGAAGGTTTGGCTGACCTAATGGGCTGAAGTCCACCCAAGTCAAAGCACTGGGGACAGGCTAACACTTGTCACCCGGGCCCCCAGCCCTCTTCCCACCTCTCCAGCCCTCTTCCCACCTCTCGCTGTTGTCCAGTGTTTCTCAGATCCACCTTCCTCCTTACCTCTCAGCCTGACTTCGTCTTTTACCAGGAGGCCTGTGGCAGCATCCTTGATGCTTTCCTGGTCTCTTCTCTCACCTGCTCAGTCACATTTCCACGCAGAGCCAGAGGGATCTTTGTGTACTTCTGAGCCACTTCTCCACCCCAGCAGCCCATACATGTCTCAGCACATGGCCTTTTCTTGACATTCTCCCTCACCAGCTAGGGAATGGCTTCCCCACTCCCACCTCATGCTTGCGAACCTCTGAGTTTTTCCTGGTGGCCAGTGGTGGGGATGCTGAAGGAGGGTTAAGAGCCCTTGTTCTGCAGGATGAAGAGTCTCCACTTGTCCTTCGTAAGGTTCCCCCCACCCCAACCTCCCTTTTCAATGATGTGTTTCTTCCTGATCTGCAGTATACCATGTGTTCTGGGCTTCTGCTTCTTTTTGGAAAGTTCTTTCCTCATTCCCCAGCCTGGCACCTTCCCAGGTGACTTTTAGCCCTCTCAAATGTCCCCACCTCTGAACCTTCCAGCTTTCTGGCGGAAACCATCCTCCCTTGGCCCCTCACGCAGGCTCTTTCAGAGCTCATGGTGCCTCATTACCTTGTGACTTGTAGGTCACCACCTCTTTCCTCTGACTTATTTATTTATTTTTTTAATAGGTATTTGCTTATTTGGCTGTACCCAGTCTTAGTTGGAGAAGGAAATGGCAACCCACTCCAGTGTTCTTGCCTGGAGAATCCCAGGGACGGCGGAGCCTGGTGGGCTGCCGTCTATGGGGTCGCACAGAGTTGGACACGACTGAAGCGACTTAGCAGCAGTCTTAGTTGAGGCATGTGGGATCTTCGATCTTAATTGCAGCATGCAAACTCTTAGTTGAGGCATGTGGGATCTAGTTGCCTGACCAGGGATCGAACCCAGGCCCCCTTCATTGGGAGTGTGGAGTCTCAGCCAATGGACCATGAGGGACGTCCCTCTTTTGGCTTCTTGAGACCCAGACTGCATCTGTCTTAGGGGCCCAGAATATATACCTGGTAGTTGACCACCGCCCCCCACCCCCCCACAAATATTTACTCAATGAATGATTTGTTCCTAACCCAGAACTATCATTGCAGGTGACTTCTGTGACTCCAGCCAGTGCCTGCATGGTGGGACCTGCTTGTTGAACGAGGACAAAACCCCCCCCTTCTACTGCCTCTGCCCCGAAGGCTTCACGGGCCTCCTATGCAACGAGACGGAGCATGGTAGCTGTCCTGGACCATGCCTGCTGCTCCCCACCAGCTCCCAGCTGCAGCCCTGGCTGCTGGCCTAGCTTGTCCCACTGTGGGCAGTGGTCCCCAGCACCCCTCCCATTGTCCGCCGGCCTTTTCCTGGAAGCTTCCAGGCCACTTGGAAAGCTGGGTGCTTCCTTCACTTGGGCTGACTCACCTCTACGTGACCCTTCTTGGCTCCAGGATGGCCCAGGCCCCATCGGGCAGATTGAGAGGGGGGAGGGAGGAGCTGGTGGGCACTGGCAGGCAGTAGGCCGAATTTGGGTGGAGGGTCCTTTGGGGCTTGGTCTGTCTGTTGTTGCCTGTCTCCAGCTCCTTGATCACCTGCCCATCTCACCTGCTTCCTCCCCAGGTCCCTGTTTCCCAAACCCCTGCCACAATGATGCTGAGTGCCAGGTAATCGACTCCCTCCGAGGGGATGTCTTCACCCATTACATCTGCAAGTGCCCTCTTGGATACGTGGGCACCCACTGTGAGAGCAGTGAGTATCCAGCGGAGCCTGCTCCGAGGGGCAGACCCTGTACCACAGGCCTGGCATCTCAGGCCACATGCCAGCGTTCCTCCTGCATCGGGATCTCCTTCGGGAGGACCCGGAGTGGGGCAGAACTCAGTTGCTGTGGATTGAGGAGGCAGGGAGGGACTCTGTTGTCCTTCCCCAGGCTTCTTCCTGGCTGGTTCTCTCTCCTGGGACTGCTGGCCAGGGCTGATGTCCCTGCAGGGGAGTGAGGGGTGGTGGTGACCCCAGAGGTCGTGGGAGTGTTATTTTCTGTCACCATGAACGAGACATACAGCCTTAGAGTTAAGTCCTGGGATTTTCCTACCGAGAAGGGAAAACCAACACATTCTTAATCTTTTGGGGCCCAGGGAGTCAGTTAATAAGGTTTGATCCTCAGGGTCTGACAGTGCTGGCCCAAGTATGACCTCTGGCCTCCTCGCAGAGCTCAGAGAGGAGGGAGAGGTCTGGGCAGACTGGGCCGTCCGCTCACGGTCAGGCGGTCAGAGGCCCGGCGTGTGCAGAGGGGCTGACCAGCCTGGCTCGCTTGGTTATCCACCCGGCCACAGATTGGCCCTGGCGGGTGCCCAGCAAACCTTGCCAGTGGCGTCTGTCCATGCCGTCCTCACTCCTGGCCTAGCTGAGATCCCTCTCACAAACGAGGGCTCTTCCTCACCTGCTGTCGGGTGGGTGAATCCAGGCCCAGGGCTGGATGGGGTGAGGGTGGTGGTGCCCGATTTCTGCAGTCCAGGGGGTCTGTCCCTGAGCAGGTGGGCAGGGGGCAGTGTCCTGCTCTGGGCAGATCCGTGGATGGTGTCCAGGGGAAGGAGAAAGGGCTGGGCCAGCCAGGTGGGAGCCAGCTCCGGGGGAGACCAGGTAAGTGCCTGCTCAGTCTTCAGCTCAGAGGAGACAGGCCCCGAGGGCCTGTGCCCTGTGTCCAGGGCTGAGGCCAGCACATCTGAGACACCAGATAGAGGAATGTTGTGGGGGGGAGGGGTGGGTTTTCCCAAGGCCGCTGGGAGCCCTGGGTGGAGCCAGGTGGGCCCACTAATTACCGTGCTGGAGCCCAGGTAACCCTGGGTGTGCCTGAGTGCGAATTACTCATCTCGCCTTCCTTCTTCTCGGCTTGGGGTCTGTCCCAGGCTGGATGTGGCCGCGACCACAAAGGGCGAGGAACCCCCCGACAGGGACCTTTGCCGCCCCTCCTTGTTATGTGGTGTGTGTTTTTGGAGCCCTTAAGGACTCCGCAGGCATGTTTGGGGCCTGCTGGGTGTGGACATGAGGGCTGAGGACAGAACAGATCTGGGTTTGGATCTCTGTTCAGCCAGTGGCCGGCTCTGATCTCGGGCGTATGGCCTTACTTGTGCCTCTCTCTCCCTTTGAGAGGGTCATACACCGAGCTTGGCATGAGCCTGGGGTTTTGGAATACAAGTGGAGCCCTCCTGGGTTCTCTGCTTGGGACCCGAGGTCCAGGCTTGCAGGCTTGGCCCCCAAAGACCACATTGCTGGTGAAGGTGATAGGCCCTGGCCGGTGGGGTTGTCCCAGACGGCTGGTCAGGACAAGTAGTGAGAAGGCACAAAGGGTACCAGAGAAAACAGTGGCTCTCACACTCCATCAGAAAACTCCTGCCAGTGAGACTCTAGAAAAGTCCAGGCACATGTGCTTTACGTGCAGTGTAAGGACTGTTCACTGCCATCTGAGGGGCCCTTCTTCCAAAGCCATCCTCCTGGCGGACCAGGGCGCTGGGCTGGATGGGGCGGTACATGGAGGAAGACAGGAGGTCATGCTGATATCTGCTCACTAGCCCACCCCCTGTGTTAGAATAATTGCTGCTTGATGTCCTGTAAGAAAGAGACCACCTCCTGCAGCCTGGTGGGGGACTCCAGCTGCCAGTCGTGCCCTGTGGGCCTCGCCTGGAATCTTCTAGCAGCCCAGTGTCCCAAACCCCTTCACAACTCTGCCCGGCCCCTCTGTTCCTCCCCGTGCACTTTGTTCCTGCATCTCCTCCTTGGCCCTCACCGTTCCCTCACGGTCTCTGCTCTGGGTCCTCTGGGTCCTCGGCAGAGGCCACAACTGTCTTGTTCTCGTGTCTTCTGGGCACCACCTGCCTGGGTGGCCCTCTGACTGCCCTTCCCCCCTCAGCCTGCACCTCGCCGCTGGGCATGCAGACGGGTGCCATTGCCGACTCCCAGATCTCTGCCTCGTCCATGCACTTGGGCTTCATGGGTTTGCAGCGCTGGGCCCCGGAGCTGGCCCGCCTGTACCAGACAGGCATCGTCAACGCGTGGACATCCAGCAACTATGACAAAAACCCCTGGATCCAGGTATAGGAAGGGGTGGCCCGGGGGTGGGTGATGTGATGGGAGAATGTGGGTGCCTATGTTGGGGAGGACGCCATGGGAGGGTTTAGAACAGGGGTCCAGGTAGCAAGGTAGCCGGTTCCCATGGGTGAAGTATCTTTAAGTGGAGTGCTGCTCTGGGAGCCTGGAGTGGGTGGGTGGGATGAAGGGAGTGAATAGGAGGCTGTTAGAAGGGTGTTTGCACTGTTTGCAGCCTCTGGAAGCTTGTCATCTTTTTTTTTTTTTTTTTAAAGCCTTTATTGAATTTGTTACAATATTGCTTTTGTTTTGTTTTAGTATTTTTGGCTGTAAGGCATGTGGGATCTAGTTCTCCGACCAGAGCAGGGATGGAGCCCATACCCTCTTGCACTGGAAGGCAGATTCTTAACCCCTGGACCACCAGGGAAGTCCCTGGAATCTTGTCCCTGTGTCCTGAGCACTGGGTCCAGAGCCTGGAGAGGGCCAGATGAGAAAGCCCCTGCTTCTTTGTCCTGATTGGGGGAGTGACAGGGGTAGGAAGAACCCGGGAGATAGGGCTTCTGTCCTGCCTGCCCTGGTCCAGGTGAACCTGTTGCGGAAGATGCGGGTGACGGGTGTGGTGACCCAGGGGGCCAGCCGCGCAGGGAGTGCTGAGTACCTGAAGACTTTTAAAGTGGCCTACAGCACCGACGGGCGCCAATTCCAGTTCATCCAGGTTGCAGGGCGGTTAGGAGATAAGGTGAGGTTTGTTGGGAACCCTGAAGAAGGGCTGTGGTCAGCAACCCCTGGCGGTCAATGCTGTTTGAGGGCTCCCAAGGAGATGAGGGTACCCGGGATGATGAACCATAAGGTGGGTTTTCAGGTGTATCTTGGCTCACAGAAATCGGGAAGCCCAGATTGTGTCTCTGCTCTGTGATTTACAACAGGCCCATATTACAGATAAGAATTGTTTTTAGTTGCTCAGTTGTGTCTGGCTCTTGTGGCCCCACAGACTGTAGCCTGCTGGGCTCCTCTGTTTATGGGATTTCCCAGACCAGAATACTGGAGTGGGTAGCCATTTCCTTCTCCAAGGGATCTTCCCAACTCAGGGACCAAACCCACGTCTCCTGCATTGGCAGGTGGACTCTTTACCACTGAGCCACCAGGGAAGCCCTAGATAAGAATAGTGAGACTCAAAAAGTTTCAATGACTTGTTGAGGGTGGCTGTGGTGGTGGAGATGGGATGCATTTACAGCCTTCAGGGACACCATGTACAGTTGTACAGTTTGTACCCTGCTCAAGGGCTACTACTTAACATCATTTACCATGTAGACCTCATGTGTACTTCTGCCTGTGGGAAAATCACTGTTACAAAGTCTTTTGAGAAAGGAGTACCTTTTCCTAATTCGCACAGAGGCACCCTGTAGATCATAGGTGGTCCTGGGTGAAAGATGAGGATTTATACCTACGCCCCGTGGTGACCAAAGAAGGTATGGAAAGGGGAATCTGTTGAGGGCTGTGGGCTGTCTGGAGGAACGGGGAGCTCCTGCCAGCTCTGCTACGCACACCTCTGTCTCCAGGCCCAAAATGGAAGCTGAGGAGAGACCACCCCAGGAAGTGGGACTGCCTGCATTGACCCACTCCTCCAATCTGCCTCTTCCATCCTAGATATTTATGGGTAATGTGAACAACAGTGGCCTGAAGATCAACTTGTTTGATAGCCCCTTGGAGACGCAATATGTGAGACTGGTGCCCGTCATCTGCCACCGGGGCTGCACCCTCCGCTTTGAACTCCTTGGCTGTGAGTTGGATGGTGAGTGCCAGTGGCTCTGCCGTCCTTGGAGATGGCTGTTCCTGTCCCCTCTTTTCTCAGCCAGGCTGAGGAGTTGGGTAGGCAGGCAGCAAAGCCCAGGAACCTGGGCTCACACAGAAGGATCACCAGGCCTTAAGCAGTCCTGCCCAGTTGCTACATGTTCTAGAAGCTGGTTGGTAAGAGGAAAAAAGGACTTCTGCGGCTCAGTGGTAAAGAATCCGCCTGCGGTGCAGGAGAGCCAGATTCAACCCCTGGGTAGGAAGATCCCCTGCAGGAGGAAATGGTGACCTACTCCAGTATTCTTGCCTGGGATATCCTGTGGATAGAGATGTCTGGTGGACTATAGTTCATGGGGTTGCAGAGTCAGACATGACTTAGCGATTAAACAGCAAATGACAACAAAGAGGAAAAAAAAAGATACCACTTCAGTTTTCAAAATATGTTCACGTACTCTGATTGGTTCCTTGAGCTTCTAGAACATGCAGCGTTAGTTGTTTTGCAGATGTCAGTTCTCCGAGGGCAGGGAGTTTGTGTTTTGTTCACTGCTGCATTCCCAGTGCACTGATCTTAGGTGTTCAATAAATACTGATTAATGAGTGAATGAGTGAAGGAGGAAAGTGAGGCCCAGATAAATTGTTTATTAAGGGCACACAGCTGGTAGGTATTAAAACTTGGTCTGAATCCCTGGGCTTTGACACCCACTCATCCACTGTTTCTCCCTCCCAAACCTATAATCTGCATTCCGGGGAAACATTTTGGGACATGGAGGGTCATAGGGCTGGAGACGTGCTTCTTTTCTTGTCTCTTTCCGGAGAGATCAGGGTACAGGGGTTGGGCCGAGGGCATTGTCTGCCTAGCTCGGTCCAGCCTTGCTTTCTCCCTGAGGGCCTGATAGTTTTCTCTCTTTGCAGCCACAGTGCCACCTGCTGGCAGAACTGCAGGGCTCTCTAGGCAGAGCTTGCAGAGCAGAGATGGCTCTCTGCCTTTCTTGTTTTAACCCAGGGCCTACTCTTTGTGCCTCCTTCCCCTCTGTAGATCCTCTGTTATCACATTTCAGTTACCACCCAAAACCACTCAGAGCTGAGTTCAGTGCCTGTCTGGGGTTATTCTTTTTTTAAAGCATGAAGTAAAGTCAGTTTATTTTTGCTCCCAGGGTCACTGCCTTTTGAATCTAATTGTTTTGGGGAGTTAAAGACTATCCCTTTTGCTGAAAGAAAATTTAAACAATTGATAAAGGACAGAAACAGTTCTGGGAACCCACATCCTGGGCTCCTCTCCCTGGCGTCCCTCACTACTTGCTGTCATAGTCCGAAGCCCTTGCCTGTTTAAAGTTGCTGACCCGAGCCTCTCATGTCACAACTGGCTCCTTCTAAGGCCAAGAGAGGGAGGTGTATTTGGCAAGGGGAGGAAGTGAAGCTGACTTGTTTGTTTTCCTTAAGGATTGGACCAGTCTCGTTTCCCTTGTAGGCATTTGGGTCGGTTGGAGAGAGTATTGATGTGTGTGTGTGTGTATACATGTGTACATGTTCGTGGGACTTGATCTGGGCATTTCTGGGCACGCCCTGCACCAGATCCCTCTTTACCAGCAGGCATAGTCTCCTTTGTGAATTGATTAGTTATTTAACTCAGTAGATATTTATTAAGGTATTTATTAAGCTCCTTCTGAGTGTCTGGCTCTAGGGAGTAAGGCTGTTGGGTTCTAATGAGAGAGTCTGATGTGAGACAAGAAGCAAATATAAAAGAAGGGTCAGATAGCAGTAAGAATAATAAAGGAAAAATTATCAGGAGATGTGACGATGGTGACATCGGGTGAAGAGAGGGAATGGCATGGGGACTGCCCTGTTGGGATGGCCTTTGAGTAGAAGCTTGAATAATGCAGATCAGGCCATGAGAAGAACTTGGAAAGGGCATCCCAGGTGAGGAATCGGTGAGTGCAAAGCCCCTGGGACATGCTGAAAAGTAGAAGGGAGGCCACTGGAGCTGGAGCCTAGAAAATGAAGGATAGCTTGGTGGGTGATGGGCAGAGATGGACCAGGCAGGGACCGTGTGGACCATTTTAAGGATTCAGGCCTTTGTACTGAGGACAAGAGGCAACCATTGTTGTGGGGGTGCTGATAGGCTGTGGTTAGAGTTGGGTCTAGAAGGGATCCCTCAGGCTATACAGGGAGAATGGAGGCAGAGGGGCGTTGTGAGTAAGGGGGAGATGTGTAGAAGGTAAGGTGGCTTGAGTCAGGGTGGCGGAGCCAGTGGACGGGGTGGATGAGTGTCTTCCACTCCAAGTGAGCTCCATGCCCCGGCAGAATGAGCATCACTTGGAAGCTTGTAAACTTCCAGCCCCAGCCTAGACCTGCTGAGACAGAATTTTTATATTAACAGGGTCCCCTAGTGATCTAAGGGCTTCCCAGGTGGCACTAGTGGTAAAGAACCCACCTGTCAATGCAGGAGACATGAGACAAGGGTTCGATCCCTGGGTTGGGAAGATCTCCTGGAGGAGGACATGGCAACCCACCCAGTATTCTTGCCTGGAGAGTCCCATGGACAGAGAAGCCTGGAGGGTCTACAGTCCATGGGGTCGCACAGAGTCAGACATGACTGAAGTGACTTAGCTCGACGCACGCACCAGTGATCTAAAAACCATCAGTATTCTGGTTCAGATGGTGAAGAATCTGCCTGCAATGCAGGAGACATGGGTTCAATCCGTGGATTGGGAAGATCCCCTGGAGAAGGGAATGCAGCTCACTCCAATCTTCTTGTCTGGAGAATCCTATGGACAGAGGAGATTGGTGGGCTATAGTCCATGGGGTCACAAAAAGTCAGACATGACTGAGCGGCTAACACTTCATTTCACGTCCACTGATCTATGAGAAACACTGCTCTGGTACCTAGATGGGGAGTCTGAGGACCAGAGTTGGGAGGAGACTTCCCCAGGGTCACACAGGGAGTGGTGGAGCTGAGAGTTCTGCTTGGTGCCCTGCCCAGTTCTCTTTTATCTGGAAGGCTGTCTGACTTCTGGGGAGGGGGCCCCTAATGATGGGGAAATGTAGTGCTGGAAGCAGATGGGCTGCAGAAGGGTGCACTGTGATCAAATGATGCCTTGGCTGCGCTCCATAGCGCTCCAGGTTTGTGCCAGCCCTGTGGCCTTCCAGGTCTGGAGCTTTGGGATGAGCCAGCTCCCAGCCCATCAGCCTGGCTTTATGGGAGAGGCTGGAGGTTGCCTGACGCACCACCATCACAAAGAGGTGGTATGATTGATCAGCATCGGCACTGTCTGAAGGCAAATGGCAAGGTCACCAGCATCTGGGGAGACGGTTATGTAAAGCACTGTGCACTATCGTCTGCTCCCAGACAGCACCATGGATTTGCAAGGCTTACCCCAGATTCTGCAAAGGGACAGCCAGTTGTGCAGTGAAGATTCTGACATGTGTGAGACATACCCATTATTCTCTTGGGAGGTTTTTTTTTTTTAAGATATTTATTTGGCTACACCAGGTCTCAGCTGCAGCGTGCGAACTCTTAGTTTTGGCATTACAGGATCTAGTTCCCTGGTCAAGGATCGAACCTGGGCCTCCCGGCATTGGGAGTGTGGAGTTTTAGCCGCTGGACCACCAGGGACGTCCACTCGTGGGAGTTTTGTCTCCTGCCCATCCCCAGCTGTTCTGGCCTCCTGCAGGTGCAGATGAGAGTACAAAACAGCCCGGCACATTCCTGAATGTTTCGAGCAGGCCCGAGTGAACCCAAGGCCAGCTTCTCAGGCAACCTTCCCAGGCACGTCAGACAGCAGCAGAGTAGTGAACGTGTAAACCCTTTGGGAGGGGCTGTGGGGCAGGGAGACATGGTCGTTCCCGAGGCTCAGGAGTTCTGACTTCTCAGCTTCCATCTGCTGGACAGCAGGAATGCAGTGCTATTCATCACTGGGTCATCACCAGGCAGGCCTTGCCAGCTCTGAGTGGGTGCAGGAGTGGTGGAGACAGTGTCGCAGTGTGGCATGGTGATTAGCTGTCTGTGTGTGTGTGTGTCAGAGAGACTTGGGGACAGTGCTTAATGACTCTTAGCCTCAGTTTTCTCATCTGTGGAATGGGGACAGTGCTTAATGGCTCTTAGCCTCAGTTTTCTCATCTGTGGAATGGGGTTGCTGATATCCTGTTGATTCCGGTTTTTGTGTGGTGGATTAAATGACTGAAGTGAGCACTGAGTTAGTGAGATGGTTACTATCAGTCACTCCAGGACTTGGCGGTATAAATTGCAGCCGTACTGTAGGAATGACAGGAAGTGCTGCGAGTCCAGAGGAGTCCCACCTAAGTGAGGTGGTCAGGGCAGGCTTCTTGGAGGAGGGGTCTGAGTCAGGCTTTGAAGGAGGGTGAGAGGTGGTGGATCAGGGCCCTGCCCTGGTGCGGAGGGAGAAGCTCGATGGGTGATCTGTTCAGAGCAACGGAGGGGCGTGGGGCGGGAGCCGAGCTGAGGTGTGGGTAGGGCTGTCAGCAAAAAAATATTTAGACCAGTTGGTTGGCTCTAAAAGGTGGAAGGAGAGTGTTCTTTTGTTTTTTAATGGATTTTAAGTGTAACTTTATTCTTCGGGCTGTTCTGAGTCTTCACTGCCGCGGGGGCTTTTCTCTAGTTGCTGCACCCGAGGGCTGCTCTTTAGTTGTGCTGTGAGGGCTTCTCACTGCAGTGGCTTCTCTTGTTGTGGACCACAGGCTGTAGAGTGCATGGGCTTCAGTAGTTGTGGCTCCAGGGCTCAGTAGTCTTGGTGCTCGGGCTTAGTTGCTCCATGCCATGTGGGAGCTTCCTGGACCAGGGATTGAACCTTTGTCTCCTGCATTGCCAGGCAGATTCTTCACCACTGAGCCACCAGGGAAGCCTGAAGGAGCTTCTGTGTTTTCAAGAGGATGCCAGAGGCTTGTCAGAAGCCAGAGTTCTTTTCCCTTCACTGCCTTGCTCTCACACCCACCAGGGGAGGCTGTAGATCCCAGATCTGGGTGACAGCCCCCCACCCCCACCTCCTTGTTGGCAGGATGCACTGAACCCCTAGGCCTGAAGGATAATATCATCCCCAACAAGCAGATCACAGCCTCCAGCTACTACAAAACCTGGGGCCTGAGTGCCTTTAGCTGGTTTCCCTACTACGCACGACTGGATAATCGGGGCAAGTTCAACGCCTGGACCGCCCAGACCAACAGTGCCTCTGAGTGGCTGCAGGTGAGTCAGGCTCCTCTGGGGATGCAGGGCTGGGGCTGGGTGGGGCTGTGGGATCTATGACCCTGGACCAGCCCTGGCTTCTGCTTGCCAAGAGGGAGTTTCTTTGAGCCTTGTTTGTGTTCGACTTTGCTCTTTTCTTCCTCTGTGTTGCCACCTTTCTGCCGATTCTGTCACTCAAGGGTAGCGGGGTGGTGGAGGCGCTCAGAGCTGCTCCTGTCAAGGTTCTCAGCCCCAGGTGCTGAGTGTGTGTGTGTGTGGAGGTGGGGCCACCTCTGTCAGCTGCCACAGGGTGAGGCTGAGCCCAGGGACAGCAGGGCAGGATGGAGGAGTTCGTGTCGGGGTTTCTGTGCCTGCTCTTAGAGGCTGCTTTATAACTCGCTGAGAGCACACTGTGACAGCCCTTGGATTTCACTGCAATTGGGAAGCTCAGGAGAGTCGTGGAAAACCAGAGCATCCTCTCTTATCTCTGAGGAAGCCGGGTCCTGGCAGGGTGAGGACTTGCCTGGGTCTCCCCTTCTGGTTGGCAGTAAGATGGGTTTGTAGCCTGGATCTTACTGAGCACTGTCTTCTTCTGGTCAGCTGGCAGGCTCCCCAGGTTGGACTGGGGGGCAGGAGGGTGGTGGTGTCTCTAGGCCCCAAGGAACACATTAGCCTGGGGAACTGGGTTCCATGAGAAGCTGCCTGCCTTTGGAATCCCTCAGGACCAATGTCAGGCCCTGGACAACCTGAAGGGGCCTCATGAGCAGTTTATGTCCCTATAGACTATGGCCTGTCTGCCCCTGTTCCCATTGTACAAGGGTTGCCTGGGGCCAGGCTCTGAAATCTGACCTTTGTTGCAGTGAAGTGCTTGACAAAGTTGGTGGGATTATTTATGCCCATTTGATTGATGGGGAAACTGAGGCTCTGCCAAATGAAGTAATTTTCCCAAAACTAGAATGTATGTCCCAGCATGTATGTGTGCCTTTTCCCACCTTACTGGAAATGGTGCAAGCAAAGAAGACGGGATTGATTTTTTTTTTTTTTTTTTTTGCTCCCTTGTAGATTGACCTGGGTTCCCAGAAGCGAGTGACTGGCATCATCACCCAGGGTGCCCGAGACTTTGGCCACATTCAATATGTGGCTGCCTACAGGGTGGCCTACAGTGATGATGGCGTGACCTGGACTGAGTACAAGGACTTGGGGGCCTCGGAAAGCAAGGTGAGCGTGTGTCCAGCTGTCCTGCCTTCCCCACTCCAGGGGTGCCCTGTGAGTCAGACCTGGGGGTCTCAGGGGGAGGAGGGCTGGCTCTGAGGGCCTCTTGACACCTCCTCTTCCTCCAGATTTTCCCTGGTAACATGGACAATAATTCCCACAAGAAGAACATATTTGAGACGCCATTCCAGGCTCGCTTCGTGCGCATCCAGCCCGTGGCCTGGCACAACCGTATCACCCTGCGCGTGGAGCTGCTGGGCTGTTAGTGGTAGGCCCGGCCGCAGTGACCGGAAGGGCCCTGGGCCAGCTGCTCCTTTCTGTGGACCTGCTGCCTCCTCCGCCCGCCCTCCTGATTGTAGCTGACCTGGGGCAGGCAATGTCTCCCTCCCAGTCACCTCTCCCTCCCAGTCACCTCTCCCTCCCTCCTCTTCCCTCGCCCCCTCCCAGGGGTCTTTGGCACCCAGTCCTCAAGGCATCCTGTTTTCTTAGGCACGGTGGGAGCTGAGTAGGTCTTGGATGGACAGGGAACGGCAAAGTACAGAGCATGGGTGACCTGTGCCTCTCCAGGTCCCCATGTCCAGCTCCGGTGTCCTCCCTGCATCGCTCCCACACCCCACACCCCCAGGGCCCTGGAGGAATAAACAGGCCCTGAGGCCTCAGGCTGGAGAGAATAGCCCAAGGCATGACGCTGCACTCCTGGCCCTAGGCCCTAAGACTTCCCCTTCATCCCCTCCCACCCCCCACAGACCCCTCTTGACTCTCATCCTAAAGCCTAGAAAGAAGTAGAAGGCGGGGTGGGGTGGGTCTGTGGAGTGACGGGGGAGGAGGCGGGTGAGCACGGGGAAGGCGGGGAGCCCCTCTGTGCTGGTTCTTTACCCCAAAGTACACAGGCAGCTTCCAAAATATATTTATATCACCCCCTGAACGCTCGCTGTGGTTCGTCATTGCTCCGTCGAAATGGGCTTTTGCCTACAATGCAGGAGACCATGGTTCGATTTCTGGGTTGGGAAGATCCTCTGGAGAAGGGATAGGCTACCCACTCCAGTATTCTTGGGCTTCCCTGTGGCTTAGCTAGTAAAGAATCTGCCTGCAATGCGGGAGACCTGGGTTTGATCCCTGGGTTGGGAAGATCCCCTGGAGAAGGGAAAGGCTACCCACTGCAGTATTCTGGCCTGGAGAATTCCATGAACTGTATAGTCCATGAGGGCGCAAAGAGTTGGACACCACTGAGCGACTTTCACTCACTCAATGGGCTTAGACTTGGGCTGGTTGCTACCCGCACCCTCAGCCCTTGCTGAGCCCCAGCATTCTGTGTCAGCTGACCTGGCTGCAGAGAGGGAGGAGGCTGCTGGGCAGGGGCTGGAGTTCCACTGGAGGGGCCAGGACTCTTCCCCGTAGTTCTCCTGCTTCAAAGCCATGCAGCCCAGGGCCTTAGTTGCTGCCAGGTGAGGGGCCCCTGGGAGCCTGCACAGTGGCTTCCTTCAGGCCTGCCTTTGCTCCTTTCTGGCTCCAGGAAAACAGGCAGAGGCAGCTGGTTTTCCCCTTTGGCAGTTTCCATTTTCTTTGCCACTGGAACAGTGGGCTGGAGGAGCTGTTAGAAACTGAACCTAGGCTGCTTTCAGAGCTGTGGGAGGCCCCAGTGTGGGGTGCAGTGTGGGATGGGGGTGGTGGCAGGGCTCTGCCAAAGGGGCGAGGTGCTGCTGGCCAAGCACATTGGGTCCTGGGAAGCCACTGACAGTTTTACTCCAGGGCTGGGAGGAAACTCTGGGGATACCCCTCTTCCTACTCCCCACCCTTAGCGGGGAGCCATCAGGAAGTGGCTCCTGTGTAGGGGGGCACACTGCAAGCCAGTGATCTGCAAGAGGGGCTGCAGATAAAGGAGGGATTGACTACCTGGGAGAGGGGTGTATGAGACCACCCCTTAGTCTTGGGACCCAAGATGGATTTTCCTGAACAGACTTTGGGAGTCTGCCTTGACACATTTAGGCAGCGTCTGGGCTGCAGATCTGGCCATGTGGCTGCCAAAGGGAGGGTGTGGTTTTGTTGGAAAATCATCAGGGAAATTAGTCTGGAAGTGGCCCCTCCCCTAGAACTTCTTGGCTGGCCTTCTGGCTGGGCAGGGACAGAATAAAAGGCGCAGACTGTGGTCTTGGAATGAACTGGGAGGGTGGGGTTCCCCATCCATGGGGGCTGGGTTCCTTCCCATGTCAAAGCTCTCCTCTGTGGAGTTGCATCGTCTGGGTCTGGAGTCTCTGGGTAGGACTCCCTCCTAGGAGCATATCCTACCACCAAACTTGTTCAGGCCTCTCCTGGGAACTGAGCATCTTTTCTATCCTGCATCTCTGCTCTAGGATGGTTCTGCTCCCCCAGTAAGTCCCATTTGCAGTAAATTCCAGGAGTCCCACTTGCAGAAGGGGAAACAGAGCTTCACTCCAGTCTGTCAACATGTCCCTCTGTGGCACTGGATATTTCCTGCTGGCCAGTTTCACTGGATGGCTGGCCAGGTAGACTGGCGGACAGTAGTCACAAACCTCCACCTGGTCCAGGAGACCCAAGGTGACTCTGGAATTGCCTAACCTCTCAGTCCCTTCTTTTGCTCATCTTTGCAGCTTTGGATGTGTTGGCCCATAGCCTTCTGAAAGTCCCCCTCCTGGGACCCTAGATGAGGGTTCCTTCCCTCCTGACCCCTTCTGTCCTTGACTTCTCTTCCTGGGCAGCCCCCTCCACTTCCAGAGCTTTCACCATCACCTCTACCAATTATGTTTTTTATTCCTGACCTCGGTCCTGAGAGCCACCTCTGAGATTCTACCTGCTGGCCATCCCTGCCACTGGCCAGGATGTTAAACTTGCTTTGCTGTAACAAAACTGATCTTCCCTGCTGTCCATCCTCTCCCTACATGTGTGGCTGTCAGCACTGGGACCTGTTGACCTGCCTCTCCAAGGAGTCTAGACACCTTTTCATTCCTGCTTTAAATATAGTGGAGTGATTAGGAGCACAAGGCCTCAAGTTGGAGAAAAGTGAAAACGTTAGTCGCTCAGTCATGTCCGATTCTTTGTGACCCCATGGACTGTAGCCTACCAGGCTCCTCTGTCCATGGGATTTCCCAGGCAAGAACACTGGAGTGGGTTGCCATTTCCTTCTCCAGGGGATCTTCTGGACATGGGGCTCGAACCTGGGTCACCTGCATTGCAGGCAGATTCTTTACCATCTAAACTACCAGGGAAGCCTCCAAGTTGGAGACTCTGGGTTAAAATCCTGGCTCTGAGTGATCTTGGGCAATTTACTTAAATCCCTCTGACCCTCATTTCCCACCTGTAAAGCGGAAATAAGAGGACCAACTCCATGGCCTTGGGTTGAATGGAGAGAATGTACATAATCGCTGATGCAAAGCCTGGCTCATCAGGGGCCTCAGAAACTTGGATCATTGTCACCAGAGCTTGCAAGGGTTTCCTAATTGTAACTTACATCCTACTCATTTCCCAATCCCATCCATTCTGCACCCAGTCTTCTGACAGCTGTCCCTCGGGGAGGAAACTGCACTGGTTCCCTTTTGCCCATCAGGCTGGCATTCACTTTGGGTGCAATTTAGTCCACCATGGAGAAGGGAATGGCTACCCACTCCAGTATTCTTGCCTGGAGAATCCCATGGACAGAGGAGCCTGGCAGGCTACAGTCCGTGGGGTCGAAGGAGTCGGACACGACTGAGCACACACACACACTACTACAGCAGCACTTTGTGCTCTGAGGTGATCCTGGCAAATCACACACACACATGGTCAAGGTGTACTTAGGAAGAGGTTCCGGGTTCATTGACCATTTGGCCAAGGCGGAAAGATCTCCTTAGGCTTGGCTGCTGAGGAACCAATGGGGCTTCCAGACCAGGCCTCCTGTTGGCCTGGAGGGAAAATCAAACACTCAGTCCAAACAGGCCTCCCGGGAGCTGGCTGCCTGATAGCTGTGCTGACAGGTCAGGATTCTAAAGCCGAGTCACCCGTGTTAGAGGACCAGGCAGAAGCCTGATCTCGCCTGCAGGCTGCTGGGAGCACCGTCTGCCCATCCTGTGTTCCCCCTTCCCGCTGCCAGGATTACTCACTCAAGCCCCAACTACTAGGGGCAGCCTCCCCGTGCCTGATGCTGAGTTAGCCGAAAGGCAGAAGATTTCCTGACAGTCAAACTCTAGGGCAGGAGGGATGTTAGCGCCCCTTTGCCTTTTCTGGGCGAAAGGCAAGTGAGAGCGGTCACCCGTCCTCCACTGAAGGTGGGAGTCGGCCATAGCCCACTCGCAGTGTCGAGGTGGGGTTGGGGAGGGGGGGCTACCCCCTGCTTAGTCCCGTTGCTTTTGGTAAACCGGCACGTTCTAATGAGACCCTCTCTCTGCGAACGCTCCTCTTCCACTTCCCTGAATATGACAGCCTCAACTCCTGGGGACTCTTCACCGCGCGGCCTGCCAGATGCTCCGCAGGTTGGGGTGGTCTCCAGCCGGTTTGGGGTGGTCTCCAGGCAAGTCCGGAGGCCGCCCAAATCTGTCGCACCTCCTCCTTTTGGGCCCAGCCCAAGGGAGGGAAAGGGGCGTGTGTTCCTTTAAGGGGCTGGCCCGGCGGGAGCGCGGGGGTTCGTCCGCAGCCGCTTCCCTCTGGCCATTCAAGATCCCCGAGTCCGTCTGCTTCCTCCGACCGGATCAGCCCCGCAGCCCGGAGCGTTCGAACCGTCGAGGAGCCGCCTGGGGACCGTACGTAGCTCAGGGGTGGCCGGGCTCCTGGGGCGCCCTGTGGACCAATTCCTCTCTTCCCGCTTTCTCAGCCCCACGCTTCCCCGGCAGGGTTGGGGAAGCCGGCAGGAGGAGTGAGCCGGGCCCCGTGGGGCCGGGGCCGAGTTGTGATCGCCGCCGCCGGTTGGGGGCGCCCCAGGCGCCCGGGGTTCCGAGCAGCGCGCGGCGTGGGCTGGCTTGCGTGGAACCCTTGTGCATAGACCCTGGTCGGCGAGGAGGCCAATTCAGAGAGAAACCAGTGGCCTCCACTTCCCGGGTCTCCTCTCTCCCACCGGGTCTCCGCAACTCATCCTGCAGCCTCCAGCACAGCGCCCCAGGCGCCGGGCTCTGCCCCGGGGCATCTGTTGGATGCTCATTTGTTGGGGGCGGGAGCGGGGACGGGGGTCCGGAACACTGCGAGGGGCTGGGGCCACCTCCTGAGGCAGCGGGCGGGTGGTCTTCTGCCGGCCTGCCCTGGCCCTCTCAGATCAAACACAATGGGTGCTCGTGGGCTTCAGGCCTGGGTTCAGTGGGGTTTCTAATTTAGGGAACAGCCGGAGCGCGCGGAGAGTAAAGTCCTGGATGGGAGATGGTATCCTTTAGGGAGGAATTTAGGGCTCCTGAGCAGCCAGGAAAAAAAAAAACAAAAAACAGCGCCGGACACTTGGACCCAGCTCTGTCACCAACTCGCTGGGTGGCCTTCAGCAGCCTGTGACCCGGTCTGGACCTTGACGCCCAGCGCTGACCTCCGGAGGGCCTTTTGCCCTCTGCCGCAGGAAGAGGTGACCGAGAGGCGCCCCTGGCCCCTCTCCCACAGCCCTGCATGGGCCAGCGGGCTGGGAATGCCGGTAGGAAACACCTCCGGACTTCTACTTTCCGGGAACCGCAGGTTTCAAAGGGCTTCGGGCACCAAAGTCAAATTCCTCTCCTGGAGCGGGCTGATGGAGACCTGGAGGGCAAGGCTGCCCTCTGCTGGTGTCAGGGAGACGTGTGCTGTCCGGTGGTGCAGTCGGGGTACTCGGCTGTAGCTCGTCTTCCTAACAAGTCTGGGTTCAGCTTATTCTGATGTGCGGAGGGGTCTTAAGGCAAGTGGTGGCTGGGAAAAGCAAAGGATGGGTCGCCAGAAATCAGGGAATCCACACATCTTGTTTTGGTCACTCTAATACATTAGTGAGGTGGGGGGTGGGGGTGGGGAATCATCCCCAGACCAGAAACTAATAGCTGTTTTGGCTCAGGGCTTAGTTTCTGAACGGTGAATTACCTCATGCGTGACTGGTAAGGACTCTGGGGGAGCAACCTCCGTATAACATGGTCTGGTGGTGGTTTTTTTTTTTTTTTCCCCAGCTCACTAATGTATTAAAGTGACCAAAACAAGAGTTCTTCACCATTAAAGAGCAAACCTCAGCAATGTGTGAATTCCTTAAGATAAGTGCTGTCAGTCCTGCAGAAAGTGCCTTTCGTAGATGTCCCTCACTATTCGAATGCTTGCTATTCACTGTCCAGCACTCGAGAACCAAATAGATTTGAATAACACAGCATCCTTCCCTGGCCAGATTCCTCAGACTCTCAGTATCCAAACTCTTGCCATCCCATCTGAAGGATGTGAGAGATTTGATGGAGGAGGAGCACTGGACTGCTGGTTTAGCTGCTGAACAGAACTTAGCATAAAGTTTTCTGATAAAAGTAGAAACCAGGGACTTCTCTGGTGATCCAGTGGTTAAGAATCCAGCTTCCAATGCAGAGGACGCAGGTTCGATCCCTGGTTGGGGAATTACATCCCACATACCTCAGGGCCATGGAATTCTCCTGGCCAGAATACTGCTCAGATGGTAACGAATCTGCCTGCCATGCAGCTGACCCGGGTTGACTTTTAGGTCTGGAAGATCCCCTGGAGAAGGGAATGTCAACCCACTTCAGTATTCTGGCCTGGGGAATCCCATGGACAGAGGAGCCTGGTGGGCTGCAGTCCATGGGACCACAAAGAGTTGGACACGGCTGAGCAACTAGCACTACCCCAGGGCAACTAAGCCTGCAAGCAGCTGCTAGAGAAGCCTGTGCATCACAACCAGCGAGCCCACCCGCTGCAACGAGCAAAGCTCCTGTGTGCCACAAGTAGAGAAAAGCCTGCCCAATGGAAAGAGACCCAGCGAGCCAGAAAAAGTGGGAAACAGCTGAAGAAGTTGCGAAGATAGTTCCTCTGTGTTAAAAAACAAGACAAAACATTTAAGAAGGTGACTTTACCCTGGGTCAGACTTTTAATTTTGCTAAACCTAGTATCTTTTGGAATCCAGTGCTCCTAAGAACCCACATCCTGAGGGAAGAAGTGTTTGCCCCAGTGGTGGGTGAAAGCTGCAAAGTGGGGATTGACCTGCTGGTTTTTTCTTTTTTCAGGATTGCTCTTGTTTCTGTTAGTGCTCTGGTTACAAAGTTGCATGTGTTTTGAGCTGTTGAGTTGTTCAGTTGTGTCTGACTCTTTTGCGACCCCATGGACTGTAGCCCACCAGGCTCCTCTGTCCATGGGATTTCCNTTTTTTCAGGATTGCTCTTGTTTCTGTTAGTGCTCTGGTTACAAAGTTGCATGTGTTTTGAGCTGTTGAGTTGTTCAGTTGTGTCTGACTCTTTTGCGACCCCATGGACTGTAGCCCACCAGGCTCCTCTGTCCATGGGATTTCCCAGGCAAGAATATCGGAGTGGGTTGCCATGCCCTCCTCCAGGGGATCTTCTAGACCCTCTAGACCCAGGGATCGCACCTGTGTCTCTGACATCTCCTGCGTTGGCAGGTGAGTTCTTTATCACTGAGCCACCTGGGAAGCTCCTCTTTGTGCTTAGGCTGCTTAGATCCAAGCCACCAAGAGGCTTTGTGGATGTCACCTGGGGACTCCTCTTGGACAAGGAGCAAGGCTCACAGTGTCCTGTCGTGCACGGCACACAGGGCAAGTCTGGGCTTTGGGCTCCCTGCAAAGAGGTCTAAGAGCATAGTGGAGTCTCTGCCCCTCAACCTCCTCATCATTGCTTCTTCTCCAGCAAGAGCTCCTAACTGTTCTGAAAACAAGAATGTTTCCTCCACATTCCACTCCTACAGGCCAGTGCTTTTCTTTTTTCCCCTCCCTTCCTCCTCCTTTCTCTGGTTTTGCTGTATCCCTCCCCTTCTAGTTCCTGTACACAGGCACTCTTAGGGTCACACACTTACAATCATAGCAGAGTGGCAAGTCTGTGTTCTGCTTTGTCTACCCTAAATTATACCCTGTGCACTTTCCACGTTGCTGCCTGATGATCATACTCATACTTCCAAATGCCTTCTGTCAACTCTGGTCTCGCAGCCCCAGAGTCCGCTTTCCACTCAGCCTCTGGAGGGATGTTTTTAACATGTAGGTCTGATCCTAAAGCCTAAAGCCTTTGTGCCTCCTCTGCCTAAAGCCACTACTAGCACCCCAGGGCCTTGGCGACAAAGGACAGGCTGCTAAATCTGACACCCAAGAGCATCTAGACACTGGTCCTTCTGTCCTCCTCTCCCAAGTTTCAGCCAGAGCTTTGGCAGGAAACAGAATTCACCCTGGATGTTTCCAATAAAGACTCTTTAATGATGGCTCAGGGGTAAAGAAACTACCTGCGAATGCAGGAGCCATGGGAGATGGTGGGCTCAATCCCTGGGCTTGGAAGATCCCTTGGAGAAGGAAATGGCAACCCACTCCAATCTTCTTGTCTGGAGAATCCCATGGATAGAGGAACCTAACAGACTACAGTCCATGGGGTTGCAAAGATTTGGACCCAATTGAAGTAACTGAGTACACACACGGCACTTTCAGTAAATGGACAAGCAGGGCAGGAATGAGGGGGAGGTATGTGGAGCACTAGGCTCGTGTGCAAATTTTTTTTTTTCTCAATGTGGACCATTTTTAAAGTCTCTACTGAACTTATTACAACATTGCTTCCATTTTATGTCTTGGTTTTCTTGACTACCAGACATGTGGGATCCCAGCTTCCTGATCAGGGGTCAAACCCACACCCCCTACATTGGAAGGTAAAGTCTTAACCACTGGACCACCAGGGAAGTCCTCTCATGTGAAAATTTAAGGGAGGGGAGTGTGCGTGCCAAAAATCTCAATAATCAAGACATAATATTTTGATGCAATACAGAGAAAATTGAATCAACAATCTATAGCCGTCTATGGGGTCACACAGAGTCGGACACAACTGAAGTGAATTAGCAGCAGCAGCAGTAGCAGCAGCAGCCGCCCTTGGGCCAGCTGCCCATTTTATTTGAGCGTCCACTTAAACTGTAAGAGCCCCCCAGAAATAGTCTAGCATGACATAAAAAAATTTTTTTTAACCTCTACCTCCACAGTCGTTTCTGGACTGAAACAAAAGCTTTGCAGTGCAGGACTCATCCTCACTAACCATGAATGCACCTGATATTTTCTAGCCTAGTCTGGTCTCTTCAATGTCATTTAAAAATGCTGCTCATAACTTTTCCAGTTCAACCTTGCAGTTTGAAAAATGGTGATACTGTCGTATGGTCCCGCTTAATTTTTTCTGCAGTCTTTTCACTGCCTCCTAATTCCTGCTTGGGCTTCCGTGGTGGCTCAGTGGTAAAGAATCTGCCTGCCAGTGCAGAAGACACGGGTTTGATCCCTGATCCAGGAAGATCCCCTGGAGGAGGGCGTGGCAATCAACTCCAGTATTCTTGCCTGGAGAATGACGTGGAGAAAGGAGCCTATAGCACATGGGGTCACAAAAGTGTCTGACATGACTTAGGGACTAAAAAACGACAATGAATTCCTGCTTAGGATTTGTTGGCTTGCCTGTTGCCCATCTTGCCTGCAGAGTGCAGTCCTCTGAGAGCAGGGACCTCATCTTGCTCATCACCGCTATTGTCCGGCTGTGAGAACGGTGCCTGGCATGCCGAAGCTGCTCTACCACAGGGGTCCCCAACCTCCAGGATCTAATGCCTGGTCATCCGAGATGGAGCTGATGTAATAAAAATAGAAATAAAGTGCACAGTAAATGTAATGTGCTTGAATCATTCTGAAACCATCACCACCCCTACCTCCACCCTGCCCCAGTCCATGGAAAAATTGTCTTCCTTGAAACAGGTCCCTGGTGCCGAAAAGGTTGGAAAGTGAAAGTCGTTCAGTCGTGACCAACTCTTCAACCCCATGGACTGCAGCCTGACAGGCTTCTCTGTCCATGGAATTCTACAGGCAAGAATACTGGAGTGGGTAGCCATTCCCTTCTCCAAGGGATCTTTCTAACCCAGGGACTGAACCACAGTCTCCAGGGACTGAACCCCAGTCTCCTGCATTGCAGGAAGATTCTTTAGAATCTGAGCCACACACACACACACACTCACTCACTCCAGGGGATCTTCCCGACCCAGGGATCGAACCCTCGTCTCCTGCTTGGTAGGCAGATTCTTTACCACTGAACCACAAGTTCAGTTCAGTTCAGATCAGTCGCTCAGTCGTGTCCGACTCTTTGCGACACCATGAATCA
>SJYX01020988.1:98150-109224 GCA_006410675.1 Oreotragus oreotragus | reverse complement strand
TCCAGCATTCCAGCCTGGAGAATCCCATGGAAAGAGGAGCCTGGCAGGCTACAGCCCATGGGATTGCAAGAGTCAGACACGACTGAGCGACTAAACCTACGGCAGCCCATGGGTGTGGAGCTGAACGCACTGTGGCACGGTCAGTTTTGCATCTTATGCTTTCCCCAAAGTCCTGCCAGTTTTTCAAAATTCCACTTAAACGTGACTTCCCCAGGTTTTCCCAGTGGAAAAGGGCTTTGGAGTTAGGGAGATGTGTTTGACTCTCCATTTTGCCCCTTACTTGCTATGCAGCTTTGGGCAGGTGACCTTTTTTTAAAACTTTTATTTGCATTTATTTTTTTGTGGCATTTCTTCCCCAGGCTGCACGTTTCTTTTAAAATATTTATTTATTTGTTTGGCTGTGCTGGGTCTTAGTTGTGACACTTTGGGATCTTTAGTTAAGGCACGTGGGATCTAGTTCCCTGACCAGGGATAGAACCCAGGCCCCCCTGCATTGGGAGGGTGAAGTCTTAGCCACGGACCACCAGGGAAGTCCCAAGGCCATAAATTATTGTTTTTTTGGTTTCTTTGGGGATATCTTTTTCTTCTGTGCAGCCTTCTCTTCTGGTTTAGGAATAATCTGGCCTTTTTCAGTAAGGATCATCTACATGTGGCAGGGGAGCTTAGGTATGGGTTGATCCAACCCTGAGCTCTGTAAGTCCTGTCCCGCATCTTTAGAGGCTTTGTTCACCAGGACGTGCTCGATGACCAGAGAGCCTACATCCAAGCCCTGAAGTCTGGAATCACTCTCTGCATTTCTGAGCATGTGCAATAAAAATTCAGCACTCTTCTTGGGCCACCAACCCTGCATCCAGCCCCACTGTTTGGCCTGGGAATACCTATCAACACCATTGTAATGACGGAATGGCACAGAATATGTTTAAAGTGACATCTTTCAGATACTTGGTGGCTTTCCAGATATGCATACCCTTCATGGCCTGGGTGGTTTCATGAGTGTTCTTAAAAGAAAGTGAAAGTCGTTTAGTCGTGTCCGACCAACTTTTGTGACCCCATGGACTATACAGTCCATGGAATTATCCAGGCCAGAATACTGCAGTGGGTAGCCTTTTCCTTCTCCAGGGGATCTTCCCAACTCAGGGATCGAACCCAGAACTCCCGCATTGCGGGCGGATTCTTTACCAGCTGAGCCACAAGGGAAGCCCAAGAATACTGGAGTGGGGAGCCTATCCCTTCTCCAGGGGATCTTCCCGACCCAGGAATCGAACCCGGGTCTCCTGCATTGCAGGCAGATTCTTTACCAGCTGAACCACCAGGGAAGCAGTGTTCTTAAAATGAACATGAAAATCTGAACCTCTTGATTTTGTGCAGTTTTCTGGGTCAAGTGAATAGCAAACCATTTTTAGAAGTGACTTCAGGCCAGTTACTGGAAAAGCCAGGTGACTTTTTATCAGCAGCTTTATGCACCTACTATGCATCATTTGCTAGGTCATATGAGCCTCATAGAAACTTGGACACAGGCAAGGCGTCGTTAGGTATGGCTGTTTTTCAGCATGAGATTCTCTGCAAGGAACCTCCCTGTCTATCCCTTGCTTACTCCTAGGGTTACCCCCTGCTTCCCTGTGTACCTCTAAGGTCTCAAGTCCAGACCTAAGGCTGTGAGACCATGAGGCCCCAATAGGAAGACTCGAGTGAGAGATGGGCCAGCCTTAGCCCATAAATCTGGTTCTTGCGGCACATGTTAGGCTCGGAGTTTATTTGTCCCCCTGAGCCTGACTGCAGTCTCCTCTATAAGTCCTGGCCTCATCTCACCTGTGTCTCTAGGTGTTTGGGAAGAGTCGTGGTGGACAGCTGGACAGAGTGAAGGGCAGGCTGTGCCCTCTTGTGACCAGTGTGTTAGCGAAGGAGACTCAGATGATCTGAGTCCCCCGGCACTCCCATCTGAGGCGCTTTTGCTGCCAGCTACACCAATTTGCTTTTTTCTTTTTTTTTTTAAGCTGAACCACGTGGCATCTTAGTTCCCCGACCAGGGATCAAACCCGCCTCCCCCCAACTGCCACCGCAATGAAAGGGTGGATTCTCTTTTCCCCCCATTAAAAAAATTTCACTATATTTAAAAAGTGAACAGGACAGGGAAGTCTGGTGTGCTGCTCTCATGGGGTCATGAAGAGTTGGACATGACTGAGCGACTCAATAACAACAAAACATTTTTACAGTGTTGCTGCTGCTGCTGCTGCTGCTGCTGCTAAGTCACTTCAGTCGTGTCCGACTCTGTGCGACCCCAGAGACCGCAGCCCACCAGGCTCCCCCGTCCCTGGGATTCTCCAGGCAAGAACACTGGAGTGGGTTGCCATTTCCTTCTCCAATACATGAAAGTGAAAAGTGAAAGTGAAGTCGCTCAGTCATGCGCGACTCTTAGCGACCCCATGGACTGCAGCCCACCAGGCTCCTCCGTCCATGGGATTCTCCAGGCAAGAGTGCTGGAGTGGGGTGCCATTGCCTTCTCCATGGTTTCTGCTATACAACACAAATCAGCCATAATTATACACACATCCCATTTGTCTCTAGCCTCCCTCCTTCTCCGCATCCCATCCCTCCAGGTTCTCACAGAGCACCACAGATAGCCTCCCTGTGCTACATAGCAGCTTCTCATCTGCCATCCGTGGACCATCAGGGAAGTCCACCAGTTCGCATNCAACACAAATCAGCCATAATTATACACACATCCCCTTTGTCTCTAGCCTCCCTCCTTCTCCGCATCCCATCCCTCCAGGTTCTCACAGAGCACCACAGATAGCCTCCCTGTGCTACATAGCAGCTTCTCATCTGCCATCCGTGGACCATCAGGGAAGTCCACCAGTTCGCATCTGCTGCCTAACAAGTCTAGTGGTTTAAGACAACAGCCATGTACTTTGCTCATGGTTTCATGGGCCAGCGTTTTGGGCTGGGCTCTGTCCCTTCTAACTTGGCTGTGCTCACTTAATTGATTGTGCCTGTGGTGGGCGGGCAGGTCAGCTGGGGGCTGGTGGGTCTAGGATGGCCTCAGCTGGGAGGGCTTGTCTCTGCTCTCTGCGTGTTCTCACCCTGCAGGGGAGCCCAGGTCTTGTTCCGATGGTGGTTGGCAAGGTTCCAAGAGAGAGGCCTCAGCAGGGCCCCTGAAGCCTTGGCTCCGAACAAACGCCTCAGAACACTCACTTCCCCCCGCGTTCATTTGGTCAAAGCAAGTGGCAGGGCCAGCGAGGATTTCAGGGACTGGGGGTGGTTCATAGAGTCACCTCCTGAAGGAAGGAGTTGTGAAGTCACTTTGCAGAGTATGTGGGTACAGGGGTGGTGCTATCTAGGACTCCTGAGGCTGGCGGGAGCTGGGGGTGAGGGTGAGGGAGGGGTGGCCCCTACAGGACTACCGACGTGCCGCCGGAGGTCCCCAGTTGCACCTGCCTCTCCCCTCAGGCATCTTCAGTGGAGTGAAGCTGGTGGTAGAGACGCCTGAGGAGGCCCTGTTCTCCCATCGAGGGGCCAACGTGACCCTGCCCTGCCGCTACCACTACGAGCCGGCCCTGGCCTCTCCACGGCCCGTGCGCATCAAATGGTGGAAGCTGTCGGAGAATGGGGTCCCGGAGCAGGATGTGCTGGTGGCCATTGGGCTGAGGCAGCGCACCTTTGGGGATTACCGAGGCCGGGTGCGCCTGCGGCAGGACAGAGCGCGGGAAGTGTCGCTGGAGATCTGGGACCTGCGGCTGGAGGACTACGGGCGCTACCGCTGCGAGGTCATCGATGGGCTGGAGGATGAGAGTGGTCTCGTGGAGCTGGAGCTTCGGGGTGAGACCCTGACGGTGGCTGGGTCCTGGGGGCTGCAGGGAGAAGGCCCTGAGAAAACATCTAGACATCTGTGCTTCTGGCAGATAAAACATCCAATCCTCAGAACAACCCCACGACGAAGCTCCTGTTATTCTCACCCTCAACGTGTGGATGAGAAAACTGAGGCACAGAGAAGTCAAGTCACTTACCTAGGGTCACACAGCTCATACATGGCTGAGTAGGGGTTTGACCCCAGGCAGTCAGACTCCAGAATCCACTGCTCTCTACTCCCTCTTGTTCACATCCTGTTCAGAGAGAGGGAGACAGGAGGTGATGACACAGCTCATTGAGTCAGAGCTAAGATTTGCACAGGGTTGGCAGGCGACACAAACAAATGAGGCAGCCCGGGGTGGGTGATCAGGAGTGGTGGGGACAGGGGCCACTCCTGAGCCCTCCTACTTAGGCCCAGCTGATGATGCTACACCAGAAGCAAGCCCAGTGCAGCCTGATTTTCTTTCAAATGTTTACTTATGCGTTGGGTCTTAGTTGCAATGTAAGGAGTCTTTGTCGTAGTGCCTGGGCTCTAAAGCAATTGGGCTTAGTTGCACCAAGGCATGTGGGATCTTAGTTCCCCAACCAGGGATCGAACCTGTGTCTCCTGCTTTGGAAGGCGGATTCTTTACCCCTTGGACCACCAGGGAAGTGCCTGCAGCCAGATTTTCTGATTTGACATGAGAAACTTATATTCATATGTGAAACCTCTGGATTTTAATGTAGAAATTGCCTAATTAAAAACAAAAGCAAAAACAACCAGTGCTGTCCAAAGCTGCCAGCTGTGATCTCCACACGACTTCTGCCTTTTCTGACCCTGGGCCGGGGCTGTGTGTCCTTAGACCTCTCCTACCTGGTAGGGAGGCCACTGGGAGGGTATAGAGGGACAGCTGATCTGACTCCGTGTCCACCCCGTCCCAGCTGTGGCACCCCAGATCGGTGCCTTCCCCCCAGAGCTCCAGTCCTGTCACAGGTAAAATGAAGAATAAGGGTACTTCCTCCTTCACTTCCTTCGAGGAGATGAGGATAGAACGTGGCTCAAGAGCTTGTCAATCAGAGGCGGACCTTGCCACCAGCAGCCACCTGCCCAGTCCACGGGGCTTAGAAGGTGACCCAGAGGGGCCATGTTCCTTGTCCCTGATTTTGGGGATGGTGTGGGATGTGTGTGAGCTGGTCAGAGCCAGTTGTCTGGGAACCACGGGGGCAGCCTAGAGAATCAGAGAGTCCTCACTTTTTTGGGGGTACACTTTTTATTTATTTATTTTATTAATTTGAATTGGCGTATAGTGTCTTTACAACGTCGTGCTGCTTTTTGCTGCCCAGAAGAGGGAATCAGCCATACGGATTCATGTATCCCCTCTGTTTTAGATTTCCTTCCCTTCTAGGTCACCACAGAGCACTGAGTAGAGTTCCCCATGCTGTACAGCAGGGTCTCATTAGTTTTCTGTTTAATACATAGTAGTGTATATATCATACAGTGTGTATATATCAGTCTCAATCCAGGGAGCCCTCACTCCAGACCCTGCCTTTGAATAGCGCCAGTCCCAGGCCCTAGGGACACCCCTTCTCCTTAAGGTTTCATCTGATTTGATAGAGAATGAGCCCAGGGGGTATAACATTTTTTATTACAGTAAAATTTCAAACATGGAATTTTGAGGGAGCCTGTGGCACCTCCCAGACCGTGGTACCAGAAAGGGAAGCCCCCTGCCTGGGACTTCCCTGACCTCGAGCCTCCTTTAGTAAGACCTTTTCCCATCCCTCCTCTTCCCCTGGGGCTTCCCTGGTGGCTCAGACGGTAAAGAATTTGCCCGCAATGCGGGAGACCCAGGTTCGATTCCTGGGTGGGGAAGATCCCCTGGAGAAGGAAATAGCAGCCCACTCCAGTATTCTTGCCTAGAGAATCCCATGGACAGAGGAGCCTGGCGGGCTACATACACAGGGTCACAGTCAGACATGACCGAGCCACTAACACTTTCATTGTCTTCTTTCTCATTATTCCCCTGAAAGTCGTCTGTCACATGTGGGAAGTTTCTTGCATCCTCCTCTAAGCTTCCATATTAATGTTAACACAGACGATGAGGTCTCAGCTACTGAGTCAGAGCCTGGTAACGCCTGTCTCCTGTAGGTGGCGGCACCTCCTTGCTGGTGTCTTAGTTCAGGCTGCAGTAACAAAACAGCCTTGGTGACCTCTGAACAGCAGAGATTCATTTCACACAGTTCTAGAGGCTGGAAGTCCCAGAACAGGGTGCCAGGTCACAGACGTCTGTGTCCTCACAACGGTGGAAGGGGCTTGGGGGGAACACTCTGGGGTGTCTTTTTTTAAGGGTACTAACCCCATTCATGAGGACTCCACCCTCATGACCTAATTACGTCCCAAAGGCGCCATCTCCTAATACCATCATATTGGGCATTAGGATTTATTTATTTAGCTGCGCTGTGCAACTTGCAAGATCTTAGTCCCATGACCACGGATTGATCCTGGGCCCTGGCAGTGAAAGCACCATTTCCTAACCACTGGACCGCCAGGGGGAATTCCTGGGCATTAGGATTTAAACATCTGAATTGAGACCATGGGTTTCCTCGGTGGCTCAGTAGTAAAGAATCCTCCTGCAATGTAGGACACGTAGAGGACGAAGGTTCAATCCCTGTGTCGGGAAGATCCCCTGGAGATGGAAATGGCAGCTCACTCCAGGATTCTTGCCTGGAAAAATAGACAGGAGCCCAGTGGGCTCCAGCCCATGGGGTCACAAAGAGTCAACTGACTGACTCAGCAGGCATACTGAGCCCATAGCACTGAGGTTCTTTGAACAGCCCTGTGGGTTAGGTATTAACCCTGTTCTCTAATTGGGGATATTATTTGACTGACTCATTCATTCCTTTAACAAATTAGTAGTTTTCTGAGTGCTGCTGTGTGCCTGTCTAGCTCTGGGAGGGAGATGTAAAGCAGATACTGGTTCTGCGTTGGACTTGGACAGTGGACAGGAGATGACAGGTTTGTAGACCTTTTCTGAGGGACTGTGTGTGTGTGTGTTGAGGGAAGCCTCTTTCTCAGGGGAAGTGGGTCTCCTATCACCGGGCCCTGCCCACCCATTCAAGCCCCCTTTTCTGCCCTCCCCAGGTGTGGTCTTTCCTTACCAGCACCCCCAAGGGCGCTACAAGTTCAACTTCCACGAAGCCCAGCAGGCCTGTGAGGAGCAGGACGCGGTGGTGGCCTCTTTCGAGCAGCTGTTCCGGGCCTGGGAGGAGGGCCTGGACTGGTGCAACGCGGGCTGGCTGCAGGACGCCTCAGTGCAGTACCCTGTCACGCAGGCCCGGCGCCCCTGCGGAGGCCTGGGCCTGGCGCCCGGCGTGCGCAGCTACGGCCCGCGCCACCGCCGCCTGCACCGCTATGATGTGTTCTGCTTTGCGGTTGCCCTCAAGGGTGAGTGGACTGGCCAAGCACGGGCCTGCGGGTGGGAGGGCAGCCTCCTGGGGGGCCTTCAGTCTTCTCTGCCCACGCTGCTGGCACTTCCAGCTGAAGCCCTGTCCAACTGAGTGCCTTGATGCTGCTGCTCCACACCGATCATCGGTTTAGTCAATCAGCCCACATTCCCTGCGTGCCTACTAGGTGCTGGGTCCTCACAGACAGATAAAACACAGTCTGCCCTCACAAAGGAGCTCATTTCGTGGGAAGATACATGAATAAAAACAGATAGGTTCAGTGCCATATCCCAGCTTGGCACTTAGCAGGTGCTCAGTAAATGGCTGAGCAGATGAGAGACTCTTGATTGGTCTAGCAGCGGTGGGGTGCCCACCTAGAGTAAAATTAGGAAAGGCTGGGCAGAGTACAGATCTGACTGTGGGGAACCCAGCACCATGGCAGGGGGGATGATGCTTTTGGAGAGGGGCTGAGATTTGGGAACGTGCCCCTGACAGTCTCCACTGCAGATGCTCCATAGCGTGGCAGCTCCCTAAGCGCTGAGAGTTAACAGGTCTTTTGGGGGCTGGGTGGTGGGCTCTGCATGGGCTGGCCTTGCCCCAGGCCCTCTCTGGCTGCCCTCTCTGCTTCTCCGTCCTCACGCCCCGCATCCCACAGGGCAGGTGTACTACCTGGCGCACCCTGAGAAGCTGACGCTGGCAGAGGCAAGGGAGGCCTGCTGGGAAGACGGCGCCCAGATCGCGAAGGTGGGCCAGCTGTTTGCCGCCTGGAAGTTCCGTGGCCTGGACCGCTGCGATGCTGGCTGGCTGGCAGATGGCAGTGCCCGCTACCCTGTGGCTCACCCACGTTCCAACTGTGGGGCCCTGGAGCCTGGGGTCCGAAGCTTTGGCTTCCCAGACCCACACAGCCGCAAGTACGGCGTCTACTGCTACCGGCCACGCTAGTGCCAGGTCGCCCCCTCCCCTCACGGGCTGTATTTATTGAGTAGTTGGATTTCCCTTGCAGGTTGGGGCAATTTTCATCTTGTTTTTATACTTTCCAACTTAAAATTATTTTAAAATATTATTTTGGGGGTAAATCCCACAGATCCCAAATCGTCCCTTTACTCGGGTCGCTTTACCAAGGCTCTCACCCTCCCCGAATCCTCCTGCCTCTCTCCTCTGGGACGTTTGAGGTCCTTGGGCTCATGAGCGCTCTCTGCCATCACTGAGTCCATCATCTCTCCCAGCCCTGGGGTGGGGGTAAATCCCACAGATCCCAAATCGTCCCTTTACTCGGGTCCCTTTACCAAGGCTCTCACCCTCCCCGAATCCTCCTGCCTCTCTCCTCTGGGACGTTTGAGGTCCTTGGGCTCATGAGCGCTCTCTGCCATCACTGAGTGCATCATCTCTCCCAGCCCTGGGGAGGCTGTTCCCAGAGCTGGCAGCCGCAAGAGGAGCCAGGGCCGCGGCCCGTCCCCGCCTCCGCCTGGGGACGAGAGGGCAGCCAGGTGGCTCTGGAGCTGGGGTTCAGGCCTGGTGCTCTCCTGACCCTCGTACTTCTTTGGGGAGCAGCTGGCCTGTGTCAGCACGGCGGAGGAGCCTGGGCGGGAGGTGGGTCCCTGGGCTTCCACGTGACATCCCAGGGAAGGGAGAGAGATCCTGCCCCATGCTTTCCTTCTCTCTTGGCTCCAACGAGTCTGTGTTTTGTTCTCATTTTTCCATGTTTGGCGAGTGGCCCTCAGGTCTGGGTACTATTTTGGACAATAAATGGTGCTGTGACCCCTCCATCCTAAGCCCTCCTCTGTGTTGTGCTCTTTTTTTTTTTTTTTAAATTTGCTTCTTTACTTATTTGGCTGCACCAGGTTTTCGTTGTGACATGCGGGATTTTCGATCTGCATTGTGACAGGCAACCCTTTAGTTGAGGTATATGGAATCTAGTTCCCTGACCAGGGATCGAACCCAGGCTCCCTGCAATGGGAGTGTAGGGTCTTAGCCACTGAACCACCAGGGAAATCCCTGTGTCTCAGCCTTTATCTCATTCAGTCTTAGGGTCCAGCTCCCTGCAGGTCCAGCTCCCTGCATGGGGGATGGTTCTGTCCTAGACTGAAGAGGTCGCCTGGGTCTGTCCACTGGGGTGGGCAGGGAACGCCATGGGCTGCACCTTCAGGCTGCCTTGGTCTGGCCTGGCCTGGCCTGCCTGTGTGTATCCTGCCTCAGGGACTGACCTAGCGGCTGGAGGCCCTCCTGGTGTGTTCTCCCACCATCCCACTCCGGGCTGTGTGTCTGCGTGGAGCCAGCATAAGAGTGGGAGGCCGGAGGAGGCTATTCCTCACTCTGGTCCCCACGCCCATGTCAGCCTCAAGAAACCAGATCTCCTGCTTCTGCACAGGGACACCTCTGCCACCCACAGTCGATCCTTTACTTAGCAAGGTGCTTCTCCAAGTGTGGCGGCACCACCAGCTTCACCTGGGAATGTGTTTGAGATGCAACTTTCTGCACCTGACCTCAGACCCGCTGAGTCAAAAACCCTGGAGTGGGATCTCTCACAAGCCCTCCTAATGCAGACTCAAGGTTGAAAACCAATGACATAGCTGTGTTCCCAATGAATCAGTTACTTAATCAATAAAACGGCACAATTTTTGAGTTCCTACTCTGTGACCATCGCTGCATCTTCTACTTTTGTCCACGGATCCTTTCCAGAGCTGTAGGTAACCTGGGCACATAAAAATACTCACCAGCAAATACTCAACCACACAAGTACACACCCAGAGAGGCATCAGCAGACTCACACTGGCACATGCTAACCAGCACCAGCGTTAGTCCCTCAGTCATGTCCGACTCTTTGTGACCCCATGGACCGTAGGCTGCCAGGCTCCTCTGTCCACGGAATTCTCCAGGCAAGAATACTGGAGTGGGCTGCCATTCCCTTCTCCAGAGGATCTTTCCAATCCAGGCACTGAACCCTGGTCTCCCGCGTTGTAGGGGGACTCTTTACCGTCTACAACCAACATCAGACACTTCCACACACAATCAGCGCCCACTGAGCAAGGGTGATGAGGGAGTGGCACTAACCTGACCTTCCAGGGAGGAGGCTGGTGGATGGTAACTGTCTGGCACACACAGCCCAGCTCCACTCAAGGTCTGTTGGGGGAAATACATAAACAGTTGAAAGCGTTTTCATTGATAACCTACAGCCTACTTATGGGCAGGATGCCCAGACCTTTGTGCTAGTGGCTAGCTAACCCATTTGACCCCAGAAGTGTATAAACAAGATTCACTATTCCCAGACTGTCTGCAGTTCTTTTTCTTTCCTCTCATAAATCCTGATTTTGCCTCTGTTCTTGGACTCACTCTATAAATCGACTCTTCTTGTGTGAGCAAACAGTGTAAATCACAGGACCAAACTATGGAAAGTGGCCAGAAGTCTGACTTGAGTTACTCTCTGACAGCGTGCCAACTCAAAATCCATACACAGCACCTCTTGGCTGTCACACACACACGCACACATGCACACACACACATGCACACACACACACACAGAGGTGCTCATGTAAGAACAGAGCACCAGAGGTGTGACTGTCCCAGGCCTTCTGATCAGACAGGACTCCCACAGATTTAGAGCCATTTGATCAAAGTGTGTCCCTACAGCCCCCATTCCTAAGAAACTTCTCATTAGATCCTGGACCATGGTTGCCTTCTCTTTAAATTAAGAAAAAGAAGGGAAAAGTAAAGAAATAGATCTCTTCCAATGTCTTTATTATTATAATTATCATAATCTTTACTTTTCAAAAATATAAATAGGTGCACGGAACCCTGGTGCCTGCACGGT
>SJYX01020988.1:69874-97357 GCA_006410675.1 Oreotragus oreotragus | reverse complement strand
GCGATTTGGGGGGGTGGGCGGGTGCATACACAATGTGGGGTTTATTTTTTTTCCTTCTTTAATGGAATTCCTTATATGACAGAAAGCGACAAGGAGAGGACACCATCCGGATGGGGTGTCAGCCCGGCCAGGCTTCTGGGCTCAGCGTCCTAGGCACGTCCGGGAAGCTCCTCTCAGTGGGCCTTGCTGGGGTGGCTCCTCCTCAGGGGCCGTGAGCTCCGCTTCTGTAGTCTGCGCTTGTAGGTGGCGGCTGGGGTGCAAGGGAAATGGAAAACTCTGGGTGAACCCTGGGAAGAAAGCAGGCCAGCCCAGCCTCCCCCAATCCTTCTCTGCTGATCCCCTCCCTGTAGAAACCATGGGCTCATGAAGTCAGCCTGAGGTTTTACCTGCTTCTTGGTTTTGATTTTTCTTGGAACCACCTTGGGCTAAGGGGCTTCAGGCTAGAATACTGGAGTAGGAAATGGCAACCCACTCCAGTGGAGAATTCCGTGGACAGAGGAGCCTGGCAGCCTACGGTCCATGGGGTCACAAAGAGTCGGACATGACTGAGGGACTAACGCTGGTGCTGGTTAGCATGTGCCAGTGTGAGTCTGCTGATGCCTCTCTGGGTGTGTACTTGTGTGGTTGAGTATTTGCTGGTGAGTATTTTTATGTGCCCAGGTTACCTATGGACTGAGGAGCCTGGCGGGCTACAGTCCATGGGGTCGCAAAGAATCGGACACGATGGAGCGACTAATAACGGGGCTTCCAGCGGGTGTTGAAAAGGACAGTAGGACACTCGCCTTCACCTTCTCCTCTCGGTGAAAGTGAACCTCCCCGGGGGCAGGGGACGTCTGTGACAGAGCCCTCCATGGTGTTGGCAGTGGGGGATAGGGAGAAGGATGTGTTGGCCGGATCTAATGCTGTGTGGGGTGATGCTCACGGTCCGTGCAGGTGATCCGAGGCTCCTCCCAGTGCCCGCTGGGCTGGCACCGGATGGTGGGCACGTGGCGCTGGATGAAGCCCTCGGTGCACTGGTACCGCACCAGGGCGTTGATCTCGTATCGGTCCTTCTTCTGTCCGAAGATTCTCGCGTGCTCCACCACAGGGGGCTCTCCACAGGCCACTGAGGGGCAAACATCCTTCAGAAAGGGCTCTTGGAGGGTCTCCCCTGATGCCCTGTGATGAGCCGGGGTGGTTCACCTGGCTGTGGGGAGCCAGCTCAGAGTCCAAGGAAGGGGTGGGGAGCCTGGGCACCTGGCCATGAGCCCTGCCTGCGGGGGAGGGGCACTTTCACTCTGCATTGAGAATCTGGAAGCCACTGGTTCCGACATCTGGGCTCCTCAATGATTCAGAGCAGCAGGAAGGGACTAAGGATGAGGAGTTGGGAAAGAGGGTGAGGGCCAGGCGGACTGGCTGTGATTTCGCTATGATAATGGGCTATGAAAACGGCGGTGCAGGGTAAGGAGGAACCAGAGGAGGCTGGGGGCGGGGAGAGGGGCATGAGGCCAGAAGCAGAACACTGGCGAGTGTCCCGGCCACACCTCCAAGGCTGCAGACTCAAAGCCAAGGATCAAGGCCTGACAACTCCAACTCGTGTGACTGATGGACTTTGGATCCTAGAGAGGGAGGCTCCCAACTCATGTGCAACTGTGGGTGACTTTCTGTGCTGATACCCAGAGCACTGTGTGTGCAGAGGGCTCTGTCCTCTAGCCTTCACCCTCTCCCTGTCCCTAGTGGGCTGAGCCTTTCCCTTGGCTCTGGGATGCTGGCATGGGGCGAGGCCCCTGCCCCCCAGGTCAGCTCCAATCTGCTACTTGGGCAGGTGAGTGATGCCAGCAGTCAGGAGTCCAGGTGACGTGGCTCAGGTCACACAGCAGGAACCTGGGGTCTTGAGTCTGTCCTTGTGGGACCCCTCCCATGCTGCCACTTACCTGTGCCCTTTTTACAGGTGAAGGGCAGCTGGTAATTGCATGGGACATCGTTCCACTCGCCCTTCTCATGCCAGATCATCACCACGCAGTCCTCCCCAGTGGCAAAGAAGTTGTCAGGCTGGTTGGGGCGCCAGTTCTCAAATTGCTGTGGGTGGGATTGCGGAAGGGGTGAGCAGAGGGCAGGAGTGGGACAGCCTGCCTAACCCCTGCTTTCACTCCCTGTCCAGCCCCTTCCTGGCCGTGGCACAAAGACTGCGGGGAGTCTGGTGGTGCCGTGGGACTCACAGGCCCTCCAAGGAGGGCCTCGGTCACACCACCAGGCTGGGTCATTGTCAGGAACTCAGATGACCCCGGGTTCACAGTCCCTGTTAATGAGCTGATGCCAATCTCCTCTTCCATACGGGCCAGCGGGGCTGGTCACCAGGCTGCCAGGCTTGGGTAGGACTGGGTGGTAGAGCTACTGTTCCCATGTCCAGACTCTGCCTTTCCAGGCTTCTCCCTCTAGCCTGACTGCAGACAAACGAGGCCCCTTTCCTCTGATGTAGCTGCTCCTCTTCCCCATGACCATAACAGAGCCATGATGCTGCTGACATCTGCCTCTTCTAGCAAGTCTTCCCTGAGGTCCTTTACTGATCTTCATTATTTACTATGTGTACTGTTCAACTGGCATCTATGTTGCTTTCTATCTACCTCCTTGTGTGGACTCTAGTGCTCTGTGAGCAAGGAACCTCTCTAAACCTTCCTCTTGGGGGCTTCTCAGGAGGCTCAGTGGGTAAAGAATCTGCTTGCCGATGCAGGAGACATGGGTTCGATTCCTGGGTTGGGAAGACCTTCTGGAGGAGGGCATGGCAATCCATTCCAGCATTCTTGCCTAGAGAATCCCATGGACAGAGGAGTCTGGCAGGCTACAGTCCATAGGGCCACAGGGAGTCAGAGACAACTGAGGCGACTGAGCATGCATACATGCATACATACCCTCTTGGTGATTTGCCTGCATTTATTCATTGCCTTCCTCATCCCCACCCTTCCCTTCATGTTATTATTCAGGTGTCCAGTCTTGGGCTAGTCTCTAAAGGTGAGACGAATCTCGACCTCAGGGCTCCTGGTCTAGCACCTGCTCAGTGAACGTTTGCATGTGATTTGAACATGTCTGTCTCTGGGGGGGTGGTGGGGGCAGGGGTCTTCCTTCATCCTCTCTGGGCCACCAACTATCCTGGGTGCCCCCAGCAGAACTCACCAAGGAGTGTCCATCTGACCAGCGGAAGTCCCCTTCGATGGTCTTGTCATTCAGGCCGATCCACTGGTAGTCCTGGGCATTGTCTAGAGAAAGGACATGGATATTGGGCACCTGAAGGTATCTGGGAGAAACTTGAGTTAATCGAGACAGAGGGGACGGACAGGTGGCAGGAGCTGGGTGGGTGCTTAGGAGCATGCCACCTGCCTCCGGGGTCCTGGCAAGGGTCTCGATGCACACATGTTTGCAGCGCACTTGGGCCCACCGCCCTGAGCTAACGTAGACTGGCTGAGGCTGACTCTGACAGACTGTGGGCTGTCCTGGGCACAGTCAGAACCACTGGCCCCTCAGCCTGTGGAAATGCCCCCTTTCCTTCCCTCCCTACCCCCAGCGGGCCCAAGTCCACTGACTGCTGGCCAGGGAGGTTCTTGGCTCACGTGGCCATTCCCCTCTTGGGCCCATAAGGCCCCACTGAACTCACTGTTGACAAACTCCTGCTCCTCGGGGGTGACGATGCTGCTCAGGTGTGACTGCTGCTTCCGGCACTGGCTCTCGGCGTCCACCCAGGTTGCCCGGTCGGGGAAGTGGCGGTAACAGTGGCCCTGGAACTTGGTCCAGCCCTCCTCGCACAGCTTCTGGTCTGCAATACAGGGCAGGGGCTTGAGGAGAGGGCCAGGGGGCCGACTAGGGGTGGTGGACTCCTGTGTTCATCCTGCCTTCTGCGTCATACCCCGAAAGGTAGGGAGAGGCCCCACTGGATGGAGGCTCAAGTGGGAAGCCAGGAGGCCTGGTCCCGCCCCTCATCCCCCAGAGGCCTCTGGGAAATGCCAGGGACCCTCTCTTTTTCTGATATTGCCTCTTACCCCAGAAGCTTTTCTCCTGTTGATGCCTGCTCGGCAGGACTGGCAGAGCTCAGCAGGCCAGGTAAAAAGAGGTGGGAAGGTGGGAGGTGTTGAGGCTTAAGGAAAACTTAAGGAGACTCTGAGGGGCTTTAGGGAGAGAGGGGGCGGCAGGGGAGTGTGTGCAGGTGGCAGGAGCAGGCAGTGCTGGGGGCATGGAATGGAAGCTTGGGTGGGGACAGAGGAGGAGAAGCAAGTCCGCTTTGGTCCAAAGAAAACACAGACCTCTTAAGTCTTTCGATCAGAGCTGGCTCTAGGAGAGCACGCAATACTGGCTTGGGGTCCATGACCCAGGGACCCTGGTTTTTCATGTTATTTCTTGGTGGCAGATGAGAAGAGGGACTTCTCTCCCCCTAAATCTATACTGATAATGGGTTCTGAGTTCAGGAGAAAGCACTGAGGTGCAGCTCTTGGAACAGTCTAGAGGGACAGACAGAGGCAGGGGTGTGCTAGAGCTGGTGTGTGTCTTCCCAACTTGGCCTTTGTTTTTGTTTATTTATTGCCGCTCCATGAGGCATGCGGGATCTTAGTTCCCTGACCAGGGATAGAACCCGTGCCCCCTGCAGTAGAAGCAGGGACTCTTAACCAGTGGACCATTATGGAAGCCCCCCAACTCGGCCTTTAGTGGTATGACATTGGTAGCTTCCCTGGCCCTTGTGGGAGTGTTGAATCTTAACAAACTGGCAGGTGCTACACATCCTCTTTGAGAGCCAGTTGTTAAACATCTACCAGCACAGCACTGGACAGAGGGAATTCCAAGATCCTCTCTTCTTTCTTCCCCTGGTGTCTCACAGGTGAAGGACTGTCCCTAGGCCCCTGGAGCTGAGTGTGGGGCCATGAACCCCTCAGGCTGTGTGGCGGCCTTCTGGTCGGGCAGTTCTAGGAAGAAAAGGATCACTACTGCTTGGCAGGGTTGGAAGACAGACACAGAGAGAAGAGTTCGTGGCCAGCAGTCTTTGAAGAAGGAGGCAGAGCAGCAGGAAGTGCTTAGGAGGAGGTTGCTGGTCCCCCTGCTGCCAACAACTTCTCCAAAGGGTTTGGAAAGAAAGGCGGAGAGGCTTCAGAGATAACAGCACCTAAGGAAACCACATACATCATCCCAGGGCTGACTTGGGGGGTCAATTCTTGGACCCCCTTGGGGCCTGAGGGCTGAGCTGGGCTGGCAAAGCTGCAGGGAATAGCTGAGCTGGGAGGAGCCAGGGTCCTGCAAAATGGAGGCTCTGGGGAAATAAGCAACAGACCTCCAGGAAGGCTACCAGAAGGCTCAGGGCTACAGCCAAGGTTGGAAGCACCCGCTGCGGGTGGTGAGTGCTCAGGACTGGATGGGAGAAGAGAGGCAGCCCTTTTCAACTGGGTGTCCAGGCCCAGGGCCCAGTTCTGGGGCTCCGGCAGCACCCTCTCTTTGCTGCATCAGAAGGCAGAGCCCTGTGCAGGCACCTCCTTGCCCAGCCTGGCACCCAAGAGCTGTGGTCTGCATGGACATTCCAGACTCTTCTCCCAGTGGCAAATATTCTGGCACCCCAGAGAGAAAATCCTTGTAACTCTCCACTTGCACCCCAGAAAAGACCCGTTGCATCAGTTTCTTGGAGCCTTGGGGTGACGGTGGAGGATGGGAAGCTGCAGAGAAGGAGGGTCCAGGCCAAGCCTTTTCATTCAGAATTTCCTCCACCAGCCTGAAACCTTCCAAAACTATCTTCCCACGCTGATTAGGAGTTTCAGCTGCTGTCTGAAAGCTTCTAGGATGTCCAACTTGAGGTTTCATTGTAAATGGCTTTGAGCCCCTAAACACTACCAGTTCTGCATGGCTCCTTGGTGGTAGCAACAGCAAGCCTTTCTGAGTTGGGGTGGCCCTGAGACCCAGGAGGATGGGGAGACTAGGAAACACCAAAGGTGAGAGAGCTTCAGGCACAGTCTGGCCTCAGGAAGCTCCTGGCCCACAGCTCCCCTTGGTAGGTCCTGGCCCAGATGCAGAAGCAGAGGGGTTGGCAAGAGGAAGTTCATCCAGTGTAGGGGGCATGGGTTTGATCCCTGGTCAAGAACTAAGATTCCACATGCCGCATGGTGTGGCCAAAAAAAAAAAAAAAAAAAAAAAATTGTTTAAGAAGGAACAGGAAACTCAGCNGGCCCAGATGCAGAAGCAGAGGGGTTGGCAAGAGGAAGTTCATCCAGTGTAGGGGGCATGGGTTTGATCCCTGGTCAAGAACTAAGATTCCACATGCCGCATGGTGGGGCAAAAAAAAAAAAAAAAAAAAAAAAAATTGTTTAAGAAGGAACAGGAAACTCAGCTGCTGTGCCATGCAACGAGGTTCTGTTCTCTCCGACCAGCCTTTGGCCTTGCACAAGGAAGCAAGAAAGGAAGCACAGATCGGAGTGGTGTTGACACGGCAGCTGTCATGGTGGCAGTGATGACAAGGCGACACGGAGCAGTCCCTGTGCATGTGTGACCTGAGCATGCTGGTGACATGGGAGCCCTCAGACAGATCGACCACAGCTCTTGCCAGAGAAGAAGTCAGCTTGGCCAGTGTGGCGTGGTGGCTCCCCAGGCCATGGAGGGGCCACTCAGGTCCCATGGGCAATACGGCAGGCAGACACAAGCCCATGGGCATGCTGGGAGGATCCATGGCCATCATCCAGAGCAAAGACCAACGACTCCCACCCATAGCTTCCTTCAAGACAAATGCATGGCATCGGCTCTGTCTTCTTAGTCTGATGCAGGCACCAGCTTTGCTGGTGGCATCTGGCAGACCTGGAGGAGGTTAGTATTTGAAAGTTTCCTCTAGAGCCCCACCTTCCAAAACACAGACTGGCCTGGCCTGCCTGGCTCTTCTGCAGTCAGGTCAGCCAGTGCACCAGAGGAGGGTTTCCATGGGGAACAGTGAGAGAAGGAGTGAGAGTGAGGGAGGCTGACTTCTCAGTTGTGGCCCCAGAAGTGGCTGCCTGGATGGATCTTGGGTGGGAGGGAGTCCAGCCAGGGTCGAGAACCTGTGGTTAGCAGGGAAGGGTGAGGGAGGAAGAGTGGGTGCAGCAGTTAGTAACATTAGCTGAAGCCGAGACGGCCGTACCAATCTCACACATGTCCCCTTGGTAGCTGGGAAGGCATAAGCATGTGAAAGAGTCGATGGCGTCCACGCAGGTGGCTCCATTCAGACAAGGGCTTGAGAGGCACTCGTCAATGTCTGCAAGAAACCAAGGGCCACCATTAGGACTCCTGCTGGCAACTCCAGCTTCTCAATTGCATTGCAGCTTCTTTATAGGTGGCCAGCCCTGCGGTTCTCCACAGCCCTGGATTTCCTAAGAACTGTTGCTGCTGCTGCTGCTGCTGCCATCTTGGAGCACTGAGCCAAAGATCCAACAAGGGTTTTCTCCCACATGTGTGATTCTTGACTGGAAAACTTGGAGCATTGGAGCCAGGTTTCTCAGTGGGTGAAGAGATCTGGGGCTTCTGAAGGCACAGGCCTATTGTGAGAATGAGATTGGAGTTCTTCCAGGTGTCTTCTCTTGTGAATATTTCAAGCGGCCTTGGGGTCTGAATTGGCTCTCAACATGGCAGTGAGCAAGGATGCTGGAATTCAGATACTGGAAACTTAGAGCTCTTTTCCTAACTTCTTCTGTCATTTTGAACCAAGAAAAGAGGACAAGGCCATGCAGTACTAGAACAAACAGTTAGAAGTGGTTTGCAGAGTACAGGTTCAGGAGAAAATGGCAGCATGGAATATTCACATGAGATTTCTTTTTTCGGTTGCAGAACCTTCTTTGTCTTCAGTAAATAAAAGTCTAGAGTATCTTATAAAGATGAAGCCAACTTTGTTATCTTGGGGGGTTGGAACAGAAACCCAGTCTAATGTATCCCGATGTAATCTTCTCTTCTAGCCAAAGGCCTCAAAACAGGGACATCTCCAGTGAATCATGATTTCTAGAAAGGTTGCATCCTGGCCAGTGGGAGACCAGTGTTGGAAGCTGGTGAGGCACTTAGTAAGTGGCCAGCCACCAGCACCAGCCTGGGATACTGGCAGGTCTCCATCAGCCTTGTTCCCCAGAAGACTCTTCTCTCCTTCTGTTCTTCTGGTCCAAGATGTTCTTTGTGATCCATCTTTGTGGGATTTATACTGGTAAGTCATTGGCCTTTGCCTCAAATTTTCATCCATTAGCCAAGATGAGAACTGGAACTCCTTATCTAGTCTTTCTGTATCTTTCAGAGAAGCCAGAGACCTAGAAGAACCTTCTACTCTTTTTGTATTCGTTCTTCAAAGGCACCTGCTGGGTTCCTTCCTCTGAGAACATGACAAAAGGTATTGGAAGCTCCTCTTCCCAGGGGATTCATACAATTCTGGAATGAATAGATTCCACTGTCTTATAAGTCAGCATGATGTGTAAAGCTATGTTCGTACAAACTTCAGGACCTGATGTGTTGATGGGTGGTCTCCACGTAGGCACCTTCCTAAATACGTTCCAGGACTTAGTTCTTACTTCTAAAGAACAGACTAGACCATTAAAGTCAATCCTCTGAGAAGAAGATAAAAACAGTTTCTTCTGGATCCTTTTCACTAGTGCGTCACTGATGTCATTTAGACCTGAGCTGGGTTTGTGCCATGAGAGGCCCTGAGAATCTCAAGTCCTCAGGGAGGTCTCTCTTCCCACAGAGTTCTTGACTTCATTTCAGGGAGTTGTACACCATGGGCTAGAAACCAACAGTTCCAAGTTTGAAACTGTTCCAAGCAAAACCAAAATGCATGGAGGAACGGGCTGAAATCCCAGCATGCACTTGGATTCCCAGCATGCACCAGGATTCTCAGCAGCAGCAGTAGCAGCAATAGGTCAGGCCGGTGGGCTGGGCAGAAGCTGGGGGAGGCTCTTTTGCTTCTACCGTTGTCTTTTGGTCCATTAGCGTCATTATGGGAGACGGGAAGCACTGGGCAAGGGGGTATTAAGCAAATGTAGGCGCTAAAGCAGTTGTACAGAGCAGGGACGGGAGTGGCCCTTGGGAAGAAGAGCTAGACATCAACCCTGGGGCCTCTGGCCAACCATGGGGGAGAGGGTGGGAGGCCAGGGGCCCAAGGGAGGTCAGGCCCAGTGGCCTCCAGTGGTCCCAGGGGCTTATTTTACATCACCTGCCCTCCCCAGGTGGCCTGCGCCCTGGGACAGTGCGTTTTCCTTTGTTGTGTTTGGCCAGGGCACAGAATCTGAGAAGGCTGCAGGGACTGAAACTCAAGGAACTAGTTTCCTGGGCTCAGAAGCTGTTTCATACAGCGCCCAAGATTCACAGATGAGGAGGGAAGGAAGGGCCGTAATCCCGAAGACCTGAGAGCCTGTGCGCGGCACTGGGGCAACTTAGGCCTTCAGCAGTATGGAGAGGGCGGGACAGCCTGGGGAGGGCCTTCTCTTCAGTCCCTCAGGCCTGTGGTGCCTCTCCTCTTCCTCCGATTAGAAGAGCCATTCTGGCCCTGACTCGCCCCACCTCTTTCAGTGAAGGCACTTAGAACACTGCTTATCTTCTGGAACCATGAGAACAGTTGGGCTCGCCCCTGCTGTACTTTGGGGACCCCAGACAAGGTGACAGCAAATGGAGAATGGGAAGGGCTTTGGGCAGACTATGTGAAGGAAGAGAGGAAAGAGAGAGGGCCATTATCTCCCAAGAATCTTCTCTGAGTCAGACACCATATCTCGCAACCACTTATCCTCCAAGTGTCCCTATAGCATGGATATCATTGTGTCATATTATAGATAAGAAAACGAATGAAGTGACCTGCCCATGCTGGTAAGAAGGGGAGACATATTGGAGGAGAGAATTAGACCATGAGGATGAAAGTCAGGCCTCTGTTGTATGTGGAGAGAGAGACGCTGGAGTTCTGGATCTCAGCATCTCATTACCATTTGTGCCTCCCCAGCCAAGGGCTCACAGGTCATCACTGAGTAGGGACTCTGAGTCTACTTTCCACTACTCTAACCAAAAGGGACTTTTTGTTCCTGAACAAGGCTTTCTAGTGATGTCGCTAGCTAAGAACCCCTGGTAAAGGTGATGGGAATAAAGATACTTGCAAATAATCACCTTGGCTTCTGAATTGGAGAACTCAGGCCTCTACCCTGAATATATTTGTCCAGCTGTTGCCTGGGTCAGAACTCAAGACATCCAACTTAAGAGTTTATTTTGTTTACAGAAAAAGTTGAGTGAAATGACAGCAGGTGCTTTTACTCAAGTGATATCCAACCAAAGGGGCTGCCACTCATAAATAGCATGGTATGAGTGCTACCCCTCAAGCTGTTCAGTGCACAACCTGTGCGGCTCTGTATGATGACCCTGGACATGACTTTACTGAACAAGGATGCGGGGGGAGAAATCCCCTCAAGAAGCGCAGAGGCAATTTCTTAGCTCAACAGATGCGCCACACCCTGCAAAGACCTAGGATCAATCAGGATGAACGAACTGAACATATATACTTGCTTTCTGGTATATCACAATTGACAGTAGGACTATGTGTGTGCGCTCAGTCATGTCTGACTCTTTGCCATCCCATGGATTGTAGTCTGCTAGGCTCCTCTGTCCAGGGAATGCTCTAGGAAAGAATACTGGAGCAGGTTGCCATTTCCTACTCCAGGAGAAGGACTATAACAGCATATTTATCATTTCCAATTAGCTTTGAAAACAAACATGATTAAAGTATAGTTATTTATACTGTCAAGTCTTTTATATTTTAAAGGCTGATCTTGGATGCAACTTTAATATTCTACTTCTTAAATTCAATTAGTTGCCTGTTAAAATCTGCCTGTGGACTTCTTGGTTATGTCAAGATGTAATTTGTATCTTCACTTGTAACCTTGTATTGTTACTTGCTTTGAAAGCATTTCCCCCAATCCCCAGTGATAAGGTTTCACTGGAATTCAAACATCACCCCACTGGAGGAAGAGACAGTGTCGGATCATAGATCAAAATCTCAAATCCACAAAGTGAAAAATGTCAACAAAACAGAATAGAGTCTGATTAAAATTTAAGTTCATGCCCTTCTAACCATGGAGTTTAGAGAAATCCAGGCAACGATTGCTGGGAAATTGAATGTGAGATCTGATTTCTTAAACTTAGCTGCCCATTAGAATCATTGTGATAGTTAATTTTTAGATTAAAAAAAATGACCAACACCACCAGAGTCCCTCTCCAGATCAAGTGAATCAGAATGGCTCAGGGTGGGGCCCAGGCATGGCACTTTAAAAAAGCATTCCAGCATTTCCCTGGAGGTACAGTAGATAAGAGTCCAGCTGCCAGTGCAGGGGATGTGGGTTCGATCCCTGGTCTGGGAAGATTCCACATGCCACAGGGCGGCTAAGCTGGTGTGCCACAGCTACTAAACCCAGGACTGCTGAGGCCTGTGCGCCTAAAGCCCATGCTCTACAAGAGAAGCCACTGCAATGAGAAGCCCAAGCACTCGAGAGTAGCCCCCACTTGCCACAACTCGAGAAAGTCCATGCACAGCAACAGACTCAGGGTAGCCAAAAATAAATAAATAAAAATAATAAAGTATCCCAGGTGATTCTAAGGCGCTGCCAGGATTGAAACCTCAGGATCAGAAATCTAATTCCTACAGGAAATACTGTGTTAACAATGGAAGTGAGGAGAGTGCTTCTGCTTTTTAAGTTGATAGGAATAGGATAGTCTTGGGTTTTTTTTTGGCCACATCTCATGGCCTGTGGGACCTTAGTTCCCCCACCAAGTATCAAACCTGCACCTCTTGCAGTGGAAGCGAAGAGTCTTATCCACTGGACTGCCAGGGGACTCTCCAGTTTAGTGCTTACTGCCAAAGAATCCGTAGTAGTAGCAGTGCTCAGCAGCTAGTCGTGTCTGACTCTCTGCGATCTCATGGACTGTAGCCCTCCCGGCTCCTCTGTCCATGGGATTTACCAGATAAGACTCCATCTCCAGTATGGCAATACTGGTTGCCAGCTCCCACTCCAGGGGATCTTCCCAACCCAAGGATTGAACCTGCGTCTCTTTCGTCTCCTGTGTTAGCAGGCAGATTTTTTATCACTGTGCCACCTGGGAAGCCTTGCTAAAGAATCTGAGTATTCATTAAGCATTTATTTTGCTGTAAAGAGTACAGATTAATAATTTATCAAGAACTTGTTTACAGAACGCTGCCTAAACAAGATGACACAGCTCTATAAGGCCTTTTAAAAACCTGTAGTTCCTAGTTCTAGAGCCACATGACAGATGGATGCTGGACACCATCTGCAGTCCTTTTGGAAGCATCAAGTCTTGAGTTAAATTGAACAGGAGTGACTTGGGACCCCAGGGGTATTGTGGTGGGCATTGAGATGCCAGATTTTGCACGTGGATGATTCTTACTACTCGCTCTTTAGAGATGACAAAGCTTTTCATCATCAGCGGCATGAGAGACAGAAAAGGGAACCTGTGAGATGTACATGGATGATCTTAATCCTCACAGCAGTGTTTCTCAGCTCTGCCTGCACCCTGGAGTCACCTGGGAGTTTAAAAAACCCCAGTGCCAAGGCCACAGGACTATTCTAATCAGAGTCTGTAGGAGTGGGACTGAGGCACCAGGTCTTAAAAGCAGAGAACCACCATCTTTGACCCTGTTTACAAATGAGGTAGCGAGGGCTCGTCTGTGTCTAGCTGAACCAGTGCAATACTACAGCCACTCTTCATTCTGGTTTCCCTGAAATCTAGCTTCTAGCTTTTCAAGACCAACAACTGGTTGTTATGNCCCTGTTTACAAATGAGGTAGCGAGGGCTCGTCTGTGTCTAGCTGAACCAGTGCAATACTACAGCCACTCTTCATTCTGGTTTCCCTGAAATCTAGCTTCTAGCTTTTCAAGACCAACAACTGGTTGTTATGTTCAAGAGAAGGTTTCTTATTCAGCTGGATGTGTTAAGCAGTGAAGCCCTTGATTCTTTTTTTTTTTTTTTAATCACAAATTCATTTCTTGGATATTAGGACACAAATGTTTTTGATACAAAAAGTGTTAGAAATTGTTAGTTGCTCAGTCGTGTCCAACTCTTTGTGACCCTATGGACTCTAGCCCGCCAGGCTCCTCTGTCCAAAAAATTCTCTAAGCAAGAATACTGGAGTAGGTAGTAATTTTCTTCTCTAGGGGATTTTCTTGACTCAGGGATGAACCTGGGTCTCCTGCATTGCAGGCATATTCTGTACCATCATTGCCACCAGGAAATTATATACCGGAAAAAGAACTAGTAATATGCTATTAAAATAATGCCTATCAATATAACTCAAACTAAATGGCCAATTGATTAGGTAATTACTGAATAGATCTAATTCAACTGTTAATTGAAATAATAAAAGTGTTTCCTCAACTGGTCACTGTAATCATCTTTTAACCCAGTTGGTTAGTTAAGTCGCTCAGTGTGTCTGACTCTTTGCAACCCCATGGACTGTATGTAGCCTGCCAGGCTTCTCAGTCCATGGAAATTTCCAGGCAAGGATACTGGAGTGGGTTGCCATTTCCTTCTCCAGGGCATCTTCCTGACTCAGGGATCGAATCCAGGTCTCTCGTACTGCAGGCAGATTCTTTACCGTCTGAGCCAGTTGGTTGGGATATGCATTAATTACAGAGTGTTTTGCACTCTTATCCGCCACCCTCACCACATGCACATAACAGAATAGTTTTGAAGACCTCAGTTCTTGATTGGACTCACTCAGTGGAGTTAGGCAAATTGCTTAACCTCTAGGGGCTGCACTTTCAAATGGACATGATTACCAGGCTCTCAGAGCTGCCTGGGAAGAAACTGTGGGAAGGAACGCCCATTGGAAATATACATAATTAAAGAAAAGGTGTCTTTAGAGCAGATTAGCTAAGGCCCATTGTCACCTACTTCTAATTTCAGAGGTGCCAGGACGCGAGCCTTGCTGCGTGACTTCTGATAACAGAGTTCCATTTTTGTTTCAAGTAACAGGTTGGAGAAGGAGTTGCTAAGAATGGAGAGAGGTGTCAGAAGATACTAAAGAGGGCAAGAGGGCTCTGATGCTGGTGGCTGCCCCCATCCCAGAAGCCCTGCTGGGCCCTGAGTCTGTTCCTCGCTGACCCAGGCTGGGCTGGCTGACAGAGCTGAGCTCCATAGCACTTCACCCAAGATGGGCGCCCTGCTGCTCCCCACCTGCACACCCAGACCGGGGAGGGGGGACGTGTCTGCACACGTGGCAAGACGTCTACCAGACAGAGTCACTTCTACTGCCGACTGAGAACTCTGCAAAGCACCAGGTCTTTCCAAGTTTTCATCAGCGGTGGTCTCTCCCAGGACAGAGGCAGTGCTCTGCCTTCCCCGTGGGGGTGGGAGACAGAGGGGTGTGTCTACAGCCCTGGGGTCACTCTGGCTCAGTGGAGGCACTGTCCCCTTGGTAGAAAGGCCAGGACTTTCCTAGGAGAACCCACCTTCTCTGGCCACAGAGGCCTATAGCGTTCTCAGTCACGGCCCCCACATGTGGGCAGCGGCTGATGCCAAAGGGGAAGAGAGTGAATAGTAGTTCGTATATATATACACATTTCCTGTGTAAGTGCCAAGGATATAGCAGGTTTATATTAAGAGTGCATATATATTAAAGAGTACATAACTCATTCACAGTAATTTCCCTACATGTGAGCCTTCAAGTTGCAAACTTTCAAAGACGTGAACGTGCATGTGGTTCCAGCAAGGAACCAGAACCCGTGCCGTCAGCATCAGGCATGCGTGACTTGGCAGCTTGCCCTCCATCTCCTGTTGCTGACGACCCTTCATCTCTACCATCTCCCACCTCCTTTCCCTCCTCCAGTCAGTAACTCTTCTTGCCTGTTCACTTGATGCCAGTGCCTGTATGCCAGTGTTATACTTCTCAAGGTACTGTCCTGTGTGATTAAAAATGTTTTCTTTGTTTTTGTGTTTGTTTTGTATGTATTATTTGTGTGAAAAGTATTACAAACCTATTACAGTACAGTACTCTATAGTCAATTGTATTAGTTGGGTACCTAGGCTAAGTTTGTTGGACTTAGAACAAACTGGACTTATGAATGTGGTCTTTGTACAGAACTCATTTACCTGGAGGGGACTTGCTGAATTATTGTGCGTATGTATTGGTATCTATATTAGTGTACCTTTGTGTAGGATATAAAGGCATTTTGCATGTGTCTTAGGAATAAAGCCCTTTAATGGAAGGCCTTGGGTCTCAGATTTATGACTCCAGACACAAGCAGGGGTAAGGACGTGGAGGCAGTGCAGAGAGCTAACCCAAGAATCTGAGCTTGGAGGGAACTGGATATTTTTTCCCTCAAGGGTGGTGACGTTGATGAGCTGAAATGTCCTCATGGCCACAGGCCTCCAGGTGCTCAGGGAGTGACACATAGATTCTATCATCTCATTTTGGGAGCCACCTCCAGCCAGAGGATCCCCCAGGCTCCTCACTTATCTCACAAGCTGCTTGGACAAACAGAGGCTCCAGCATGGTGGGTGCTCAAGGGTGGAGCTCTGCTGGGTCATAGCTGACCTGCCGCCATGAATCCTGGAGTTGGGAGTGATGAGTTCTATCTGTGTCATCTCATTTAAGGCAAGAAAGGTACTCAAACCCCACCCAGGCCTAAGCAAAGGGGGGACTATAGGGGCTTTCCCAGAGGGGTCCACTCTGCATGATGCAAGACAGCCTACCCTTGGACTTTCCCTCCCAAGGACTTCAGGGCATGACTGGCTCTCTTCAATACACTCCCTAGCTCAACATTTTTTTTTTAAGTCTCCAGCTTTATCTTCAAAATTCAAGCACCTTTTGGATTTTGCTCATAGAACAATCATTGGCTTGAAAAAAAAAAAAAAAAAGAACTACTTCTCAATTTCATGACTTTTTTCTCCTAAACCATCATGCAGAACAGACCCTCTAGAAAGACATGCCATGTTTATCCTGTGGCTGCTACCCCAACACATCACTATGTACTCTCCTACGCCAGTGTGACAAGAAGCCTGCACCTCAGGTGACCTCAGACACCTCCTCCTGACCCTTCTGTCTGCACCCCCATGGCCGCCGAGGGTCTTACCTACATCGCAGTGCTTGCCAGTGTGGCCGGGGGGCACAAGCATATGACTTGGCTCTCCGTCTCCTGGCAGGTCCCAGCGCTATAGGGCTTCTCGGCACAGGAGCTGGTAGAGGCTGCAACCCCCAGGGAGAGGCTGGGCATCAAGAATGTAGCTGCCTGGGGTACAGTGCAGCCTCCAAGACCTCCAGGGTGGGGCTCCAGGCCACAGAAACCCACAAGGCTGGTTTTGGGTCAACATGATTTCTGGGGACTCTCTCCCTCCTGAGCCCCTGCTTCTGGCAGGGCTGAATTCTCTGACTGGACTCTCAGTACACAGGGGGATGCAAGGGGTCCCAGAAAATAAAGGAAAACCAGCAGCTGCTGGGTTTGTGTCAAGGTGAGACCATCACCACAGTACAGAGGAGGGTTTACTTGCACAGGGTTGGGGTGAGGAACCAGGGTCCAAAGACTGAACTGATGCATCATATTAACTTGAACTGTGCAGGTTTTAACGCTGCACAAAGCAAATATTGGCACATAAATGTCATCAGCAGATTCATTCTCTCTTCTCACACTGACTCCACAGGCCAGGGGCAGGAGAAGAATTTCCAGCACTATCTAAACAGTACTTCTCGTGCCGAGTCCAGATAGTTGAGTTCACATATAAATGTTTGTGTGACGTAACTCTACTGTGACCATAACAATTGTGAACCTACACGTGCGTACTGTGTGCAAAAGATATAGCCCTGTTCTCGACATATTTATATCTCACTTACTCTCCCCTGGTACTATTGCTGTTTTACAGATGAGGCTCAGAGAGGTTAAGAAACTTGCCTAAGCCTGCACAGCTCAGAACCTTGAGTCTATACTGCTTCCTACCATGCTACAGTCTGAATCACTCCGACCCACTTAAAGGAAAATAATTCCAGCTGTACCTGTTGTGGTTGCCTCTGACTCATCTGTCCCTCCTGCGGAGGTTGGGATAGAAGCATCAGTTGGGGAGGTGGCTGTGTCAGTTGTTTGGCTCTCTTCTCCTGAGTGCACAGGGCTTGAGGATTCGATTTCTAGACGCGCCTCTGCAGGGTGCTGGGTCTGCTGAGTCCACTCGGATTCTGGGATGGTGGTGCTGATGACAATATCCAGCCCTGAGGTGTGGCCAGACAGGTCTCCGCTGGTGTCAGTCCTGTCTCCAGAAGCCAGGGGAGTGGTGGAAGGTGAGCCCGATGCCTCTACGCTCACGTCAAAGGCGGTGGTTGACTCTCCACTCACTTCTGGGGTGGCCAAGCCCTCTGTGGGGCCTTCTGGAAAGGCTGAGGGGCTGCCACTCGCTCCCACGCCTGAGGTTCCCTCCAGATCAGCTCCATGGAAGGTGGAGGTGGTTTCACTCAGGTTAGGGGACCCGGAAGCTCCTCCGCTTGCCTCAGGGGCAGCAGATGCTCCCACCTCAGCCTCAGGATAGGCTGACGTCTCACCGCTGGATTCTGGGACTGATGATGCTTCTACCTCAGATCCAGGGAACCTTGGCACATCCCCAGATGCAGAGACTTCACCACTGGATTCAAAAAGCTGGGGAGTGTATGTTATGGGGGGTCTCTGGCCCAGTTCCTGGGAAACGGTTGGTTCAGTAACACCCTCCACCAACTCAGACGTGATTAACGTAACTTCTGGAAGTCCGGAGGCCTCCCCACTTGTGCTTGTCGCTGCAGAGGATTCCCCACTTACATCAGTGGTGCCAGAAAAGTCCCCACTAAAATATGGAGTACTTGTGGGCTCCCCACTGGGCTCCACTAGTCCAGACTGAAGCCCACTTTGGTCCAAAGATCCCAAATGGTCTCCAGACATGTCTGGTGCTCCAGAAGGGGCACCGCTAAGTTCCAGAATGCCTGAAGGCCCTTCTCCTGCTTCTCGGGCAGTGGGAGCCTGGGTTACAGATTCCACCAAAGTCCTGTCTACAAAAGAGACAGTGGGGAAACCAGACGGAAGTCCACTGCTGTCATATGCTCCGGAGGGCAGGCTGCTCCCACTCTCAGCTCCGGAGGCTTCTCTACTGACCTCAGTTACTCCGCTTGGCAGGCCGCTGAATTCTGGAGGCTGGGACGTAAACCCACTGGAGTCAATTGCTCCAGAAGACAGTCCACTGACATCCACTAGCCCAGATGTGCCTGAGAGACTCGCCTCTCCTGAAGGGAGGCCACTGAGTTCCACAGATCCTAAGCCTTCTTCTTCTTTAAATGTCGTTGGGGTCACTTCAACCAAACTGGTGTCCACGAACGTAATGCCAGAAGATTCACCACTGCCACTCACAGCACTGGAAACCAGGTCAGGGATCCCGGATGTTGTCCCACTGAACTCTGGCAAACCCGATGGTTGCCCACTGAGATCAGGGATCCCGGGTGCTTCTCCACTCAAGTCGGTTATGCCGAACGGTGGACCAAGGCCAGAAAGAACTCCAGAAGCTTCTCCACTGATTTCTGGTTGTCCAGAGGGCAGTCCGCTAAGCTCAGTCATGCCAGATATTTCTCCAGAAAACCCTGATGGCTGCCCACTGACCTCAAGAAGCCCGGAGGTTTCCCCACTAATGTCAGGAAACCCTGAGGGCTGTCCACTGACGCCAAAGAGTCCAGAGGCTTCCCCACTGATGTCAGGAGACCCAGATGCTTGGCCACTGAGCTCAGCTCCTGAAGAGAGTCCGCTTGCTCCTCCACTAATGTCCAACTCACTGAAGGGCAGCCCAGATGTTTCTCCAGCACCGCTGATGTCAATGGTTCCCCTTCCTTCCAGTTCACCTGCTGTGGTGGCTGTGACGACTTCCACCAACGTAGTATCCACTAGGGAGACAGTTGGGAACGCAGATGGAAGTCCACTGAAATCAGGAAGGCCAGAGGATGGGCCGCTTCCGAGGTCCACCCCAGAATACTCACCACTAAGTCCAGAAGGAAGACCACTTGCTTCTGGAGCTTGCCCCCTTCCTAGAGTTACAGAAGGTATTCTGCCAAGGTCCAAGGCTCCAGAAGCTGACCCAGTCAAGTCTTCTTTTCCAGAAGTCAACCCACTAAGATCCCCAGCTCCAGAAGCAGAGATCTCCAAACCTTCCCTTCCAGAAGGAAGTCCACTAAGGTCCCCTACTCCAGAAGCAGAAGTCTCTAGATGATCCTCTCCTCCAGAAGGAAGTCTACTGAGGTCCTCTACTCCAGAGGCGGAGATCTCTAGATGACCTTCTCCAGAAGGAAGAACACCGAGGTCCTCTACTCCAGAGGCAGAGATTTCTGGACCTTCTCCAGAAGGAAGTCTACTGAGGTCCTCTACTCCAGAGGCAGAGATTTCTGGACCTTCTCCAGAAGGAAGTCTACTTAGGTCCTCTACTCCAGAAGCAGAGACTTCTGGACCTTCTCCAGAAGGAATTCCACTGAGGTCTTCTACTCCAGAGACAGAGATCTCTAGATGACCTTCTTCTCCAGAAGGAAGTCTACTGAGGTCCTCTACTCCAGAGGCAGAGATTTCTGGACTTTCTCCAGAAGGAAGTCCACTGATGTCTACTCCAGAGGCAGAGATCTCTAAATGAACCTCTCCTCCAGAAGGAAGTCCACTGATGTCCTCTACTCCAGAGGCAGAGATCTCTAGATGAACCTCTCCTCCAGAAGGAAGTCCACTGATATCCTCTACTCCAGAAGCAGAAAATTCTGGGCCCTCACCCCCAGAGGGCAACCTGTCAACTTTAGGAACACTGGTCCATGTAATTCTCTCTTCTTCCCCTGAAGGCAGTCCACTTTCCACAGGCAGGCCTGAGCCCACTGTAGAAGTGAGTCCACTGGAGTCAAGGTCTTCAGAGGGCAGTCCACTTGCACTTTCCCCTGAGGGCTGCCCACTGAAGTCTAGGTGTCCTGAAATTTCTCCACTGCCTGTGAAGTCACCACTGACTTCGGGCACTCCAGATGCCTCCCCAGAGCTTGGTAGCTCAGTCCTGCTGGGAACTGGGGCTGAAAGTGTGGATGGCTCCTCTGAGGGGAATGGCTCCTCTGAAGGGAATGGCTCCTCTGAAGGGAATGGCTTCTCTGAGGGGAAAGGCTCCTCTGAAGGGATTGGTTTCTCTGAGGGGAATGGTTCCTCTGGGAGGAATGGCGTCTCTGAGGGGAATGGCTCCTCTGAGGGGACTGGCTTCTCTGAGGGGAACAGTTCCTCTGGGGGAAATGGTTTTTCTGAGGGGAACGGCTTTTCTGAGGGGAACGGCTTTTCTGTGGGGAATGGCTTTTCTGTGGGGAATGGCTTTTCTGAGGGAAACGGCTTCTCTGAGGGGAACAGTTCCTCTGGGGGAAATGGTTTTTCTGAGGGGAACTGTTCCTCTGGGGGGAACGGTTCCTCTGAAGGGAACGGCTTCTGTGAGGCTGAGGGCACTTCCGTTGCAGAAGGGCCTTCTGTGTGCTCCTCTGTTGCTTCTCCAGTGGGAGGCCATGTAGGAGGGATCCCTGGAGGAAAGGAAGAAGAAAGACGAGGTGTGAATTTAGTAACTCTGCCCCATTTTAAGCTCATGCAGAGAAGCTGAACTCCATCCCTTCCACAGTAAGACTTTTTCATCAAGAGCTCAGAGACCTGTCTAGACATTTTGTAATGGACCCTCGCACAAACACTTGGGAGAATGGGGACCAGGAAACTCCCCACCACCCTCAGGCTCTGCTTTGTGAGACTCTAGGGGGCACTACCCACAAAAGTCACAGTATGTGAGAGCCTGGCTGCCGCTGAAGGCAATCAAGGTCACCTTCTTTCAAGCGCTTCTACATTATCACCTCATTTATCTAGAACTATGATTTTTAAAGTGTGGTCTTTGGACCATCAGCACCGCATCAGCTCAGAGATGGACAGAAAAGCAGATTCTCAGGTCCCTCTCCAGCTTCACTGAATTAGGAATTCTGGGGAAGGACATGGCACGATGTGTTTTAACATTTATGCCCCCGTGTTTGGGGCAGGACATGGCATAATGATTTTAATATTCTGACCATGCTGATAATCTTTTTAAGTGAGAATTGTGCACCAGAACTCATCCCTCTGAGGCTGAGGGATGTTTGCAAAAATACATCATTTTTTTCCATTCTGAGAGCCCTAATAGGGCTAATAGAGAGGATTTGGAAAAGAGAGAGAGAGAGAGAAAAGAAAGAAACCCCGTAACTCTAAATAATTATGGTTTTATTTCCTTTCTGTCCTATTTCCTTTGGCATTGAAAAATAACTAGCTGGAATTGTACCTTGCATGTATTTTTGGGCTAATTTCCCAGGCAGAGAACCTGAGCACAGAGGGTGCTGGGTCCCAGTGGTCAGGCTCACAGCCTATTCTCACTTAAAGGAGAATCCTGGATAAGGTTGAGGAGCTCAGGAACTGTGGTGGCATGCATACAAGAGGATTTTAGGTGGATATTTATCTATGTATTTAAACACACATACACATGCGTACATACACGCTCTTTCACTTCAGTCATGTCTGACTCTTTGTGACCCCATAGACTGTAGTCCGCCAGACTCCCCTGTCCATGGGATTCTCCAGGCATGGATACTGGAGTGGGTTGCCATGCCCTCCTCCAGGGGATCTTCCTAACCCAGGACTCAAACCCAGGTCTCCAGCATTGCAGGCAGTTGCTTTACCACTGAGCCACCGGGGAATTTCCCCACACTCATACACATAAATATATACACACACCACAAATCAGAAAATAGCCACTTACAGATATTACATTTTTGGTTTCTTGTCAAAAGCAAGTCAATTTAAAGAAAAAGGCCCAGAGTTAACAGCAGTAGAGATGGTTCCCCATATGGCTCAAATCAATGAGGTGGTAGGGAACTGATGAAATATTGGGAAATATTTCTGTGGGGCCACTGGAGTCCCCTCCCATGAATAACTTCTGTTACTGGCTGCCCAAGTCCTGTGCCAAGCCATACACTCATGCCCAAGAGGACTCAGTTCTTCCTGTCCTGGTGAAGGGTGAGGAAAGGGCCTGGAGCAGGTGTGAATACTGGGCGAGGCCTCTGAGTGAAAATTCTCCTTACTCCACTGATGCGACTTTACCTTCTGGGTTTGCATTTCCAGCACCCAGAGGAGCACTTGGTGTGGCCAGATTGCTTGGGAACTGTGCACTGACTGAGGGACTGGATGAATTAGCTGGAAGTTTTGATATCTTCCTGTCTTCAAATGCATATGACCCTGGGCAAACTGACTCTTCCATGTATACACAGGTTACTGTGCATCACTATAAATCAGCCTTACCCAAAGTGGGCCATGTTAAAAATGTTCCATGGAAAAAAAAAAAAAGACCCTGTGGTCACATTCATTTGGGACCCATTGAATACACTGCCCTCTCTGCTTTACAGAGCATATTAGCACATCCAAGGCTCTGAGAAGGTCTGCAATGGCAGGGGTTGTGAGGTAGGTGCTATTAATGTTTCTGTAAGTCAGGAGCTCCTAAACCTGATGCCTACTAAATGCTTTTTCCCATAGGGTTTGGAATCTGTGGATTTCATCCCAGCAAGTCCCATGTGATTTAATCATGACAACTGTTGCTCAGAAAGTTTTGACTGGGGACACCTGGCCCAAAAAAAGGACCCAGAAGGAGAAACAAGAGAAGACAGGTCACAGTGGGACTGCCAACAGCCACCCCTTCCCAGGTCCTTTTCCCTCTGTTGGAGTTCCTCCCACAAGAGTTTTAAGAGGTTAGGGAGTAGAGGTGTGAATGCAGGAGCACAGAGTAAGTGAGAGTCCTCCAGTTGATACAGTGCTGGGCATTTGGGGCATGTAGCTGGAAGATAATTGAGTGCAGAGACAGTGAAAGAGAGAGAGAGGTAAGAGGTGTGTTTTATGAACAAAGCTGCCCTTTTTCTCCCTTAGGAGTTGGTCCTAGATGCCTGCTGAGGTGGCTGAAGTTGCCCATGGCAGCACACTTAGACAACATCAGGGCTGGGGGTCAGGGCTGGGGAACAGAGCACGGGTCCCAGGGAGAGAACACCTCTTGCCCCATCCAGGCCACACCCTGGCCCAGGGAGGCAGCAGGACGTGCAGAAGAGCCTGGACGGACCTGGTAGTGGAAAGGTGCCTGCTGGGGTGTAGGCAAGTTCCCATTCCGTCTTGTTTTCTGGCTCAACGGTGAAGGCTGGGATTGCAGTCGTCTCCTCCCCAATGGGGACAGCAGCCACGCCAGGCCCCACTTGGGTCACGATCCAGTCCTCCACGGCAGGGCCTGCTGTGGGTGTGCTACCCTCCTCTTCTCCTGGAGAGGGCGCCGCTGAAACACCTAAAGGGGATATGGGAGGTGAGGGCTGGGGGCTCCTCCTTACCAGTGAACCACCCCAGGCTGGCCCTTCTTCAGAAGACCCAGGGGACCATGAGGTGGGCCAGGCTTGTGCACAAATTTTGCTGGTCCTTGGCCTTCCAATCCCCACCCAGTCCAGTGAGATGACGTTTGTCGTTAATCAATAAGAGCTGTTTGCTTCAGCTATATCAATGTGCACACACCATTAGCACTTTATTTCAGGGTGGTCTGGGGCACCTCTTCTGAAGAATCTATTATACATGGCAGGCATTGTTTAAAGGTGTGATGATGCATCAATGCATAAAATCATCTTAGGGGACTTCCCTGGTGATCCAGTGGCTGAGACTCAATGCTTCCAATGCAGGAGCCTGGGTTCAATTCCAGGTCAGGAAACCAGATCCCATACACTGCAACTAAGAGTTTGTGTGGAGCAACTAAAGATCGCTCCTGTCACAACTAAAGATCCTGCATCCTGTAACTAAGACCCAGCACAGCCAAATAAATACATATTTTAAAATAAGATAAAATCATTTTATCTCACAACAGCCATGTGAGAGAGATACATTATCTCACTTACAGACAGGGAAACTAAGGTTAAGTGACTTTTCCAGTGTTAGTGGCTTCTAAGTGACAGATCTAGTCCATGGGCCCAAGTATCTGGTGCCCGGGGCTTCCCAGGTGGTGTAGTGGTAAAGAATCCACCTGCGAATGCAGGAGATGCAAGAGATGTGGGCTTGATCCCTGGGTCAGGAAGATCCCCTGGAGGAGGAAATGGCAACCTACTCCAGTATTCTTGCCTGCAGAATTCCATAGACAGAGGAGCTTGATAGGCTAAAATCCATGGGGTCGCAAAAGAGTCAGACATGACTGAGTGGCTGAGCACACAGCACGATCTGATGTCAGACTCTGCTCGTAAGTACTGCAATGATGTTGCCTTTCTTGGGGACAGAAATTATGTTCCAAGTGTGTCTGGATCAAAATCAGGAGAGTGCTATTTAACATGCATGAAGCCATCCTAGCACTGGATGGTGAAGGCAGGATTCATTGATTGGGAGTAACTGTGCTGGTTTTGTGTGCTTGATCGGGAAGGAAGCCAGGTTTCTCAGCAGATGTATAGAAGGTTGAGTTTGTGGCAAGTACATCCCAGAGGGTCAGGGATGGATGGTAGAGATGCTTGGCTGAGAATTTACCGGGGGGCCAATTGGCTTGGCTTCTGATGTCCAGAGCAAGGAGAGGGGTGCTGGGGCAAGGGCCTTATCAAATCCTCTGGGAAGGGATTGGCTTTCTTGACTGACAGAGTGAGACTGAACTTTCTTTGAATTAGGTTTTAAAAGGTGACCCTGGGGCTTCCTAGGTGGGGCTAAAGGTAAAGAACCCGGTCTGCTAATGCAAGAGACGTAAGAGATGTGGGTTCAATTCCTGGGTCAGGAAGGTCCCCTGGAGGAGGGCATGGCAACCCACTCCATTATTCTTGCCTAGAGAATCCCATAGACAGGATCTTGGTGGGCTGTGGTCCATAGGGTCGCAAAGAGTTAGACACGACTGAAGCGACTTAACACTGAAAGTCTTGGAAACTTTGGGACGTTCAAGATTTGTTTTTTTTTTTTAAAGATTTCCCCCACCCTCTTTTTTGATTTAGACCATTTTTAAAGTCTCTACTGAATTTATTACAATATTGTTTCTGTTCTATGTTTTGTTTTTTTGGCCACAAGGCATGTGGGATCCTAGCTCCCTGACCAGGGACTGAGCCCACGCTCCCTGCATTGGAAGGCCAAGTCTTATCTACTGGACTGCCAGGGAAGTCCCTCGGGGATTTTTCTAAAAAATTAACTTTATTTTGAGATAATTACATATTCACAGGAAGTTATAAATATACTGAGTTTTGATGTACGATATGTAAAATATGGCACAAGCCAGTACTACAATCTACATTCTGGGCAGTGTATCTGTACCCATGGACCCTGTAAGAACTCATCCAATCAGAGCCTAGCCAGTCCTTGGCCATGCCCTGGCCATGCCCACTGAGTCGATGATATCCCTCTCAGAACTCTGATAACATGGTATAGAGTCCTCAGCATGGGTCAGTTAGAAATGTGAATTTTTGGTGCTTAGTGAATAGTAATTTGATTAAACTCACCACAGAAATACTTAGAAGCAGATGAAAGTTTGACCAGGCGGTACAAATCAAAACTGTATATATACTTATATACACTCATACACACAGCATATATGTGTGTTATTTATTTGCAAAGCTAACATTTATTGAGCATTTGCTATTTCCCAGCTACTATGCTAAGTGTTCTGTATGCACTACCCCAGTTAATCCTTCCAGCAACAATTCGAGGTAGGAAATATTATATCATTATCTTATAGAGAAAGCAGAGAAGCAGAGAGTCTAAGTGACTCGCCCAAGGTCACACAGCCACAAAGCAGCAGAGTCATAATTAAAATTCAGATCTGCCTGATTTTAGAACCCAGGGTCTTACTTGTTTCTCTTTATGTGTCTCTGGGGGCACATTAGAAGGATGTACTTGCCACAGAGTCAAAGCCTAAGGTCATCCCGTCCAGAGGGACTGATTTTTTCCTCTTTGCTGTGATGGATGGGCAGAGATCAGGAGGGACGAGCCTGGGGGGGTCACTCCTAAGACAGAGGGGGCCTAGAGGGGAGATGGGGACACAAACCTCGGAAGCAGAAGGCGTGGTGCCGGGACAGCGGATCCAGGAGGCCTGTCTGGTTGGGGTAGAGGTAGACGGTTCTCACGCCTGGTTTGTCCCCGCCACAGGCGGGCCTTGGGTTGACGATGGGGTATCGGAGGCTGCCGTCGGCCAGCCAGCCGGCGTAGCACTTGTCCAGACCGCGGCTCCAGGCAGCGTAGAGCTGGCCTGTGGTGGCCAGCGTGGCGTTTTGGGATTCACAGAACTCCTGGGCTTCCCGGAAGGTGAACTGCTCCAGGCGTGTGGCAAAGAACACCTCCCCTGGGGGTAGAGGCAGGTGGCAGGTTTGAGCCTCCGTGCCCATGGCCAGAGCAGCTGCTGCTCACCCAGGGGCAGGGCAGCTGCACTAAAATGAGTTAGTCACTCTCCATGCGAACAACCTCCCCTCCTTCTCTCTACAGTCTCCAGTCACATGCAGGCACCCCCTCTTCTGTCTAAGAGAGGCACTCCTGGGCACCCCGTGCTCCCTTAAAGCTCAGCACTTAATCATGGAGCACTGAATGCTATGGACCTGTGGCCCCACCTGCATCCTGTGAACTCAGGGAGCGGGGCCTGTGGCCACTCTTAGGGGTTGGAGTCCCAACACCCAGAACAATACTGGAGTCTGTTTCTGATCTGGGGGGAGGAAGTTCACATTTATTGAACACCTGCTTATACTGGGCACTTTTCATGCACATCTCATTTAATATTCAGTGAAGTCTCTGATATAAGCATAAATCAGCTCCATTTTATAGATGAGGAAACTGAGGCCTAGAGAGGTTAAGTAACTTGCCCAGGTCCCCAAACAAGTTGAGTGGCAGTGTTGAAATCTCTCCAGAATGTCAGCATTTCCAAGATTGTATTCAGTGGGACAGTAATTTGGTGATTTTAATTGAAATGATAAGAAATAAGACCAAAGAAAGGTTCTGTGTTTCATTAAGCTTAGGTCATGCTTGGCTAAGCAGAGTTTTTTAATGCAGGACTTCTCATAGTCTTTGATTTGTTCATGGGCACTGAGATTCTCCATGAGGCAGAAGGTGCATATAACATTTTCTGGTACAAGTGAATTAATTCATTTATCCATAGAACTTATTGGTTTTTCAAGAAACCAGTGCTTCCCTGCAATGCTGGGGAATCCACATGAACCATTTGGGAGGCAGACAAGGGCCTGGCCTGAGAGAGGGACTGGGAAGGCCTTCTTTCTTAAATAGGATCCTTTCCCGGCTGCCTGTTCAGGTGTAAACGGGACTAGGTGGATGGTGATTCCCCCTCCTCTGCATCTCCGCATCAGTCCCCTCACCCTTCCACAGCCCGAAATGTGAGAACAGGGCCTGTACCCTCGAGTCTGTCCACGTAGCAGTAGACATCGTAGGTTTCTGATGGTGGCCGCACACCGTAGGTCCGGACCCCCGGGCTGCTGTCCTTGTCACCCACACAGGGGGTCCGCGGGCTCACAAT
>SJYX01020988.1:23147-62353 GCA_006410675.1 Oreotragus oreotragus | reverse complement strand
AAGCAACTTAGCAGCAGCAGCAGCATACTGACTGGAGTAAGATGATACCTCATTGTGGTTTTGATTTGCATTTCTCTAATAATGAGTGATGTTGAGCATCTTTCCATGTGTTTATTAGCCATCTGTATGTCTTTGGAGAAATGTCTGTTTAGGTCTTTTGCTGTTTTTGATAGGGCTGTTCATTTTTCTGGTATTGAGCTGGTTATATATTTTGGAGCTTAATTCTTTGTCAGTTGTTTCATTTACTATTACTTTCTCCCATTCTGAGGGCAGTTTTCACCTTGCTTATAGTTTCCTTCATTGTGCAAAAGCTTTTAATTATTTGTTTATTTTTGTTTTTATTTCCATTATTCTAGGAGGTCGGTCATAGAGGGGCTTGTGATTTATGTCAGAGAGTTTTCTGCCAGACAACAGGCTACTTTAATTCTGGATGTATACAATGGTTTTATATTCCGACCCCTCCCCCATCCGTAAGGAAGTCACTAGGAAATGGGAAAAAATTATGAAAACTAGCACCAAAGAAATAGAAATGATTTGGTTTGAAGTCTTAAGTCCTGGTAAATCTTTAAAAAGTTTCTGCAGGTTTCGAGTTATAAAAGTATAAGTAAGTAAGTAAGTAAGTAAAGTCACTCAGTCGTGTCCAACTCTTTGTGACTCCATGGACTGCAGCCCACCAGCCTCCTCAGTCCATGGGATTCTCCAAGCAAGGATACTGGAGTGGGTTGCCATTTCCTTCTCCAGGGGATCTTCCCAACCCAGGCATTGAACCCAGGTCTCCCGCATTGGAGGCAGACACTTTAACCTCTGAGCTACCAGGGAAGTCCTGGTATAATACTTCATTAAAAGAAAAATAAGACATTAAGCTTTAAAAGGCCCTTTGACTTCTCAATAACAAGATTCAGTCAAAATTACTGACCAAAATCTATAATTAAATTAGGTTTAATTTACTTTAAAGGTCTGCTGCTGCTGCTGCTGCTAAGTCGCTTCAGTCGTGTCCGACTCTGTGCGACCCCATAGACGGCAGCCCATTAGGCTGCCCCATCCCTGGGATTCTCCAAGCAAGAACACTGGAGTGGGTTGCCATTTCCTTCTCCAATGCATGAAAGTGAAAAGTTAAAGTGAAGTTGCTCAGTCGTGCCCGACTCTGTGCGGACCCCATGGACTGCAGCCTACCAGGCTCCTCCGTCCATGGGATTTTCCAGGCAAGAGTACTGGAATGGGTTGCTATTGCCTTCTCCCTTTAAAGGTCCAATGAAGGTGTAATATAAAGTGAACAGTATGGGTGGAAAGGTAGTAAAATATCAAATTAATATCCTCCTAATGTTGGCCTATTATTTCTCTTTCAACACCCCTACTAGAGATTATGTTATTCAATCACCACTTTAAGAGAATTTCCCAGCCAATTGCTTCCTACTGTTTTTCTGATATATACTTCTGTGTATTGGAATACAATTAAAAGTGCCAAATAAATCCATATAACTACAGAAGAAGAAACAAGAACATTAGGATACAAACCAAACTAAAAGGCCTAAGAATTCCAGTGCCAGAGACCATTGCTAAATTCTCAAATCTAGAAACAAGTTGTAGACTGTACATATTAAGGTAGTGCTATTACAAGGTGGTTTTCTCAACATTCAGATATCTCAGCAGATTTTATCTGCTCTGTTTAAAATCAGATAAATCTCAATCTTCTAGATTCAAGATTAGGTCCAGAAAGACTAAAGCAAACCATGAAAAAGACATAACTACAGACCCTCAAATCATTCTGACAATGGAATTTTCCAGCCACAGGCTTCAAAATTCTAATGTGATTATCACATTAAATAAAACTGAGAATTTTATTTCAATTCATTAATTCCCATTATGGAAATCTGTGAGGACTTTATAGGCTATTTCCAAAAAATCCTACCCTCTCTCATCCCCTAGCTCTCATTTAAATGTTAAATCTCTCATTTAAATGATTCTTAGTTGTTCCTAAGGATCCTGAGGATGAGAGGAGGGGATATGCCATACTGGGCTCTTAAAAACTCAGTTATTTCACTCACTGATTCACTCACCCAGCCTGTTTATAAAGGTCAGAGTTAGAGCTCAAAGAATTTGACTGCACCCTGATTTTAACATCAGCTAACTGTCTGATCTGATTAAAACACTTTAGGCCTTGGTTCCTCATTTATATAAATAAGCTGTTCTTTGACCTATGAAATGAATAACACAACAGTTTTCTCATCATGGTGAAGGTCTCCATGGGTTAGAGTATGTCAGAAACAACAAAAAGGTCATCTTTACCTTAACATGAAGGCAGTATGAAAGCGTGAACAATATACTGTGACCTCAGTCACTTTGGGTCTTAACAGATACCACTGTCAGACAATATTTGTATCCACTACTCTCACCATTTTAACAAGAAATGATCATGAAAAAAGTTAAATTTACACAAAGCTCCGCCTAGCAGAGATAGGCAGACAAGCATTTAACGCTAGAAACTAAAGCAATTTTAGGTTTGGTAAGAACAAAGTGAAAGAGGAGAGTGAAAAANATTTTTTTTTTAATGTGCCACAAGATCATAGAGAAATAAATGCATTTTATTTTTCTGCATTTTGAGGTGGTTACCCTAGGGTTTCAGTGTTAGCACACAGATTAGAATTTGAGTTATCTTCTACCTAATTTAGGTTTAGGATTTGGGGATGATTTCTTTTTGCTATCACAATGTAGGAAAACAACTCCAATCCTTACATCCATGTTTTTGTTTTATTTTGCTTAGATTGTGACCATGGCTGCTGAGTCTGATGTTCTGCACTTCCAGTTTGAACAACAAGGAGATGTAGTCTTGCAGAAAATGAATCTCTTGAGGCAGCAGAATTTATTTTGTGATGTGTCAATTTATATTAATGACACTGAGTTCCAGGGGCACAAGGTGATTTTAGCTGCTTGCTCCACCTTTATGAGAGATCAGTTTTTACTCACGCAGTCAAAACATGTCAGAATCACCATCTTGCAGAGTGCAGAAGTTGGCAGAAAATTGTTGCTCTCTTGCTACACTGGAGCACTTGAAGTTAAAAGGAAAGAGCTTTTGAAATACTTGACTGCTGCCAGTTACCTTCAGATGGTTCACATTGTGGAAAAGTGCACAGAAGCTTTGTCAAAGTATTTGGAAATTGATCTTTCTATGAAAAATAACAATCAGCATGTTGACCTGTGTCAATCCTCTGATCCAGATGTTAAGAATGAAGATGAAAATTCAGATAAAGACTGTGAGATCATTGAAATTTCAGAAGATAGTCCTGTAAACATAGATTTCCATGTTAAAGAAGAGGAAAGCAATGTTTTACAGTCTACAGAAGAGAGCTTGACAGCAGAGAGAGAGGAAATGAGATCACCAGAGCTGTCTTCAGTAGACATGGGTTTTAAAGACAATGAAATTCGTATCCTCCATGTGGAATCTATCAGTACTGGAGGTGTAGAAGATGAAAAGTTTTCACAGCCTTGTACCTCTTCAAAAGCAAGCATGTATTTCCCAGAAACACAGCATTCACTGATCAATTCTACAGTTGAGAGCAGAGTGGCAGAAGTTCCTGGGAATCAAGATTAAGGCTTATTTTGTGAGAACACTGAAGGAAGTCATGGTCCAGTGAATGAGATTCAGAATCTAGAGGATGCCTTTTCCCTGAGGCACCAGTGCCCCCGTTGCCCTCGAGGGTTTCTTCATGTTGAGAACTATCTGCGCCACCTTAAGATGCATAAACTGTTCTTGTGCTTACAGTGTGGGAAAACATTTACACAAAAGAAAAATCTCAACAGGCACATTCGAGGGCACATGGGCATACGGCCCTTTCAGTGTACCGTGTGCCTGAAGACATTTACTGCGAAAAGCACACTTCAGGACCACTTGAATATACACAGTGGGGATCGGCCACACAAATGCCACTGTTGCGACATGGATTTCAAGCACAAATCTGCCCTCAAAAAGCATTTAACCTCTCTCCATGGCAGAAGCAGTGGTGAAAAACTACCCAAACACGGTCTGGAAAGGCAAAACCTACTGTAACTAGAACCACACCTTGTTATGTAAGCTGTGTATCATTCTGTTGGGCAAGTCTTTCTATAGAAATGCAGCATTTGTAATATTGCATTTCCACCCCCATCTTTAGATCTTATTTTTGGTCTACCTACACGTGTTATGACTTCACTTTCACTTTTCACTTTCATGCATTGGAGAAGGAAATGGCAACCCACTCCAGTGTTCTTGCCTGGAGAATCCCAGGGACAGGGGAGCCTGGTGGGCTGCCGTCTATGGGGTCGCACAGAGTCGGACACGACTGAAGCGATGCAGCAGCAGCAAGTACCTCTTGTATCTGAGGTGTGGTCTTTTGCACTATGCTAGGCTGTTGAATCACCTTGCCTTTTTTTTTTCTTTATGGTTACTGGCTTTTTTTATCCTGAGATCTTTTGCCTATCCCAAGATTACAGAATTATTTCCCTTTGTTTTCTTCTTGTGGCTTTGTGGTTCTGGCTTTTGCATTTGGAACTTTGATCCACCTTGAATGAATTGTCTCATCTTGCTTTTACAGGCTTGCTTACATGATTGCCCTCCCTTGAAGCTAAGGCTCTGTCTGTCTTGCCGGGCAACCTACCCCTTAGCAGCTGTACTCAGGGGAAATGAGCTAAAAAGCTTAATTTACATGAGTCTTGCTCTATTAAAAACAGAATAGAAAGTGGTTCACAAAAATATATAAACATCAAATGTAAAGGGAAAAATGAGTAGGAAGAATAAAGATGTATAATTTGCATGGAGAAAATGCTCATGTAGAGCTATGCTGCTAGTGATCACTCATCCACCACAGGACAGAGGACCAAGGATTTGGGACCTGACCTCAAACTGGCCAGGGCATCTGTCTAGCCCCAGCCCAGGTTGGCCTTGGTGTCAGGCTGGCACCAGCTCAGTGTTGGTCAGCGTTCCAGTCCATCTCCCACTCCACTCCGATGGTGGCCCCAGGGCTCACCTCACAGTCTGATCGGCCAACCAGCCGGCGTCGCACTGGTGGAAGCCGTCCTCATAGGCGGCCTGCAGCTGCTCGGGCGTGGCGATGATGGCGCTGTTCTGCAGGCAGGCCCGCTGCGCCCTGTCAAAGTCGAGGGTGTAGCGCGTGGAGATGGCTCTGTAATGGAACACGATGCCTGCAAGACACAGGAGAGCGAGAGGGCAGGTCAGCACAGCCTCCCCTCATCCAGGCCTTCATAGAATCAGGGAGAGTCAAGGGGGCATAGAGACACCTGGGCTGGGCCTCCAGTTAATGGGTGGATCCCAGCTCCATATCTGCATGGGGTCCTTCTGCCTTTGCTAGAACATTTCTATTAACAGGAAGCTCATTACCTTACAAAGCATCTTTTTGGAAACCTGTGATAATTCTGATAATCAGGTTATTTGACTTGGATCAAAATCTGCTTTCCTCATAATTTTTCATGTCATTCCAGGACTCCATATTTGCTTTGCAGAAAGATGCACCCTCAGCCCAGGGCCATCCCAGTGAGAGTTTTGTTTAAGGCACAGGTAGGAGCAGACAGCCTTTCAGAGAGTGCTGAGCACCAAAGAATTGATGCTTTCAAATTGTAGTGCTGGAAAAGACTCTTGAGAATCCCTTGGACAGAAAGGAGATTAAACCAGTCAATCCTAAAGGAAATCAACCCTGAATATTCATAGGAATGACTGATGCTGGAGCTGAAGCTCCAGTACTCTGGCCACCTGATGTGAAAAGTCAACTCACTGGAAAAGACAATGATGCTGGGAAAGACTGAAGACAGGAGGAGAAGGGTGAAACAGAGGATGATAGATGGCTGGATGGCATCATCAACTCAATGGACATGAGTCTGAGCAAACTCCAGGAGATAGTGAAGGACAGGGAAGTCCGGCATGATGCAGTCCATGGGGTTGGGAAGAGCTGGACAGAACTGAGCAAATGAACAACAACAACCCAACAGGAAAAACTTGGTGCTGACTCAAGTCCTGAAGCCTGCCAAGAACACAACCATATTCCTTAGTCCATCGAGGGCAGGGGACCTGAAAGTCCTCATCCCTCTTAGGCTTCTGGAACTGGAGGTGGAGGAAGGAAAAGACACATGGGTGGAGAGTCAGGAGATGCTTTGGCTCTCTTCCTGGGAAACTTCAGGCAAGTCACTTAACCTCAGTTTGCTTGTCTGTAAAATGGGGACGGTCACAAAGTAATCGAATCACACAATTGTTGGGAAGCACAGATTGTCATTCATTACACGTGACTGTGGCCACAGAGTGTTTAATTCACTCAAAGTCCAGCGAGAGTGATGTTACTAGCTTCATGTTACAGAGGAAGCAACTGAAGTTAAGTAACTCAACCGAGGTGCAAACTGGCAGGAGGAGGAGCCGGGGTTTGCAAGCCAGCCAGCCTGGGTGCCCACCAGTGAGGATGGCATTTTGGTTCTTTCAGTAGGTCAAGCAGGGTCCCCCCAGGCAGGCTCTCACCTTTCACCACGACCTCCAGGGTGGCCTGGCTGTCCTCGATGCCGTGCATCACCTCACAGCGATAGATCCCGGAGTCATTGGAGCGCAGGTTCTGGATTTCCAGGGTGGCATCGCTGGGGATGGCGGGGTAGTTGGGCAGCGTGACCTTGTCTTGGTAGGCGCTGTTGACCCGCACCCGCCCTTCAGTGGCCACCAGCAGCACCACCTCCTTCTCCTTGGATATGCGGCTCCACTTGATTCTCGGGGCAAGGGGGGCGGTGGAGGGGGCGGTGGTCACGGGGTGCATGGGGTCGATGAAGTAGCAGGGGATGGTGAGGGAGCTCCCCAGGAGGACGCGCAGCGGGGACGGTTCAGGGATGCTGACACTCAGCGAGTTGTCAGGTTCTGTGCAGGGAGACATGGGGGCGGGAGACAGACCCGTTAGTGCCCAGAGAGGACCACCCAGCCTCTCTGTCAGTCCTTCTGTAAATGACAGTGTCTGTGCTGGTGCTGGGGAAGGCGCCTGTGTCATATGGAATTCCCTTTCCAGAGCAGCTTTCTCAAGACCCCCTGGTCTCTGTGTCTCAAGATGGGAACTATGGAGCCAGAAAGGATTGCAGAGGGGGCCACTGGGAAACTCAGAGGTGTACCTCTTTGTTTCTCAAACTGGGGTACCCTAGGTGATGCCAAGCCATGGGATAAACAGAATCCATCTTTCTGGAGTGACAAGCCATGGGATAAGCAGAAACCATCTTTCTGGAGTGACAGCTTGACTCAAAAATTGGTAAAAAGTTACTTTGGGGGAGAAGCTCCAATACTTTGGCCACCTGATGTGAAGAGCTGACACACTGGAAAAGACCCTGATGCTGGGAAAGACTGAAGGCAGGAGGAGAAGGGGATAACAGAGGTTGAGATGGTTGGATGGCATCACCAACTCAATGGACATGAGTCTGAGCAAACTCCGGGAGATAGTGAAGAACAGAGAAGCCTGGCATGCTGCAGTCCATGGGGTAGCAAAGAGTCAGACATGACTTACTGACTGAACAACATCAAGAAAAAATTACTATGGGGAAGAAAAATTTTTTACAACTTGTAAAGCTAAGATATAAAGATATCAAACACTTAAGGAGGTCTGCTTTGGGCTCCATCCTGACCTTGCAGAAGGACTAGTCATTCTCTTCTGTTGTTGGGGGATCAGGGGCCTAGTTGGAGAGGCATCAGAGAAGATCAGACGTTGAAGTCTGCAAAGAGTCAGCCTGGGGTGAGGTTGGGATCTGGAGTGGGTTGCCATTTCCTTCTCCAATGCGTGAAAGTGAAACATGAAAGTGAAGTCGCTCAGTCGTGTCCGATTCTTCGCGACCCCATGGACGGCAGCCCACCAGGCTCCTCCGTCCATGGGATTTGCCAGGCAAGAGTACTAGAATGGGGTGCCATTGCCTTCTCCTGGGATATGATTAGACTCCATTAAAAACAACAACAAACCTAGATGGTATTGATAGGGAAGATACAGAGAGTTTGTATATTCTGTTAGAAGTCAAAAATCTTCCCGGTATTGGAAAGAAAAAGCCTTTGAAAAAACAGCACTTTTATGAACAGTCATATACTTATTGAACTTTTTTTTTTTCCAGGAGAGCCTCCAGGTTGACCATGAAAATGTTTCAGATATTTGTGGGTGGCAGATACATAGCAAGGAAAGAAAGAGGGAGCCAGGAATGTTTAGGGTCCAGCCCTAACNATTGGAAAGAAAAAGCCTTTGAAAAAACAGCACTTTTATGAACAGTCATATACTTATTGAACTTTCTTTTTTTCCAGGAGAGCCTGCAGGCTGACCATAAAAATGTTTCAGATATTTGTGGGTGGCAGATACATAGCAAGGAAATAAAGAGGGAGCCAGGAATGTTTAGGGTCCAGCCCTAAACTTTTGATATCCTGGGGGGTCACTAGCAGGCCCTTCACAGAAATATCCCTCTGAAGCTCCGCCCTAGCACAGGACACAGCATGGTTTCTGTGGTGGTAGCTCTCCAGGGCAGGTTCTTCCCAGGTGGCACTAGTGGTAAAGAACCCACCTGCCGATGCAGGAGACATAAGAGACTCAGGTTCAATCCCTGGGTCATGAAGATCCTCTGAAGGCAGGTGTGGCAATCCACTCCAGTATTCTTGCCTAGAGAATCCTATGGACAGAGGAACCCGGTGGGCTACAGTCCATGGGGTCACAAAGAGTCAGACAATACTGCACTGATGGATCACACACACATGGTTCTCCAGGGACAACTGGAAGTGAGAGCAGCACCCAGCCCTGCAGTTTTTAAAGCTCTCAACCAACCCTCATGCAATGGTTGGCCTGTGTGGGCAAATCACCCCAGAGTATAGCCAGCTGGGTATTCAAGGGTCTCAGGGAAAGAGTACAAGTGGAGACTCATGCATCATAAGTCTAAATATTTAAAAGCTATAAATCAAGCCAATAGACCCATAAGTTGTTTTAAAAAAATGTTCCATCTTCTTATTTGACAATGATACCTTTCAAAATGAAAAACCAGATTCAAATTTAGAATTCTTGGATCCCTTAGAGTTTTGCATTGGGATGTGGTGGCCACGCTGGAGGAGAGGGAATCAGGACTCCTTTTCTTCCCTCCACGGCTCTGCACTGTGAAGGGTCTGTATTTATCCAGGCTCTCACAACCCGGCTCTGTCCATACCCAAATAGTCACCCCTTCACCTCTCCCGCTGGCCTTCTGGTGGCTCAGACTGGCGGTGGTGGGTGGTCCTTTCATGGAAGGGTGGACCCAGAGGAGCAAACCATGCAGCCCTGGGAATGACTTGGGTCCAGCTGGACAGGGAATGCTGGGCGTCCTGGGTACCCAGAGGGAGAATAGAGCAGGGTGGACACATATCGCTGGCCCTACAATTCCTCATTTTTAGGGAATGTTGGGGCTGTAGGAGAGTCAGAGAGGGGGGCCTCTAAAGTGATGGCCCAGATCAAGTGCCAGGACTATCAGTGCCAGGCTTGATCTCCAGTCCCCAGTGCCTGCTGGGTAAATGAGACATGTGTGGGGATGTCCTCACCTGAAACTTCTACTGAGGTGGCTGCTGCAATGACCCTCAGAGTCACAAACACCAAGAGTAAAGTGGTCATAGTTCACCTGGAAGAGAGAGGAACAGAGATGTTATTCAGAGGTTCAGATACGGTGAGGTCGAGGGTCATGTGTCACATGACAAGTGTGATAAACTCATCCATGGATCTGAAATCACATCAAGAGGAGGCTAATTTAAAAAAGTGATAATAATTATACTTGAACAATGGCTTTATGGATAATTTTATTTTGCACTTTGAATTTTTTTCATGTTTTATGAAGTGTCTATGATAAACATGTATAGCTTTTGTGATTAAATAAAACAATAGATATTTATCTAAAAGGCTATAAAGAGTTGGACATGAATGAGTGACTTAGTGTATACACACACACACATATTAAATATTATAAAATATCCCCAGCTGATCTACTGTTTATCTCACCTATATGACTGCAAAGAAAAATAAAGAGGTTTTATTGGGAAAAAAAGAACCTATAAGGAGGCTACATTGTGATCTGAGAGATATCTTCTCCAAGAATCCTGTCCTTACAAAACCTTCATGGATTCCCTAGTTTAATTACCAGTGTGAGGCTATAATTAAATTTATCTCCTCCTGGTTTTTCTAGGGAACCTCTCATCTTCTAACCAGTAAAGTCTCATCTTAAAGGATCCCTGTGATAGTTGATTTTATGTGTCAATTTGACTGGTCCACGAGGTGCTCAAATGTTTGATCAACCATTATTCTGGTGTGTCTGTGAGGCTGTCTTGGGAAGACATGAACATTTAAATTGGCAGACGGAGTAAAGCGGATTGCTCTGCCAATGTGGGTGGGCCTCACGCAATCAGTTGAAGGCCCACATTTTGCCCCAAATGGCTGAACCTCCCCTAAATAAGAGAGAATGTCTCTTGCCTGATGCTCACCAAACTGCCTTCAGACTTAAACAGAAACATTGCTTCTTCTTGGTTTCAAGGCTTCACACCCTGGCCCTCCTGGCTTCTCTAGCTTGCCAAGTGAAAGTGTTAGTCACTGAGTTGTGTCCAACTCTTTGCAACGTTATGCTCTGTAGCCCACCAGGCTCCTCCGTCCATGGAATTCTCCAGGTGAAGACACTGGAATGGGTTGCCATTTCCTCCTCCAGAGGATCTTCCTGATCCAGGGATTGAACCTGGGTTTCCTACACTGCAGGCAGATTCTTTACCATCTGAGCCAATTTGTTAGCTTGCCAAAACCCTTCACAATCATGTAAGCCAGTTCCTTAGAATAAATCTCTTTCTATATGTATATGCACAACCAAATAGTTCTGTTTCTCTGGGGAACCCTGACTAACACAGTTTCCCAGGCCCAGAAAAGTGATGCGAGTTACCCCATCTCCTTGATAAAATCGGAACTGCCATCAACTCCAAATTCAGGAACCTATGTGTTTTAGGACAGAGAATATACCAAGATTTGGAGCACAGTTCAGGGGTCTCATTCAAGTCAGGGGAAGGATGCTCACCGAGATTGCTCTGTGGGATGTGTGCTAAGTCGATTCAGTCATGTCTGACTCTGTGACCCTATGGACTGTAGCCTGCCAGGCTCCTCTGTTCATGGGGTTCTCCAGGCAAGAATATTGTATGTTGCCATTCTCTCCCCCGTGGGTCTTCTTAACCAAGGGCTTGAACCTGCCTCTCTTACACCTCCTGCATTAGTGGGCGAATACTTTATCACTAGCACCATTAGAAAAATGACAGCCCAGGACCCCTGAAGCAACCAACCCCTGTTGGCCCAAACAATGACTTCATATGGATTAGAGAAACAAACTTTCCTTACTGTCAGCTGTTGGAAAACTGTCCCGCAAAGTCTACTAATCTGTGATGACAAAACGTAAAGGGAACCCCCTGCATAACTGGAACCCTGCCTCTGAGTGGGCCACAGTACTCAGACCTCAAGGAGACCCATCTGAATTTACAAGATCAACCGAGGGATGGTTCTCAGATTGGGCTGAAACCACCTGGGCTTCAGCCTGGTCCTCAGACATTTAAAAAGCTCCCCAGAAGGTTCTAAAATGTGGCCAGGGCACCGCTGGCTAGAGAGTATGCAGTCACACTGCGGACACTTGTGACTTGCACCCCATGACATGTACCCTAAAGACAGGAAGGGAGCTTTCACAGGCTGCGTGCAATGCCCAACTGAGGCTGCAGCCAGCGTCCCTGACCTGGACTCTGTCAGCGTCTATGGCCCAGTAGGAGCCTCTGTTGGCTCAGTCACCATCAGCTGTGGCTGGATGGGTTTGAGCATGGGAGACTCTGAGGGTCCCACCCCTAGAATGTGAGGAAGGCAGTGGGTAAGGCCAGGACTCTGGGGACCCTCATGGGTGACCCCAGTCTGTTATTCTTTTAAAAAAGTTTTTTTTTTCTTTTTAGATGTATATATATATATAGTGGACATGAGTTTGGGTAAACTGTGGGAGTTGGTGATGGACAGGGAGGCCTGGTGTGCTGAAGTTCATGGGGTCACAAAGAGTTGGACACGACTGAGTGATTGAACTGAACTGAACTGAACTGAACTATTTTTAATTTGGCTGTGCTGGGTCTCAGTTGCAGCATACAGGATCTTTATTTGTGGCATGTGCGATCTAGTTCCCCAACCAGGGATTGAACCCAGGCCCCCTGCATTGGGAGTGTGAAGTCTTAGCCAATGGACCACCAGGGAAGTCCCTTAGTTTGTCATTTGAGTGATCTTTCCACAGCTCTCCTTCATTCATTCCACAAACAGCGGGCACCTGAGGGATGAAAGGGTTGTCTGTGTGGGTGCTGCTGGGGGCTCAGAGATGAAGGTGTGAGGCATAGGATGAGTAGGAAGTCTGGAAAATTCCAAAGGCTTAAAAAGCAGCTCCTAGCTTCTCCTGAGGGATTTTTCTCCTTAGAAGCTGCCTTAAAAAAAAAAAAATCTGCGACTCCAGGTTCTGGCTCGTGAGGGGCCTTTACCTCAGGCCCAGTGTGATCCGTCAGCGGCCAAGAACTATTCCTCCGGAGGCTTAAAGGGTCAGATGTCTCCGCCTCTGTGAGGAGGGGGCTAGACTTGCGGGGCGTCTCTTCCTAGAGCCTCAGGGAAAGCGTGTCCAGACACAAGGATGCCTGTTCTTCTTCCCTCAGAACACCCTTCACTGGGAAGTTCTCTGTATGTTTTCGGAGTTGTGTTTCTTCCCTCGCTCTCTGAACAAGCCTGACATTGTCCGGGAAGTAGTGGTTCTCTGTGGGGCTTGGGTCTGCTCTGTTTTTCTCCCTGGCTTCGGCCAGGAATGAAAAGGGCAGGGAGTGGGCAATGGTGGTGGTGGTGGTGGGCAGAGGGGACGGGTTGTGGGCGGAGAAATTAATTTTATTTCTTCTTTTTTTTTTTCAAGACAAACTTTGGGATAGAAATATCGTAATAAATACACTCTTGTGTTTGTGTGTGTTTTCTCAGCTGTAAAGAAAATAGGGAGAAATTCCATTCTGTCTGGATTCCAGTGTGTCCGGGCCTCACTGAGCCTTTACGTGAGGAGATGGACTCTGCCAGTCCCCACAACAGGGTGGCCTTTCTGCAGGGGAAGTGGAGCTGATGGCGACGGGATTGGGAGGCTGGGGCTGAGGAAAGGGGAAGGGGCTGTCTAAAATGGAGGGAAAGAGGGGCTTGAGGAGCGGGTGAAAGTTGGAGGGTCTGTGCAGAACTTCTGTGGGCTCCATGTGTGTGAGGCTGGGCTCATTACCAAGGAACTAGTTTTTTCAGGACAGAATTATTAGGAAGTTTGATGGGGGAAAGAAAGCGTGCTAGTGCTTTGAACCTGAGCTCAGGCCATGTGTGTGTATGTGAGAGAGAGAGAGACAGACAGACAGACAGACACACAGACCCATAGTTGAACATATGGAAACCCTCCACCACCTCATCAGCTATACCCTATCGGATGGCTGCCAACCCAGTCAGGGCTTTGACCTTTATTCCATCAGATTATGGGGCTGAATGGGAGGGGCTCACTTGCTTGCCCTGAATTCCTGTTCCAGCGACATGCAGTGGAGACCCCTAGACCTGGGTCCCAGTCCTGCTCAGCACCTCCTGCTTTAATAACCCGGATCCAGCTCCATAGCTATTTCAGAGACTGAGTGAGAGAATGTGCCAGGCAGACCCGGCTTCTGGAGGGCGGGGGCTGTGTCCCTGGCTCGGCGGCAAGCCCAGGGTCTGGCACTCAGCAGGCATCCGTCAGCACCACTCTCTTCCCTCCTCCCTAGAGTCAGGCTTGGGTGAGCCTCTCAGAATGTGGGGACTGGAAGAGCGTCTAGTGGTTACAGGGAGGCTTCTTGCACTGGGGTGAGGGTTGGATGAGATGACTTTCCATAAAGGATAAAACTGCCTTTGTCAACATCACCACTCTGCCACACATTTGGAAAATAAAGGAACTAGAGAAAATAAATCACCGTCATCCTCCATCCTAATCCAACCATTGTTTGTGTTTTGATAGTTTTCCTTCTGTTTTTTTCCCTTAGGCATCCACTTGCCTTACGTGGAGTTGCAATCTTTTGGCATCCTGTTTGCTTTTTCCCCACAGCATGGTGGATCAGATGACTTGTTTTTGGTTCCTTCAGAACTGGTGGATGGCTTTGGGGCTGTACAATCAAAACCTTGCTGCTGGGAATCCTGTCTACGTGGCCGAGGCAAGTGGTCTTCAGTCTCTAGTTGAACAGGAAGTGCTCATTCATTCTTCATGGAGTGACCCCCATCATGGTTAGTGTGTTAGTCACACTGTTGTTTCTGACTCTTTGCAACCCCGTGGACTGTAGCCTCCCAGGCTTCTCTGTCCGTGGAATTCTCCAGGCAAGAATACCAGAAAGAGAGATTTTAAACCCAGAACAGGGAAAGTGGCAGGGATCCCACATCAAGGACACATCTGGCAAGACTGACTCCAACTGCAGCTGCTAATTTCCTACATATTCTAAATAGACATGGTGGGAAGGCGTGGAAAGGGGGGTCAGGAAACTGATTCCAGGGTGAACTCACACAAGCCCTCAGTTTTCTCATCTGCACACTGGAATCAGAATGGGACATGGTGAAGATAATTTTCATGGATGATAATGCTCATTTTATATTTTCTCCTCTTTCTCTTCTCTCTCTTTTGCTTATTCTCTCTCCATCTGGATCTTTTTCTAAAAAATAGAGTTGATTTCCTTATTCCTATTGTATTACTTGGGCTTCCTTCGTGGCTCAAATGGTAAAGATTCTGCTTGCAATGCAGGAGACCTGGGTTCGATCCATGGGTTGGGAAGATCCCCTGGAGGAGGGCATGGCAACCCACTCCAATATTCTTGCCTGGAAAATCCCCATGGACAGAGAAGCCTGGTGGGTAGAGTCCATGGGGTCACAAAGAGTTGGACACGACTGAGTGACTAAGCACAGTGCCTTGTATTACTTGCTTGGTTATCACTGCAAATTCTGCAAATGTTTTCCTGCTTTCTGGGCAATTAAGTGGGTCCATTGGAAAAAGCTGTGGCAGCAGGCTGAGGGTGTTGCAGAGAGACCTTTCAAACCCAGAGTTTTGTCTAGGATTGGCCTCAAGCAGCCCTGTGCTAAGACAGAGGGCACAGTGAGGTGGGGAAGCAAGGGTTTTCCTCTGAGTTGCTTATATTCTTGTAAATGGAGACATATCTGTACCTGGAAAATAGCAGGCATGTGAATGGGTGCTGGGTCCTTGATGCTGTCTAGAATGGCTGTATGACCCCAAGTGTAGTTTTCGTGTCTTTGACACAGGGTAGAGTGGGTAAATTGGCCCTGGAGTTCTCTGAGACTCTAAGTGCCAGCTCCACACAGTGCAGAAGAGACATTTGATACAGGGTCAGAGTCGGTCACATCTCACCTGTCACAGCCTCCCCCCGGGTTAGACATGAGCTCATCTCTTGTTCAGATCCTGCACCCAGATCAGCATTCACTGGGAAGGTTCAAAACCACTGGGAAAGATGCCCTCCTGTGCCCTCCACATGCTGGGGAAGATGTGGGGGGCAGCAGAGGGATGCAAAGAGGGGAGCTGTGAGGTTATGAGTATCATGCCTAAATTCAGAGGAATTAAGCTCTCAGGGGAGCCTCAGGCTCTCAAGGGAGGAGCAAGGTTCAAGTGGAGGAATTAGGAGAAATCAAGAAATGATCAAGAAAAGAAATCAAGAAATGACACAGGTCCAGGGACTTCCCTGGTGGTCCAGGGGCTAAGACTCCACATTTCCAAAGCAGGGGACCTGGGTTTGATCCCTGGTCAGGGAACTAGATCCCACAGGCTGCAGTGAAGATTAGAGCTCCCGTGAGCTACAACTAAGAGCCAGAGCAGCCGAATAAATAAATAAAACAATAAATTAGTTACTAAAAAATAAAAAAGAAAGACTTGTATCCAGAAGGCGTCACATCTGGTGCATGTGTGTGTGCTCTCAGTGTGTTCAACTCCCTGTGACCCCACGGGCTGTGCCCACCAGGCACTCTCTACTAATGTGGGCTCGCCTTCGAGTGGTGCCCGTGGCTTGGGTCTGGCCCTCCTCCTTCTCTTCCTTCCTTTTGCTCATGCAGTTTGTTCCTTCCAGAAGACTTTATATCTGTAGAACAGCTCTACATCTAACCTAATCATAGCCTTTTCTGAATCCAGGGTAAATACTACCTCCTGGGAACTTCCGATACCTTAGCCTGAAACCATCTCCTTTCTGCCCGTGTTCTTTGTCATTCCTTGTGGTTACCACCAACTAATTAACAAACACATGCCAGCTTGTGATTTCTTTCCCCTCGTTGTTTTCAACTACCAGGCTAAGCACTTATGGGGGTGTACGGGTGGGCAGTGGGGCTGTGTAGTGAGAAGAAGATGGCTTTGGAGTCTAAGCACTTATGGGGGGTGTACGGGTGGGCAGTGGGGCTGTGTAGTGAGAAGAAGATGGCTTTGGAGTCACATGCATGTGTGCTTGTGTGTGCTGAGTCATGTCTGACTCTTTGTGACCCCGTGGACTGTAGTCTGCCAGGCTCCTCTGTCCATGGGATTCTCCAGGTAAGAAATACTGGAGTGGACTGCCATTTCCTCCTCCAGGGGATCTTCTCGACCTAGGGATCGAACTCATGTCTTCTGCGTCTCCTGCACTGGCAGGTGGATTCTTTTACCACTGAGCCACCTGGGAAGCCCTTGGAGTCACATGGATTCTGTTGAATTGTAACTGTGATACTTACATGTGAACATAAAACCTTGGCCCAATTATTTAACCTCTTGAAGGATCAATTTCCTTACTTCTAAAGTGCTGATCAAATAGGATCTGTCATATAGGATTTGTGTAATTCCCTGGAGAAGGGCATGGTAACCCACTCCAATATTCTTGCCTGGACAGAGGAGCCTGGTGGGCTACAGTCCATGGGGTCTCAAAAGAGCTGGACATGACTGAGGTGACAGCATGCATGCACTGTGTGGCTTTCAGTAAATTCTGTCTCCTTCCCTAAATCTTATCGGACCGGATCCTCCCTGGCTGAGGTGGGAGAACAGCTGCATTGTGTACACACATCTTGGCCTTCAATCCATTGTGGGTGTGCTGAGCACCTAGTGTGGGCACCAAGCACTGGGCTCTGCAGATCGTAGTCCCTCAACCAACATTAACTGACTTGAAAGAAGTTACACTCAATACAGTTCATGCCTAGATCTAATTGAGATGCTGTCCTGTGTGTGGATGGTCATTTGATTTGCAGTGACAGCAAACAGTGGGATCCCCCACAACTTGGTTAACTTAGGGCTCATGACTATATTCACCCCAAGCCTGGGGATAGGATGAGAGTTCAAATAAAAGTCTGGATTGTTTAAGTGAGATCCTGATGCTGCTGGTGTCCTCTCCAATGACCCAAGCCCTGTCCTTCTCAGAGCTGCCCCATGTTCACTGAAGGAGGCCAGACATCCCTGTTCCACCCTTAGGCAACAGTGAGCACCTTACAGCCAAAATCAGCTTATACAGCGGTTTCACAGACAATCTAAAGACTGTCTTACTTTATTGGATTTCCTTGGTGGCACAGTGGATGGGAATCCTTCTGCCAAGGCAGGGGACATGGGTCCGATCCCTGGTCAGGGAAGATCCCACGTGCTGAGGCGCAACTCACCCTGTGCACCACACTACGGAGCCTGAGCTCTAGAGCCTGGGAGCGACAACTACTGGAGCCCATGTGCTGTAGAGCCCGTCCTCCGCAAGAGAAGCTACCGCAATGAGAAGCCTGCAACAGAGAGTAGCTTTCACTTGCTGCCAGCACAGCCAAAATAAATAAATAACAGCACTGACTTTGGTTGGCTGAAGGTGTGGGTGGGTTTGCGGGTAAAGGCCCTCCCTGTGGAGGTGGGTGATAGGCACAGTGGGAACTTGAACGGAGTAGATTCTGGTTCAGGGCACAGTGAAAGTGCTAGTTGCTCAGTGGTGCCCGACTTTTTGTGATTCTATGGATGGTAGCCGGCCAGGCTCATCTGTCCATGGGATTTTCTACGTAAGAATACTGGAGTGGGTTGCCATTTCCTTCTCAGGGGACTCAGGGATTGAACCCGGGTTGCCTGCATTGCAAGCAGATTCTTTACTGTCTGAGCCACCAGGGAAGCCCACAGTGTTTTTTAAAAATATCAATTTCTACTCTCTCTGGCCTTTCTGTCTTGATTTCCTTCACTCACGGAAAAAGGTCCTTGCTAGTAACAACTGCTTGACCTGGATCTACTGTGATGAGAAATATGCTATTTTTCTTCTCTCTGGGGTCCACTTTGAACCCAGGAACCATGCAATTTCCTGAAAGAGCCTAGTCTCAGTTTCCTAGGAGACCATATGGTATGGGAGAAGGTGCGTACGTTAAAACTATAACCTGAATTCATACCTTTGACTCACCACCACTTGCTATATTTTAGATGAGCTTGAGAAAGTTTCTTGACAACTCTGGCCAGAATATCCCTGAATGATGGCTCTGGAAATTGCTAATTTCCAGTTAGGAGGAGTACAGGGAGTGATGACTCCTATGACAAATTGCTCTAAACGTCTTATTTCCTCTAAATCATCAAACAGAAGTCCTTTTGTTCCCTGAGCAGTCTGATCTGTTGGGTGGGGTGGTAAAAGGCATTGGGAGGAAGGAAGCTTATATCACATTGGAATCTTGCGTGAGCCAGGGATGTAGAGCTCAGATCAGAAAGGACCGTTAAAACAAAACGAATCTTGGCCTATATTTCATGGCAGAACAGGACAAATGCTCTTGGAGTAAAGTCCAGCCCCTTCTCATGTTCTATGAAGTCCCTACGTTCTATGCCCTCACACCTGCTCACACCACATCATACCTCTATTCCCAGCCACATTCTAGCTATTTCTTGAACATAAAAATGTGTTTCCTCTTAACGGCTTTAGTTCCTTCTCTTCCTTCTTCCTGGTACACATTTCTGGATCTTTCCCTCACTGGCCACTTTCATCATTCTAGCCTCAGTTCAAATGTCCCTTCCCTGACCGCCCTTCCCTCACCCCTACCCAGTACTTCCCTATCACGTCACCCTATTATTGTTTATTTATAGCATTATCATTACTAGAACTTCCTGCACTTTTTCATTTGCTTGTTTATTGTTTGTTTCCTTTACTAGAATATACATTCCATGAGGGCAGGAACTTTTGTCTGTTTTGCTCACTAATATCCCTGGGGGCTCAGATGGTAAAGAATCTGCCTGCAGTGGGGGAGACCCAGGTTCGATCCCCGGCTTGGGAAGACTCCCTGGAGAAGGGACTGGTTACCCACTCCAATATTCTGGCCTGGAGGATTCCATGGACAGAGGAGCCTGGCAGGCTACATACAGTGCATGGGTTTGCAAAGAGCTGGACACAACTGAGTGATGAACACTATACCTACTTAGGCTTCCTAGATGGTGCAGTGGTAAAGAATTCACCTGCCAGTAAAGGAGACAGAGGAGATGTGGGTTCTATCCCTGGGTCAGGAAGATCCTCTGGAGTAGGAAATGGTAACCCACTTCAGTATTCTTACCTGGAATAGTCCAGGGACAGAGGAGCCTGGCGGGCCACAGTCCATTGGGTCAGAAAAAGTCAGACACAACTGAGCACCCACACACGCATACATACTTCAGGTGTCTGCAACAGTGCTTGGCACATAGAAGGTGTTCAGCACATATTTGTTGAATGAATGAATGAATGGTGCTTCATGAATGGGCAATGTCCCTTCTGGATTGTTTGGGGATGGAAGGAGCACTAAGCTTAAGACTGATAATAGCTGTTGCAAATCAACCGATTTCAAAGCATTCTTGCCTCCTCAACCCTGAAACACATTAGAAGCCCTAGGAGGAGTGTTAACTCTGAATGCGGGTCAGGGGTAGCCCGGAGCATACCATGGCCCCTGGAGACATCCATTCATCCTCCTCTCCTGCTACGAGAGGACCAAGACTGGTCAGCATGGATCTGGGGACCACCAAGCAGGGAGTGGTGGGTGACCCAGGAGATAGCACCCAGGGACAGAACAAAACTCAGAGTCTTCTAGCATCCTGATGAAGGCTGTGTATTTAAGGAGCTGGGAGTGAGCCAGGTCCAGAGCTGGGAAGGAAGGCCAGCCATGATGGTGCTTCTTAGGATGGGAGGCTGCACACAAACCTGGCCCCAAAGTGTAAGACCAGACCAGGGTGGGCACCAGAGGAAAGAATTCAGCTCAACATCACCAGCCTTTCCCCATTACTCCCACCTCTCCTTACCCTCGACTGCAAATTCCCAGTAAAACCAGTTTAAAATGGAGAGCGGTACATTAATGGCTCCTGATTCACTCGCCCAGGACACTGAGCTTTGCCCTGTTCTCTGTGTGGAAAAAAACTGGTACTTGGGACCTGCCCCTTCCTGTTCTCAGCCTTCCATTCCAACCCGGGCTCTTGGAGGTTTTCTCTGCATTAATTCCAGACGTTGTGTAAATATCAGACCTGGGAGTTTGGAAAAGAGTAAGTATCCTTCGGTCCAAACTTTCCATCAGGCACAAGAACCTTTCCTGGGGCAGGAATCTGGGGCCAAGAACTGAGTTCCCTCCAGTTGGCGCTGACCATCAACCTGGCAGGACAGAGTGCTCCTTCCTGTAGGAGTTTGGGAAGGGGCTAGGGGACCCAGCAGGACTCCTCAGGGGCCTCCCTTGGTGGGAACTGAGCTCAGGTTTCCAAAACGATCTTTGGTAAATGTTTCTGGCAGCTGAAGGTCCCGGCCAGCAACGACACAGGCGTTTGGGGTTACAGATGAATTCCTGAGCAAAGCAGAGGGCCAAGTGCCTAGGATGCAGCTGAAAGGAAACAAGGGGCAACTAGCCCAACCCCTTAAACTCTGGGGGCAGATGCCCAGGTTCTTGGAGTTTAGTCTAGACCTGGGGTCTAGTCAAGAGTAAGAAAGAGGATGGGCCACTGGAATCAAGCCTCATTTTCTTGACTGTAGTTTGCATGCCCTAATTCTAGGACTGGGAAGACGTCATAGAGAACATTCACTTAGTTCCTTTTGGGTCAGGCTTCTCTTTGAGAGCCACTGGGAGTTGTGGACCTGGCTTCCAGAAGGTAGTCTCTAAGTCTTTATTTACCTGGGGGCCTTGGGCCACGCTGGATTGTCTGTACTAACAGTGTGATTTACGGTGGGGGTCTTGGGTCATGTGATATCAACTTGACCTCTGGAAGGACTGGAAACTAAGGTCAGCATGTGGGTGGTCAGCCATGTCTACATGACCAACCCACAGTGAAAATCCTGGACAGCCAGGCTCAGGTGAGCTTCCCAGGTTAGCAACACTCTGTACATACTGCAACCCATTGTTGCTGGGGAAGTAAAGGTTGTCCACACAACTCCCTGGGACAGCGCGACTGGACGCTCATGCCTGGTCTCTCTGGGACCCTGTTCTGTGTGGCTCTTCCCTATGCTGACTTTGATCTGTATCCATCTGCTGTGATAAATAGTAACTGTGAATGTAATAGCTTTGCTGAGCTCTGAGTCCTTCTAGTAATCGACTGGACCACGAGGAGGTCTTGGAGACCTCCTGAAACTTTCTGCTCCACCAGGTTAGTTTGCCCTGCCCAGGGGGTCCAGTTTGGTCCAGGTAGACAGCAGACAAGCCCGCTTTTCCCCATGGCCATCCCTCAGTGACACTGCTTTCTCTTCTCGGTGCATGTGCTCTGAGGAGCAGAGCATTCTTTTTTTGGCCCTTATGTGGACGGAATCATTGCCTTTCATCTGGAAAAGTTCCAAGGATTTCTTGGCTCTCCTCCCTCCCTCTTTTCCTCCATCAAACACCCATCATCTGGAAACCACAGCAGGTGTTGAGGAAGGATCAGAGTGGATCCGCCGCCGGGGCTCACTGTGTGAGGCAGGAGATGAGATGTATGAATAAATCCTACAGCACCAGAGGGGAGCCTCTCTCAATGAGACCGCTCCACAAGCTAAGATACAGAAATCATTCCTGTTTTGGGAGGACCTGGGAGAACTGTGAAGAAGAGATGGCTTTTGAACTGAGCCTTGAAAGATGTGATGAAGGAGATGACAGAGGAAGAGATGGTTGGATGGCATCACCGACTCAATGGACATGAGTTTGAGTAAACTCTGGGAGATGGTGAAGGACAGGGAAGGCTCGCCTGCTGAAGTCCATGAGGTTGAAAAGACTTGGACATGACTGAGCTACTGAACGACGACAATGGGCCTGTGGAGGTATGGNTTGGATGGCATCACCGACTCAATGGACATGAGTTTGAGTAAACTCTGGGAGATGGTGAAGGACAGGGAAGGCTCGCCTGCTGAAGTCCATGAGGTTGAAAAGACTTGGACATGACTGAGCTACTGAACGACGACAATGGGCCTGTGGAGGTATGGGAAGGGCATTCTAGGAGGGTCCCATGAATAAAGGTATGGTGAAAGGAGTAGATCCAACTGGTGTAGGATCACATAAAGTTAGAAACAAAGCTGGGCCAGATTCTGAAGAGCCTCCATGATTGGGCTAATGAGTTTGGCTTTATTTTGTAGGTGATGGTCGGGGGCTGTCTCAGGGTTTTGGGGAATGACCTGATCTCAGGTGTTTATCAGGAGGAAACCATGGCCCCCAGTATCTCTGCTCTGTGAAGTTCCCATTGCCATCAAGTGTACCCTCCTCCCTCACAGCAGGAGTGCATGTGGCCTATAGCATTTGTGTTTCTGCAGCGAGACTGTACCCACTGGGGTATGCACTGGGCTTGTCCATCCTTGGGTCTCCCTTGTCCATGAGCACCTACCCTTCCTCTAAAAATGGCTATAGATTGAAGGTTGAGCCCAAGCTGGGCATGGTGCCCAGCAGCAGTGTGAATAAACAAATCATCTCATTCAAGGTTCACGATCATCCTGGGAGGAGCTCCGTTACTGGTCCTGTTTTTAGAACGGAGGATACAGAGGCTCAGAGCGGGTAAATGACTTACCGTAAATCCTGTAGCTAGGGAATGCCAGACCCAGAATTCAAACCCAGATCGGTCTGACTCCAAAACCAGTGCTCCTAACTAGATCCCTGCTTCCCATGTCCGTGCTAGGGATGGGGGTAGGTGCTGAGAATGGAACCTGTCATGGGTTTGTTCTTGTCACCCAAAGAACTTTGACAATCTGTGGTCTCAGCTTTAAAGCATGATTCAAATTTGTGGTGTGCCTCCTACATGGGGAGACTTCACATTTTGACTCAAAGCACCCAGGCACCTTGGGGCTGTAGAATGAGCTCAAAACCCAGAGACAGGCAGAGAACTTCCTCTCTGAACCCCTCACAGACCTTTCTGACTCTTGATTTGTTTCAGAACAATTGGAGAAGAGCTGCAAACATTGGCATGATAAGGTGTTGCACCTCTTTTCCGCTTCCTCCTTTTCCAGCCATCTCCCATGTGTCCTCAGTTCGCTGCCAGCTGCTCCTGGTGGTATGACTATGCCCTGCAAGGCTGTCAGGACTATGGTGCCTATTAGCTTCCTGACGGGATGCCAGAGCAGTGACCTTCATCAAAACACCTTCTAGGGATTCATGCTGTCTGCTGCCTCCCAGCTCCTCCTAGTCAGGGTTTCTTCCTCACGAGAAAGCCAACTTTCCTTTTTCAAAAAATTGATTCTTTTTTTTTAAGCTGTGGTAAAATACAAATAGGGCTTCCCAGGTGGTGCTAGTGGTAAAGAACCCACCTGCCAGTGCAAGAAACTGGAGAGACGCAAGTTCGATTCCTGGGTCAGGAAGAGCCCGTGGAGGAATGCATGGCCACCCACTCCACATGGCAACCCACTTCAGTACTCTTGCCTGGAGAATCCCTTGGACAGAGGAGGCTGGCAGGCCACAGTCCGTAGGGTTGCGAAGAGTCAGATATGACTAAAGCGACTTAGCACGCATGCAAAATACAAATAACATAAAATTTACCATCTTAACTGTTTTCAAGTTCAGATATTTTATCATTCAGTGGCATCAAGTGCATTCACATTGTTCCACCATCCATCTTCAGAATTCATCTTGCAAACTGAAACTCTGTACCCATTAAACAAGAACTCCCACTTCTGCTCCCCCCAGCCCCTAGAAACCACCAGGCCACTTTCTGTTTCTATGAACTGGACTTGGACTACTCCTTCTGAGGAGGCAAATCTATACCTCTGTCTGGCATAATCTTTAGAGATCTTTGTGCGCTATTCCAATTGGATTTTTTCCCATCCAATTTTTTTTTCTGGAATATTTTGTATATCCAGGGAGACCTTCATGTATTCATGACTCTCTGGGTTACCACACTACCTCTAGCATCCTGAGATGCTTTCACATACCCCAGCAATGATCTGCATCTTCAGGGGGTTGGGCTCTAAGGCTGCACACAAGCTGGAACCCAAGTAGGATCAAAACTCCCCTTGAAAATCTCTTAAGAAAGGTGTCCTGGTGGAGTCCCCCCACTAACATTCTCTCCCAATGAATTGAATGCAATCATCTTCCTTCTATTACTGCGTGGGACTGTTGTTTCTTTATCTGAGAAGAAGATAAATTTGTTGGCTTGTTAGGAGGGCCAGGATATATGAGAAATGAATGAATGAATGAATGAATGAAGTCGCTCAGTCGTGATCAACTCTTTGCGACCCCATGGACTGTAGCCTACCAGGCTCCTCTGTCCATGGGATTTTCCAGGCAATAGTCCTGGAGTGGATTGCCATTTCCTTCTCCAGGGGATCTTCCTAACCCAGGGATTGAACCCGGGTCTCCCGCATTGTAGACAGACGCTTTACCGTCTGAGCCACCAGGGAAGTCTAATGATATGAGAAATACATATCATTAAACACTAGATGCATGTGTGATACCTCAAGATCCTCATGCTCTGAGAGGAACAAGCGGACAAAGGTCAACCCTGGGGACAGCAAATTTGAACCCCTTGTCTCTGCCTCACTGGGGACCCAGAGCCATTAGTGGAGTGGCTGCAGAGTTTCTCACTAAAGCATGCTCTCTTCCAGTGACTGTCACTGCACTGTAGCTGCTTCAAACTCGGGAGAGCTTGATGCCAATTTCCCTTGATGGAAAAATTCACCCGCAGCTGCACAACCAGTAGATGTATGAGGACAAGGAACCACGGCTCTCTGCATCACATGATGAGCAGACAGCACTCTCTCCCATCTAAGCTGTGGGCTCTCCTGAAGGTCAAGGAAAACTTTTCATTTCTCCTTTTGTATTCCCTACTGTGTCCAATAGAGAGCCTGGCATGTAGAAGATTCCAATTATGGAAAAACTGTGTACTGACTTAGAAACACATTCACCTTATATGACGGAGCACAAAAAAACAAGTTGCAAAGTAATATGTAGAATGAGACTCCATTTCATTTTTATGTAAATCTATTCATGGAAAAAAGACCACAAAAATATACAGAAATGTAACTCTGGTTATCTTCCGGTGGAGAGTTAGCAGTCAATTTTCTTTTTTCATTTTGAAAGTTTTTACTTCCTAAACTTTCTATGTTGTTCACTATTTTTTTTAAAGGAAAAATGTTTCTAAAAAGAAAAGGAAATTTTATGTCCTTAAAAAAACTTCATTCAAGACGATCACAGAAGAGAATAAACTCCGGTCCTTGGAGTTTGTGGGTTAAAGCCAACAGATTCCCCAGTGACCAACGTGACAGCCAACTGGGGTTGGGGCGGGTAGAGAGGAGTGTCTTAGTGGAGAAAGGCGGAGGGAGAAAGTTCTCTCCGTGTTAAAAGTCTTGGAAATCTGCTGGGAAACAGAATTTTCTTCTGTCCCAGTGTTCAGTAGACTCTGGACCCATGGTCTTTCTAGCTCATGGCTCCCTCTCCTGGAGGTGGCCCTGAATCTGCCAAATAATCTCCATGAACCAAGGGCATGATGTGCAGGAATAAACAGGGCTTTACACATACACCCTAAAGGACGAGCCCCAGACTGAGGGACAAGCTCTGTGGCTTCTCTTTCTTATGCTAGATGTCAGGGCCTGGTCTGAGAAATTCATCTTCTCTCTAGGCAGGGTGCAGGAAACCATGAACTTTACAATCAGATAGTCATGAGTTCAAGTTCTGGCCCTACCACTTAATTCCTTGCCTCAGTTTCACTATCAGCTATCCATGGGATTCTCCAGGCAAGAATACTGGAGTGGGTTGCCATGACCTCTTCCAGGGGATCTTCCCTACCCAGGGATTGAACCAGCATCTCTTATATCTCCTGCATCAGCAGGTGGATTCTTTACCACTAGCGCCACCTGGGAGACAAGCTCTGTGGCTTCTCTTTCTTATGCTAGATGTCAGGGCCTGGTCTGAGAAATTCATCTTCTCTCTAAGCAGAGTGCAGGAAACTATGAACTTTACAATCAGATAGTCATGAGTTCAAGTTCTGGCCCTACCACTTAATACTGTGCCTCAGTTTCACTATCAGCTATCCATGGGATTCTCCAGGCAAGAACACTGGAGTGGGTTGCCATGACCTCTTCCAGGGGATCTTCCCTACCCAGGGATTGAACCAGCGTCTCTTATATCTCCTGCATCAGCGGGCGGATTCTTTACCACTAGCGCCACCTGGGAAGCCCATCTATAAAACAGAGATAATTAAACCTACTTCATAGAGTTTCTGTTGACTCAGCATGAAGAGGTGTGTGTGTGTGTGTGTGTGTGTGTGTGTGTATGTGTAGCTCTATTCAGGTCATGAGAGGGCATTTATACCCTATGGACTCCACTGGTTAGCATACAAGCACTGACCAATTGGAGCGCTATCACTTATTTAATCTGCCTTTCCTGACAGAACTTCCTTTACATCTTACAAATGCAAAAAGTGAAAGTGTTAGTGGCTCAGTTGTGTCTGACTCTTTGCAACCCCATGGATTGTAGCCTGCTAGGCTCCTCTGTCCATGGAATTCTCCAGGCAAAAATATTGGAATGGGTAACCATTCCTTTCTCCAGGGGATTGTCTGGAGCCAGGGATTGAACCCAGATCTACCTGTCTCTTATACACATCTAGATGTGTATAAGAGACAGCCCATGGACTGTATGGTCNGTAGCCTGCTAGGCTCCTCTGTCCATGGAATTCTCCAGGCAAAAATATTGGAATGGGTAACCATTCCTTTCTCCAGGGGATTGTCTGGAGCCAGGGATTGAACCCAGATCTACTGCATTGCAGGTGGATTCCTTATGGTCTAAGCCACCAGGAAAGACCTACAAATGAAGCATAGATCTAAAATATAACAAGAGTCAATAAAGAATGCTATAGATTTAATTCTGTCTCTCCCCTTGCCCCAAAAGGTATGCTGAAGCTCTAACCCCCAGTACCTGTGAATGTGAGCTTATCTGGAAATAGAAGCTTTGCAGATGTAATTTAGTTAAGATGAGGTCATTACAGTGGTTCAATAGGGCTTGCTGCAGTTTCCAGGTATGTCAGGAGGCCTGCGCTAGCTTCAGGGTGGCTGGAAACATAAGGTACTTGCTGCATCTCTTTGGTCCTGTCCTGTTCTGAGCTTGTATGACTACTTAAGAGCATAAGTGGGCAGGAAAGCAGCTGATCGGCTTCATCTTGGGCAAGAAGAGGCAGCTACACAATCATCCAACCCACTGACTCAAAATTCAGNTGGCTGGAAACATAAGGTACTTGCTGCATCTCTTTGGTCCTGTCCTGTTCTGAGCTTGTATGACTACTTAAGAGCATAAGTGGGCAGGAAAGCAGCTGATCGGCTTCATCTTGGGCAAGAAGAGGCAGCTACACAATCATCCAACCCACTGACTCAAAATTCAGGTTCTGAGACACCAGGAATGGGCTCGGGGAACATTCACAATGAACAGCAATTACTGCTTGAGTGCACTTGCTCTGTGCCACACACCTTGGTTTAGCTATGTTATCTTGCTTTATCCTTCAACAACCTTATGAAAGGAGAGTCAGTGTATCCAATTTACAGATAAGGAAACTGATGCATGCAAGACTAGTCAACCCTGGCAAAGTCACACCTCTGGTTGAACAGGCCAAACTGGGCCCAGAGCCCTTCAGCCTGACTGCACCCCTGGAAAACAGTGGCCTGATGGATTGCTTGGTGAGTCCAGGTATTAGATGTCATTAGGAAGGAAGCTGGAAATAAAATGTAAGTGACAATGCACTGGACCCTCCATCACAAAAGAGAGACAAGATGGACTTGGAGTTCAAGGAAGGCCCACAGTGGGTGAGGCCTAAGAGCACAGAGCTGGAGGGGAATACTCTTAAGTGTGGATGGTGAAGGCTGAGAAGAGCTGCCCACTGAGGTCTTCAAAATCATGAAGATGCTGAGCTGCAATGCCAGGGGAAACCTTGTCTTGTCCTCCATCCTCTCCCTTGGTGCCTGGCTGGCCATCTAACATGTCATGGGGAGTGCTGGGACCCTGCAGCTTGAAAGAGGTACTGGAAATTCAATAAAAGAGCTCATGACCCATGCTGGGTGGCCAGTGATAGAACCTGAGGCTCCAAAGGTGGCAGGACCCAAAACTGAATGTTTGTTTCTAAAAGTAGCTGCTCCTCACGATGTTTGGGTCAGCATGAATCATTAAGGAAAGCTTGGAAAGAGAGCAGCCATTCATCTCCTCAGCTGGGCCCCTCTGATGGCAGAACATCAGCTCCCTGGGGTGACTATTCAGAGTCCCCTGGGTCCTGGCCGGGGTGGGCGGGGCCGCTGAAGTGGGCGGGGCCGCTGAAGTGGGCGGGGCAGTGGGAACAGAGCACTGGGAGCAGGGAAATCGGGCCCTCGATCTACCACTGACAGTCACACCTCCAGGCAGGACATATTTTTCTAGGTTCCAGCTTTCACATCTACAAGAGAAAGATGCACCATACAATGGCTTTCAGAAGGCATAAGATCAGAGTTCTCATAGAATCTGATGCCGACTCCCACAATCATTGCCCCTCTCAATTCACTTCTGTGGCCTCGGAGGGGTGTCAGAGACACACAACTCCTACGCCGACCCCCTGGAGGACAGTTCGAAAAGCACTGGATAGAAGTCACAAGAAGACTTGTAATTAATTTTTTTGGCCATGCCACGTGGTATGCAGAATCCTAGTTCCCAGACCATGGATGGAACCTGGGCCCATGGTGGTGAAAGTGTGGAGTCCTAACCACTGGACCACCAGGGAGGTCCCACTCAGCAGACTTTTACTGAGCACCTACTGTGTGGCAAGTGTTTTCCATGTGTTGGAGATAGAAGACAATTAAGACAGACAGGGCTTTTGATCTTGGAGGGGCTGGGAAAGGGGCAGCCAAGCAGCGAGAAAAACAACCAAGCAGAAACTTTCAGACAGTGATAAGCTGCAAGGAAAATATGACAAAGGGCTGCTGGAGTGCGGGGTTGAGGGTGTCATGTTCTTTATACTGGGTGGCCAAGGAGGCTTCATGGAGGAGGTGACATTTGCACCCGAATGACCAGAAAGAGCCAGCCACACAGAGTCCTGTGGGAAGGGCATCCAAGCAGAGGAGCCCAGGAGGGCAAAGGCCCTGAGGTGGGAATGAAGTGGGAGGCCAGTGGCTGAAGAGGCCAGCGGGAGGCCAGTGGTGGGTGAGGGGAGAGTGTATCATGGAGACCAGCTCCTGAGGGCCTTGGGCTTTATTCTAAGTGTGAAAGGACCACACCGCTAAGGTCTTCTAAGAGCCTCGGCAGCCCCCAGAGGGCAGAGCCTCCTCTGCCCTCCTGACTGCCTGGTGCCTGCATCTAAAGGTAGGTTCCTACACTGACACAGGGTTCTTTCGGTGACTAAGAAGTAGTCTGAGCCTTGCTGCTGCTAAGTTGCTTCAGTCGTGTCCGACTCTGTGTGACCCCACAGACGGCAGCCCACCAGGCTCCCCCATTTCTGGGATTCTCCAGGCAAGAACATTGGAGTGGGTTGCCATTTCCTTCTCCAGTGCATGAAAGTGAAAAGTGAAACTGAAGTCGCTCAGTCGTGTCTGACTCTTAGCGACCACATGGACTGCAGCCCACCAGGCTCCTCCGTCCATGAGATTTTCCAGGCAAGAGTACTGGGGTGGGGTGCCATTGCCTGAGCCTTACCTGGTGTTTATCAGAGTCTTGCCGACCCCTGTGGGTGAAGCCCGGGGCAGGGACCCCTGAGGCACTGAGAGAGCAGAGGGAGATCCTAAGAGCAATGGAGGGTGAGGAGCCTCCTTAACCAACAGTCACTCCAGTCCCCCGACTGGGTGACACAGCAGCTCTCTCCCTGTGGAACGGGCATGAAGGACTCAGGTTCTCTCACACCACGGGGACCTTCTCTCTTAAAATGTCAACAAGCTATAGCAGAAGCCATGGCAGGTGGGGCTCAGGCAGCAGCTGAAATCCAGAATGAGGCTGCGCCAGGGGAATTAAAGGCTGAGGTAAAGGGATGAAGAAGCCCTCTGACTGGACTGTGTGGACCTGAGGGCGGGGTGACACCCACAGATGGAGTGGTGAGGAAGGGGGACAGAGACAAGCAGGGAGACAGGGCACCTCTCTGCTAAGCTCTGGGGCTGACATTCCCCCTGGGGGCGGGGGTGTGCTGTTCACAGAGACTTCCAGGAGACTGGCGCCCCCTGGAGTCAGACGGCGGGTAGAGCACACTGGCTCAGGCCTGCAGCCCAAGGGTGTGGGGGTGTGTGTGCTGGAGGGAGACCAGCCGGGTCTGGAGACAGAACCCTGTCCAGAGGCACAAGCCAGAGGAGGAGCCAGGGCCCCACCCTCCAGTAAACCACACTGAGTGCTCTACCTGTCTCCTTTTTTTTTAAATCTAGGGAAAAAAAGAAGGAAAACGAACTCCCAGCAAGACCAGTGTTTAAACGGAAGGTGGCAGGTAGGAGGTGGAAAAGGAGAGGTTGGGTCCAGCTTTGCTCAGATGATAAAGAATCCACTTGCCATGCGGGAGACCTGGGTTCGATCCCTGGGTTGGGAAGATTCCCTGGAGGAGGGCATGGCAACCCTCTCCAGTGTTCCTTGCCTGGAGAATTCCCATGGACAGAGGAGCCTGGCGGGCTACAGTCCATGGGGTCGCAAATAGTTGGACATGACTGAGTGATTAAGCACAGCAGTGACTGTGTTTGAGGTTTGGGGCTTTAAGCTCTCCTTGGTGGGGTCCCCCTTGTCCTGGGTTGGCCCCCGGGGCCCTGGTGCTGCAGCTTCATTCCTGCCGCAGCATCAGATCTGGCTGACTGCTTAGATCAGCATCTCCAGACCGAAAACCTCACTCTGCTCTAGGGAAGAAGAGTGCTCTGGTCACATTCAATGTGAGGAACTTGATGGTGATTTCCAATGCTCATTAGCACGTTGAGAAATCCTACAAGAAAGGGGTACTTTTTATTCTGTTTAACCCTTGGGGATGAGGGTTTTTTTACATGCAATGCCTATTGACATCTCGGGAAGGAATGTTCCACTTTGGTGAACGCTGGGCTAGTTTCTTCTGCCTCTAGGGCAGAATGTACTTTTACATTCAAATACATTAAATGTACTTTAATCCCGGGTCAAGGACAACTGTGTGATGAAAGAATGGTCCCTGTCTCAGGTATGTTAAAGTTGCTCAGTTGTGTCTGACTCTTTGTGACCCCATGGACTATACAGTCCACGGAATTCTCCAGGCCAGAATACTGGAGTGGGTAGCCTTTCCCACAGGAGAGGGGAGGCAGGTCTCTACTTTCTCATTCCCCTAAAGAACAAAAGTAGGGGCATAGGCTGTAGTTCTATCTGCAAAAAAGGGAGGACAAGTCATATCAAAAGGCAGGGTTAGAGGGAGGGGCTTAGAATCAAATGCAACAAGAGGAACAGTTTTGGGCTTTAAATGAGGGGTTCGGACTAATAGGACTGCGTTAGAATCACCTGGGGAGATTTTGAAAAACACAGATGCCTAACCTGCCTCCCCTGAACAATCTCTGGAGAACCCCTGTTTCTCAAAAACTCCTCCAAAATTTCTGATTCTAGAGACAGAGATTACCTCTGGTGACAGCCTCTAGACCCCTTTTCCAGTATCTTGTAAAATGGACAAACATCTGCTGCATTCCTGAGTCATCTTAGAATCCAGGTGTTGCCCTAAGCCATTCAGATAAGCGGGTCAAAAAGAGGCGTTTGGGGAAGAAGGGAGCACCCCTGATGGGGGAGGGGAGTAATGGTGGGAAGGTCAGGCCAAGATCCGGAGTTTGTTGGGGAAAATGTGGCCTCCACTCCCCCTGGCTTTGGACTTTTCTCTTCTAACAGGTTTTCTTCCCCAAAACAACCCTGAGACCAGCAAGGACCCTGGAGGGACAGAGCCAGAAGGTGGCCCAGTGGTGGGCGATGGGTGGTCCCGGGATACAGTGTGTCCACAGGTAGATGTGATGGCCCAGTGTTTCTGTGTCCTAGTACTTCCTGTTACTGGTTTGAATGTGACATGTGACATGGAGGGAGGAGCCTCAGCACCCTGGTTAAAACCATGACTCTGCTAAGAGCAGCCTGTGCCCCCTCCACGTCCAGTGCGCTCCCCTCTTTGGGACTCAGTCTCCTCCCTTGCATGATGAAGGAGACAGGGGATTTTTTTTTCTGGCCATACCTTGCAGCATGTGGGATCTTAGTTCCCTGACCAGTGACTGAACCCATGTCCTCTGCTTTGGGAGTGCAGAGTCTTAACCACTGCACCACCAGGGAAGTCCCAGGCAGGTGATTTAAATTCTCTCTAAATCCCCCTGTGCTCTGAGGCTTCATGATTCTGAGAAGGCTCAGAGAAGTGTGTTCCTGCTCAGTCCCTCAATCGTGTCTGACTCTGCAACCCCATGGTCTGTAGCCCGTCAGGCTCCTCTGTCTATGGAATTTTCCAGGCAAGAGTACTTGAGTGGGTTGCCATTTCCATCTCCAGGAGACCTTCCTGCCCCAGGGATAGAACCCGCATCTTCTGCATTGGAAGGCAGATTCTTTACCAGGGAGTCACTTGGATTTCTCAAATCTACCCATTTGGTTAGTGGCTTTTAGTTAGACCTTAATTTATTTCAACTCCATGTGAGTGACAAATGGTCCCATTTTAAAGAAAGGGAAATGGAGGTATTCAATGACATGCCTGCACTGAGATAAGTCTCTGGGTGCCTGACCCTGATTTGGTCCTCTTTTCAGTTCTGAGGTCCCATTCCTACCTCCCTCTTCCCGTGGGGATCCAGCTCTTGGGGATGTCCCAGCTCAATGGTTGTATCTGCAGTTCCCTCTAGAGGGAGCTGTTGCCTGGTGCAGTAACCTGACCCTAGCAGGCAGTGGGAACCACAGGTCCTGGTTTCTGGCCTTCTTGGGATAGATCAGCAGAGTGGAAGATGCCCATCTGGGTATTGTTGGCACTTTCCTTGTCAAGAATTGAAAGGAATTTATAGAGCAACGGTCCACTGGTTTGTTCATTCATTTATACGTTCAGCCTGTCTGTGTGTGTCTAGTCCTGGCTCAGGTACAATGTATACCAGATACAAAATCAGCTTGGGCTTCACAGGCACCCCCACAAGGCAGCTTCCTAGACAGTAACTTCTCACTAATCTGGACCTGTGAGGGCAGGCCTTAGTATCTCTATTTTACAGATAAGGAAACTGAGGCTCAGAGGGGTGAAGCAATTTCCTCACATCACACAGCACAGTTCATGTGACTCCAAGTCCAGGGCGCCTCACAGTGGAGAATACACACACTGGGCTTCTCGCTGAAGCAAAGCCTTCCCCATCTTCTCACCCCTTGCTGAGAGCTATATGTATGAGGAGGAGGAGCTGACCCCCCACCCCTACAAGCAGAAGGCATTACTATGGCAACCGTGCTCCAAACAGCAACCTTCTTGGACCTCATAATCACATGTCTACACTGGCTGATGTGGTAACTTTCCAGAGTGGGACCTTTAAAAACCTCATAATAATAACAGCTGCTATTTTATTGTATTGTGTGTCAGCTCCTTTATTTGCTTTATCTTGAATTCTCTCAAAACTATCTCACAAGCCCCATTTCATAGGCGCAGAAACTGAGGTTCAGAGCAGATGACTTGCTCAAGTGCTTGTAGCTAGGATTTCAAGTTGGATCTGGGCCACCAAAGTCCAAGTTATCTCTACTTTACCTCTGTGGCCCTGGCTCTTTTTTTCATTTGTTGTCTGCTCTTACTCATCTGCCACACTCTCTCTTCTTGCCCTCCTACCCCTGGCTTACTTTCCTGCTGTTAGACACAGTCGGACATGGCCTGACCCAATGACTAAATGACAATCTGGAGCAGGGTTTCTTAATCTCGGCACTGTTGACATTTGGGGCTGGGTAATTCTCTCTTGTTGAGGCGAAGGCACTGTCCTGTGCATCATACATATTCAGCAGCATCCTTGGTCTCTACCCACTAAAGGTCAGCAGGCAACACAGCGACAACACTATCTACAGACATGACCAAATATTCCCCGGGGTGCTCAACAGCTCTCCAGTTTAGAACCACTGTCTTATAGAAACGAGGAGTCAGGATCAAGTTGATTATAACCTGCCTTCCCCATTAGACCATGGGCAGCTGGAGGGCAGGAAGAGCGAACTGTTTGATGTGCTGCTGTGTTATCCACGCCTACTGCAGTGCCTGGCATGTGGCAAATGCTGCTGAAAGGATGAATGAATGAATGAGGTTTCCATGAACATGGTATGTTTCAGGATGAGGGCCTGAAGGGCGATGTTCCCATCCAGATCCTCATCGACCTGCGTGGCCTGGTGCACAATACCTTTTCCTTTTTAGGCCTCAGTCCCCCTCTGCCATCTCTTAAATGAGGGTCCTCCCTGGCTCTGAAGCCCTGTACATCAGTGGTCTGCAAACTGCCATGTTCCATCTCTGAGGCCCAGAGTCCAGGGGCTGAGAAGAGTCTCAGCCCTGGACAGAAGAGAGGTTGTCTCCCCACAGGCTGGACACTGAGATTTGCCCAATCTTGAGTTTCTCCTTTATCCACGCTCCTCAAGTCAAATCAATTACAGAGAGACAGGCAAGTGCTCCCCCCTCACCGTCCCCGCCAAGACCCTACGCAGTAGAGGTGGCTCCTTTTCAGAGCGTGTGTCTTAAAAGGAAAAGCATGCAACCTCAAAGGTAACCAAATATCCCGATCGTGGTGCCCAGCACCACACACCCCAAATCCACCTATTCATGAGTTTAACAAAAAGCTTCTTTAGGGTACACTGTAAGGCCATTGAGAGGGAGAAAAGTCGCCTCTTACACACCCAGGCCAGCCCGCAGGGCCACCCTCCCAGCGCACACATACACACACTCACACACACACATACTCGGGCCGCTTACAAGAAGGCTCTGAGTTTTTAAAAGTAAACCCTACCGTTTCCGCTCTTGCCCTGGATTCAACTTTTGAAAAAAGGAACCGTTTTACCGCTTTCCCTACAAATTTCCCCTTTTTCTGGTCCTCTCTTTGCCTCAATCCCGTGCCCTCCCCTGAACCCTACTTTTGCCCCACCCCCAGCAGCAGATCTTTTGCAGCCCCCACCCCAGCTCCCCAGGGCAGATGGCACACAGACAGCCTGGCCTTTGCCCCCTGGAATCAGGCTTTCTTAAGANCCAGTTCCTCCTGGCTTTTTCCCCACCTCCAGGTGCCCACTGGAGAAGGAACTGGGACCAAGATGTGTATAAGAGACAGCCCCAGGGCAGATGGCACACAGACAGCCTGGCCTTTGCCCCCTGGAATCAGGCTTTCTTAAGAAGGGCAGTAAAGCTACCATCAAATATGATGGGAGCATGGCCAAGAGGTGGCCTGGTGACACCAGGAGAGGACAGCTCCTGTTTCAAGATGTGTTCCCATCCATAGACCCCCTCTTCCCTTTCCAAAGGCAGCCAGTTAGCCCTGTCCCCTTGCCTGCTCCACTTGTAAGCAGGCCTGTCCTCTTCTTGAACTTGCCCTTCACTCCCACCTCCAACTTCCATCTTCCAAGATACTTAAGGGTCTTGTTCCTACAAAGGCAGCAAGGATGCCCCAGTGCCTGCCAGCTGGGGCCATGAGGCAAGAGTTTCTCAGAGACAAAACATCATCGGGACCAGAGGCTTTCCAATTCTTTTGATTGCAACCCGCAGTGAGAAATACATTATGCAAATACCAAATTTGTATATATTAATGCATATACAACACAAATATGCTTCTGTAGAACTGCAAAGTATGTATCAGAAAGAAAAGTTTCTAGAAGCAATACTTACCTTTGCAACATGGGAGACACTATTCTACTTCATTAAACCGCCACTAAATTAGTTTCAAAACTGGCAGTTGGACAACTCCTATGCTAAATGTTCTTGTGGGAACAGACTGAAAATGACACTCCTAACTGGGGCCCATGGGCTTTCATTGGCTTGGCTGAGGTCTTCCTAGCATCTAACAAGAGGGGCCTTGAGAGGGACCAGGTTCTAGAAAGGATCGTTAAAAAAAAGTCCACATCAAAATTTGGACACATGGTCTTTCACTGAGACAGATTTGGGACCCTGGGGTGGAGGGAGTGGCTAGAAACCGCTAGAGGAGAGGAATTCAGGTTTGTGGTGCCTGTTGAGAGCTCAACAAGGCATTATATTATGTCTTTTAATCCTCACAAAAATCCCCAATTGGAGGTTTTCCTCCCCTTTTTAGAGAAAAGAAAACTGAGTCTCAGGGAGGCTAAGTAAGATAAAGTCATGTAGCCAGTAGTTGGCTGAGCTGGGACTCAAACCTGGGTCTGCCTTGGTTGGCAGGCTTCTCAGTCACGTGGCTCTTCTCTACCAGCTCAGGAGGTGAGCTCTCTCTTAGATTCCAACTCTGACTGGGGAGTCTGACAGGCCATTCTGGGTCTGTGAGGATGGAGAAACGCCCCATCTCAGCAGGTGGGGGTGCAGGCTGCCTGGGATGGGACTGTGCGTTTGAGAGGATGACACAGGAAAATGTGTGCATGGGTGTGAGGAAAGGCTCAGACAGCGCAGTTTCTCACCCTCAAACACACAGACTCCACGCCCAACGAAGTAATAATATGTTTTCCCCTTCTGAATTTTTTGCTGTTGAACAGAGGGCTTTCAGATAATAAAGGAAGAATTCCAATTTAAGTATGAAATTCACTGAAACTTTCTAGTGAAAGAAAACCTTCTACTTAATATTAAAATCAGTAATAATAATAATACCAAACAGCTTTGAGTGCTTGTCCGGTGGCAGGCACTATGCTGAGAGCCTTGCTTGAGTCATGTCAAACCTTCTATTTACAGAGAACCCACTGAGCACAGAGCCTGGTACCTAGGTGGTGCTTGCAGATATCAGAGAATGAATGAATGTACCTGGTGTTGAGCTAGAAACTGCACAGAAGTACAACTAATTTAAACACAACTCTCTGTCAGCTGAGGAATTTCAGTATTTCTCTGAGAGATATTTTCTTCCTTTTGAATATTCCTTAATCCAAAACTTTTTAAACTGGAGAGATCTTTTGTTCTGTACTTTTATCTTCCAGGTTAGAATCATCATTTCCCCCCACCCCACGTTCTCACCCCTAACAAGACTTTGGCTTTTCTCCCCTATTGCCTTTCCATTCCTGGGTAGTCTCTTCCTGGCCCAGTGATTGACAGGTCAACACTCTTACATCAAACTGAGCCTTGTAAGCCCCTTTGCCCAGGAGCTCAGACAATCTGACTGTCCTGTCTCCTTGGCTACCTTTAAGGCAAGGAAGAAAGAGAAGGATTTGACCCCAGACGTCTGGACCCCTCAGTCAGGACTAGTGATTGACTATGGCCTCAGAAAACCTACATTTTAGTCCTACTCGTGCCCCTTAATCATTTCTGGAATCACTTTCCCTCAGAAATGAGGGTGTTTCCAAGGCTCAGGGTTCCCCCAGACTGTCAGACACCCACCCACTGCAGTATCCAAGACCTGAAACGTCACACTAACCCAATTCAGCTTTGCATATTCCTCTCTTCCCTCCTGGCAGCCAGCCACTCCCACAGTATTTACGCATCAATCAAAATGCACAGCCCTGGGCTCCTTAGTGGTGAAACCCTCGAAGAACCCCATCAGAACCCCGCTTATGACTGCAAGGAGGAGAATGATGAAAAGGGGACAGTTGGATGCTGTCCCCTTATAAGAGGTGACTCCCACTCCTACAGTCTGCTCTAGCCTAGGACATGGCTTCCACTGACCCTGACAACTGCCTACCCAACCCCAGGGGTAATGGGGGTTACCCCATCCTGCTCCACCATCACTGGCTTCTCCTGTAGGGGAACCTAGAGATGGAAAGGCTACCTGTGGCCCTGGGTCCTCATCTCTCCTCTTCTTCCTTGAGGAATGCTCCTCCTGGGTGGCATGTTCAGAGCACTGTTCTTGGCTCTCTTGCTGGCACCCTGTCCCAGGTTCTGCCAGTTCCTCCTGGCTTTTTCCCCACCTCCAGGTGCCCACTGGCCAAGGAAGTGGGACCAAATGGGGGAGTTCTCTCAGCCTCTGCTTAGGCACCTGCTGGGTACCTGGCACACTGCCTTGTCATTTCATTTGGTGTCCAATCACTCTGTTTTCAGGAAGCCTCCTCTTTCGCCTCTGACAGAAGACAGGCCAAGGCTCCGGAAGATGAAGCATCTCCCCACCCTCCTCAACTCAAAAGTAGCCCAGCTGGATTGGGACCCACAGTTCTCTGACTCTGAAGCAGCTACTCTGTCCACTACGGCTCCTCCCAGACCCTGGGGCTTGAAAACAGACGGGATTTTGGTGCGAAGTCTCCTTTGCTCTCTCTTCCTTCATTCTGGGGACCAGGAGACAAGAGCCCCTCCTCACGTGTTCCCTAGCCCCATCCACGCTGAGTCTGCAACAGCCAGAAAGTTTGCCCAAGTCCATTGCGGACGCAGCGGGTGGATGTCGGGGGTCCGTAGCACACGCCTCCCAGGAGAGGGGGAGACCGAGGCAGCGCAGCCTCCGGCACAGAGGGGGAGCCACAGCACCTCCCCCGGCTCGCCAGGCGCGCTGGGAGAGCCTCCCTCTGGAGGGCAGGAGACGGTTACCTTCAAGAGTTGGGCTTCCTCCTCCAAGAACTTCAGTCCCATGCACTTGGCGAGACAGCGGGGGCTCCTGGGGCCGGGAGGCCCGGGTCTGGCCGCGCCGCGGGGGGGACGCTCTGGGCGGGCGCTGCGCACCCCTCCTCCTGCCGGCGTCCTGTCCGCAGGTCCCCTCGGGCGGTGGCCGCAGCGGCGGCGTCTGGGTAGCGGAGCCCTGGCCGGCCTGGGGAGGGGATGCTGAAAGGCGTGCGGAGCCCCCTGACACCCGTGTCAGATGCCGGCCGGCGAGG
>SJYX01020988.1:4648-23102 GCA_006410675.1 Oreotragus oreotragus | reverse complement strand
GGGCGGGGGGCGGCGAGCGCGAAGGGAAACCCCACCCCCGGGGGACCCGAGGGGCGGCCGACAGGGGGAGGGGAAGGCAGAGGCTGCTGGAGCGCGCTGGACCCCGGCTCCGGTCCGGCGCGCAGCGGGGGAAGCCGCCCGGCGCGCAGGGCGCGAGAGGAGCGCTTCCCACGGCAGCGCTGCCCCGGCAGTACCGGGGCCCGCGGGAGGACGGCGGCGCGGGAAGAGCTGTAGGGCCCCGCGTCTGCAATGCGGTCGGGCCGCTCCGCAGTCGGAGGGGGCCCCGGAGGGCCGCACCGGCCCTGACAGCCCCCAGCGGGCCGGGCTCCGCGGCCGCCGCGGCCGGACCCGGCTCCCCCGGCGCGCGCAAGGTCTGCGGCTGATGCTCCGCAAGATGCGATAGCGAGGGGCGCGGCCCCCTGCTCCCCGGCCGCGCTCCGGAAGGACCCTCCTGGGGAACTGGGTGAAAGTTTTTGGGAATGGGGTGCTCTGAGAAGGCAGGGGAGTGCGGAGGAGGCAAAGGAGGTTAGGGGACTGCGGAGAGGCGTGCTGGGGGCTGGAAGCCTCAGCACCAAAGGCTGAGGGTCTTCACAGTCCAGGAGAGACAGACAAGGATATATTTCAAACGGAGCAGGAATTCTTTAGTAGCTGCAGACACCACCCTCCTTAATTTTGATTCCAGGCAAAAGAATAAGAGAACTAACAGCATTTGAAGACCTTCTGTGAGCTGGCTGCTTAATACACATTAATATCGCTTTTAATTTTCCCAAAGAGCCCAAGGAGATACACATTACAACTACTTTACCTCCCCCCCCCCCCAAAAAAAAAAGTGAAAACTGAGGCTCAGAGGGTGATGGAATTACCTCTCAAGGCCGGTTCTGAATTCATACCCAAAGTCACACTCTCTTTGCTGCTATGCGAGCTGCCGGTTCAGCCTCAGCACTTTTGGGGGAAGCAGGCTGGCTGGTGGCCTTCAGCATCCTTAGGGAGGAAACTGCTGGTGACTGACATTAAGATTTAGCGGCCTTGGTCAGTGTGGTAGAAGCCGCTAGACCCATTACTCCGTAGGGACTGAATGGAGAAGCACAAGGGCTGGGATCTTTGTGGGCTGCCCATTACGGAGATAATAGACCCAGTTTTTCCTCCATTAAAGGGGGCCAGACTGCCTCAATTTCCCCAGTGTGACTATTCTAGAATTGTGTGGATATTTCCCCCTGTTGGAGGGGTAGGACTGGCCCTGGCCCAGCACATTCTCTGGAGCTGTCCCCACCCCCCAACCCCTTCCCTGCCCTGGGCCTGAGGAGGGTGTGGTGCCCAGTCCACCTGCTGGTCCTGGGAGCTGGGGCTATAAGGTGTTCCCTTGGTTGCCAGTTCTGACTTCACCCCTGTTCTACTTGAGTCTGTTGGTTTTTCTGAGTCAGGTGTCTAAGTTGCAGAACACTTTGGGCACAGCTGACAAGATGGTGATCAGAACCACTCCCAGGAAAACAGTGTCTTGGGGATGAAATCTTACTAGTTACTGACCTTACTAGTGTCCAGACCAGAGGAAATGACCCTTCTAAAAAAAAGACAATCCTTAAATTCAAACAGGAAGGTCATGGATTCTCCCTGTCAGTATTCATTCAGCTGATGCTCTCTAGTGAGAACAAACCATACCCTCATTTGTGAAATGGGTCATGTCTGACATATGTCTCAGGACAGGTGGGGCTAGTGAAGGATAACTCAATTCAGGGACAAATATTAATTAGGTAGTTAATCTTTGTAATGAAGGGAGTGAATGTTTATTGATCATCTAGATTGTATTGAGGCTAGAAAGCATATAATAGACATCTATTGTGTGCCAAACACTGCTTGATACCACAGCCTTGCAGGTGGTTCTTATTCCCATTTTACACACCAAGAAACCGAGAGGTAGTGAATGAGTGCAGGTTGGCATGGCTCCACACTGCCTGCCCTTACAGGCTACAGAAAACCCAGCATGATGGGAAAGCATTTGAACACTTTAAAGACCGTGTTCAGCAAATCAAAGGACCTGAGTGACTGAAAGCCCTTGGTGGCATATGGACATTCCTCTGTTCCATGCAGGTGTCTACACAAGAGAACTCCTTGTGTAGTACTTCTGATCCTGGTTTTCCCTCCTCTGCTGAACACTTTGTAGTTTGCCCCCTGCCTTTTCCAGGCCCTGACCCGGTCTACTGTCATTGGGAAGTTCTAACCTCTTGCTGCTCACACTTGTTGACACATTAGCGGGGTCAGCTGGAGCTTTTTGGAAATGCAGACCCTCAGGCCCACCCCAGACTCAGGATCTGCATTTTAATAAGGTGTCTTCTGTATCTGCTTAAGTTTGAGAAGCATCTTTCAGCAGGTTTACTCATTAAGTCACAAAGTCACAGAACAAGAGAATCTCTGAGCTAGGAAGGGCTCTCAGAGAATGTTGAGGACAACTTTTTCCGGGTCTTCACTCGGGCTGGGGCTGATTTCTAGGACAGGGCACTTGAGACAGCCCTTCTAGGATGCCATGGCTCCATATTCCAGTTTTTATGGCAATGTGTCACTTGACTGCAAGATTCGGTGGCTTAAGTTACTGTCTCTCATGGTTTCTATGGATGAGGAATTTGGGAGAAGCTAGCCCAGGCAGTTCTGGCTTGGGCCATCTCAAGGCGTTGTGGTCAAGACGTTAGCTGTGGCTCCATCATCTGAAGACTTGACCAGGGCCGGAGGATCCAGGTCTCAGGCGGCTCACTCACATGGCTTGCAAGTTGGTACTGGCTCTTGGCCAGTGGCTTCAGGTCATCTCTGGATGGGCACTGCCAGTGGGACACCCTCATGGCATGACCCCTGGCTTCCATGACAGTGAGTGATGCGAGAGCCCAAGGGGAAGCCACAATGCTTTTACCCTAGCTTTGGAAGTCACAGATGGTCATATTCACTGTAGATTGTTGGTCACATAGGGCCAGCCCTGAATTAGTGTGAGAAGGGACATACAAAGGTGTGAATATGGGTCTGGGGATGGCTGAGCAACATCTTGGAGGCTGGTTTCCACTCTCCACTCTCCATTAAACTGACTCTTAGAGGATGGCCAGTCTCCTGGTCCATGTAACTGTATTACCATGGAGTGCTTGTTATTGACCCTGTCATGGTGATGCCATGTAAATGCCTCACCAGTTCAAGTATAACGTGTTTGCAGAATTCCTCTGAAGCATCTTTCCAATACCCCTGCATGAGTGAGTGTTCTAGCTTGCCCTCCACGACAACAGATTTGTCCCAGTCTCTGTAGGACAGGCTTCATTTAGCCCAAGAGGAATTTCTATGTCTTTTCTCATAGTAGAATGCCCACAGGTCCTTCAGCTATTTCCTGAAGGAGTTTCCTTCTTGCTTCCTCGCTCTCTGGAAACTCCTGTTTGTGGCTGTTCCTCCCATGTGTAATTCCCAGCATTGGATGCCCAAGTTTGGCTGTGGACTGACCAGGGCAGAGCCAAGACAACCTTCCCCTCTCACCATTTGGGCATTTTGCACCTACCAATGCTGCCAGAGATTGTTGAGTCTCCCATTCAAGTACTAACCAGGCCCAACTCTGCTTGGGTTCCGAGATCAGACTGGGTCTGGTGGTATGGTCAACAAGTTTGTTGAATCTTAGCACTATGTCATGCTTTTGGTTGATAATGAAACTTGTAGGCAGTTAAGACCATCAGACTGTTCTCATGCCGGCCACCACAAAAGGGCTTATCTCAAGCAACAAAACAGGGTTGCAAGGGGAAGGGTCCCGGTGTGTTCAAGAGCTATAGGCATGAATCCCAGTTCTGGTACAGACATCTGGAGCAAGTTGTGTAACCTTACCGGATCTTGATGTTCTCATCTGTAAAATGGAGCAAACTTATGGAATCTTTATGAGAATTAGAATAAGAGCTGGGATGTCAGCACTGAGCAAATGATCTAGCTCAAGGTGCAAGGTGGTTAGTTTTCTTCTCTGGTCCCCTTCACTGCAGTCTGATGTCCTTGAATAAATGCATTCTCTTCTGTCTGCTGGTCTCTGGGTTTGTAAAAGAAGTTAAAAATACTCACCTCCTAGAGCGTGGCAATGATTAATACCATATGTAATGTGTGTAGAAAACGTTGTGATCCTTTTTGGAAGCAAAGGACCATAGAAATATGGTATAGAAATAGCCTTCTTATAGCAGAACTGTGGGCCAGGAAGCCAAGTCTTCTGAGAACTAGTGGAACATTTGAAAAGTGTTTTAATTCTTCAACACTGTGTGAGTGATGAACTCAGAGGGAAATGTTCTAATAATAAAGAGCATGGGGTACATTAATGAAACACAGTTCCACACAGGACTGTGTGCAACAATGACGTACAGTAACAGGAAAGTGCTGTGTCACTTAAGACATAGAAGTTGAAGGATGTGTATAAGGAAACTCATTTCTTGAAGATTCAGTTTGATTTCCCCCCTGCCCTGAATTTATCGCAGATTCTATTTTCAATAAACCCTGCCATTTATAAAAGAGAAAGTCATGGCAAATGTTTCACTCCTGACTCACTTGTGCTTTATTATTGAGGATACGCAGGGAGTGATGCTGATTGAGGTGTTAATGTGTTGGTTTCTATCATCATAGTCATCATCATAGTTATCATCGTCATCACCAATTACAACAGGTCTGGGAATCGCAGATTCTATTTTCAATAAACCCTGCCATTTATAAAAGAGAAAGTCATGGCAAATGTTTCACTCCTGACTCACTTGTGCTTTATTATTGAGGATACGCAGGGAGTGATGCTGATTGAGGTGTTAATGTGTTGGTTTCTATCATCATAGTCATCATCATAGTTATCATCGTCATCACCAATTACAACAGGTCTGGGGTAAGAAGAGGGATAGAAGGACGCTTCTCTAGGTAATTCCAGACCCCACAACTCCCGGAGCCTCCCCATCTTATCTCTTCATCACCCTGAATCCTATGGGGCATCTCCCACACCTGGACCTGAGCTGGCTCTTCTTTGTTTTTCCCTTTATTCCATCCATCAGGGTCTTTGGAACTGACTGCCAGCCCTTGTCACATTGGGCTTGATCTTTTTATTTCTTTTCACTGATAAATATTGTGTTATTCTGGAGAAATTTTCCTAGATTTTTACACCTTTTAGTAGAGAAACAAAATTGGTATCATATGAACAAATAAAATAACCCCTAAACAAATACTTCGGGGAAGGCAATGGCACCCCACCCCAGTACTCTTGCCTGGAAAATCCAATGGACAGAGTAGCCTGGTGGGCTGCAGTCCATGGGGTCGCTAACAGTCGGACAGACTGAGCGACTTCACTTTCACTTTTCTCTTTCATGCATTGGAGAAGGAAATGGCAACCCACTCCAGTATTCTTGCCTGGAGAATCCCACGGATGGGGGAGCCTGGTGGGCTGCAGTCTATGGGGTCACACAGAGTCGGACACGACTGAAGTGACTTAGCAGCAGCAGCAGCAAACAAATACTTGCTAGAAATGAAACATAAGAGGGACAGACAGCAACTCTATAGTTTGAAAATGACCTGCTAAGACACAGGCATGACTTTTCCCCACAAAACCTGGCACTCATTTGGTATACCGTGCTGGGGGATAGTCCTCTTGACATTTTAGTTACTCTTCTTCATCTATTCAGCTTCTTACTGTGTATTCCTTCAGGAGGAGAAAACCCAGAATACATAAGGGGACAAAGCTGTATTTCAGTATATTATTTTTTATTCTTAGGACTTCTACTTGTTAGCATTTCAGTCTTGAAAGAATCATAAAAATAGGCATAAAAATAGGCATTATTAAGATGCTGGAGGGCTGTCTGATTAGTCTCAAAATTTCAAGTTTAAAAAAAGTGGGATTTCAGTTTCTTCATGGGTTAGCACAGCATCATCATCATAGTAATATTTATTGGTGTGTTTATTTGTCATTTATTTATTATTATAAAACACAGATAAAATTTATCATTTTAACAATTTAAAATATACAGTTCAGTTCCATGGTATTAAGTAAATGCACACTGTTGTACAACCATCCCCACCATCCAATTCCTGAACTTTTTTGTCTTCACAAATTGAAACTCTATACCCATTAAACAGTAAACTCCCCATGCCCTCTCTCCTCCCAGTGCCCGGCAACCATCAGTCTACTTTGGGTCTCTATGAGTCCAGCTACTCTAGGTAGCTCGTATGACTGGAGTCACACAGTGTTAGTCCTTTATTGATGGCTTGTTCACTTAGCAAAATGTCTTTAAAGTCCATCCATGTTGTAACCGGTGTCAGACTTTCTGTTTTTCACAGTAATATTTACTGGGTATTTACTATGTGCCAGGACCTGTGCTAAATGCTTCGTTAAACCTCACAATGACTCAGTGAGGTCTTGTTGGCTTCATTTCACTGATGAAGCAATTGAGGACAGGGAAGCTGCTCAGGTTCATGTTGTTGCTAAATGATAGAACCAAGCCTCTAACCCAGGCCTCCTGGCTTCAGAACCCTCATAATTAAAATGCTAATATCAGTCTTTTATTGAGCACCTAGCATGTGTCTGGTACTAGGCATTATACCATTTTCCCCCTCCCTTTTTTTCTTTTGCTGTATCATTTGCATAGACTGAAGTGCATCTTCAGTATACAATCAGTGAATTTTTCACATCTACAAACACCGTTGTAATCACAACCAAATCAGGATGTAGAGCATTCCCTTGTTCATCTTCTAGTCAACAGCTCCCCCCTCCCCACCCCCTTGGAGATCACTGTTCTGACCTCACTGATGGACCAATTTTGTCTATTTTTTACTTGATAGAAATGTCATCTTCCCATGAGTACTCCTTTTTGTTTGGCTTCTTTTACTCAAACCAGAGGCAAACTGGAGAGGGTGTGGCCCGTCCAAAAGGACAGCCACCAGCCACTAGCCAGCTCCACCGGAATGTTGCCATTCAGGAGTTCAGGCTCCATGTTGCTGGGTCACGTACTAGCAGTGGTAACAGTAGCTGTATTTGTTGTTGTTGTTTTCCTTGAGAAACCAACTATCTAGATCTTTATGGGATATCAATGGTGATTAACTTAAACATTTAAATATAGTATGTGTCAAAACACTGAAGGATCAGCAAAAGTCATTTATGGGTGGTTGGATAAATACTATGATGGTGAGAATGGACAGGAAAGGACATCTGAAAGGGAGAATCAAAGACACTGGATCTTGAGGAAGAGAGAGAAGCAGGAATCAAGAATGGTCTCAACCTTCTGAAGCTGGATGACCGGGAATGGGCAGTCCCATCAGGAAATGGGCAGTGGGGAAGGGCAGCTGGCTTGAGGAGACAAGACAGCGAGTCCCATTGTAGACAAGCTTGGTTTTCCAAGGTGGAGAGACATCCAGAGGGAGAAGGCAAGACAGCAGAAGAAATGTGGGACTGGGGCTCAGGGAAATGCTGGGTCTGCAATTCCACACGTCTGCATTTAGCATTAGAACAGCTGCTGCTAAGTCATGTCTGACTATTTACGACCCCATGGACTGTAGCCTGCCAGGGCTCTTCTGTTGAGGGGATGTCCCAGGCAAGACTACTGGAGTCGGTTGCCATTTCCTCCTCCAGAGGATCTCCCTGACCCAGGGATCGAACCCCATGTCTCTTGCATTGGCAGGTGGATTTTTTACTGCTGAGCCACGAGGGAAGCCCCCAGTATAAGAACAGGGAACATTAAATTGTAGTTGACAAATGTTAAAATATACTTTAATTTCATACTGTAGCTAATGAAAGGAGAAAGTAGAAGGGCAGAAAACAGGGAGGAAAAGAGGCTTTGGAGAGAAATGCAAGGATATGCCAGAGACCCTGACACCCAAAGAAAAGTGATGATGGTAATAGGGTTCTAGAGAGAAAGAAATGTGGACAAGTGTCAAGTGATGAATTTCCATCAGCCAAAGACACAACTGGGGTTTGATTGCATGACAGCTGCATCTTGTGGCTATTAGGACTTTGTGGTTAATGAACTTTTAAATTCAGTTTATCCCTAGTGTTCAGTAACATAATCCATTATTTTTTGAGAGGAGGTGCACCACAAGGCATGTGTAATTTTCCTCGATCAGGGATAGAATTCATGACCCCTGCATTGGGAGCAGAGTCTTAACCACTAGACCACTAGGGAAGTCTTTAAATTCCTTTTTTGAACTACTGTTGCATTTTTGCAGCTTATAGCCACAGATATGAATCTAGTGCTTCATGGCATTTACCTGTAAGCCCAAATGAATGAGATCAACAGCTATGATCTTTTTATACACACTGGCCAGATCTCACTATAGAACCATGGCGTTAAGTCCATCTTAGTTCCTGGATCAAGTCAGATGTCCATCCCCACAAAAGTAGTGCCAACCTTCCTGAGGATCCTTGGTTTTATAAGGGCATGCATAGTTCAGGCTAGAAGTTCTCCACAGAGTTGTTTCAGAGCCACTTTAACCTTTGAAGGATGAAGGAAAGGGACATAGTAAAATTCATTTAACTTAGGGGGTGGTGTCATTTAAATGCTCTTTCTTGCTTCCCATTTTCCACAATTGAAGGAATAGGACCATCAAGTCCCACTGTTATGCCCACAGAGTAAAATGGTTGACTAGGTCCTAAGCTGTGTGTGTGTGTGTGTGTGTGTGTGTGTGTGCACCATATAGCTACCAAGGGAACACTTACGATTTAATTCAAAAACAGAAAATTGACAGATGAGAGTGCTTAAAGCCATAAGAAGCAAATATGAATATATGAGGAAATTTGTGTGTGTGTGCTTAGTCCCTCAGTCGTCTCTGACCCTTTGTGACCTGATGGACTGTAGCCCGCCAGGCTCCTCTGTCCATGGGATTCTCCAGGCAAGGATATTGGAGTGGGTGACTTTTCCTCCTCTGGGGATCTTCCCAACCCAGGGATCGAACCCTGGTCTCCTGCATTGCAGGCAGATTCTTTACTGTCTGGGCCACCAGGAAAGCCCATGAGAAAATTAATACTTGATAAAATTAATACTCAATAAAACTCCCCAATAGAGAGGAGAGAGATGACAGACACAGAGGAGAGAATGGCTATCAGTGAGTGGGGGTGTATTGGGGCGTGTAAGAGGACAAGGACAGTCTATGAATTATCTGGTGAAGAAATAAATAGAAATTACACTAGAGGGTCAAAAGGGATCCTCCCCCAAGACCCCCAGTCTGAAAATTAGCTGTTGCCTGTGCCCAGGTGAGTTGGGTCCCACTACCTGTCCAAATCTCACACCCGTGCGTTTTTTCCCCGTCTCTGGCCGCTCTGCATGCCTTGGTTGGAAACGTGGCTTTTCCAGAGTCAAAAGCCAGAGGACAAGGCACCTATTCACCCTGCTGGGTTTGAAATTCTCCTTCGAAATTCCTTTAACTGCAAACGCCTTCTCCCAAGTACACTGTGCATCTTTTCAAATTTCAGACATAAACAGCGGCGTAGCCCCACCTGGCAACCCCCTCTCACCCTCCTGATAAAAATAGAAAGTGCCAAGGTGGGGAAAGTCATGGACACAGTGGGGTTTTGTGGATCAGCTGTTTGCACGAGTCTTCCTGACCCCTCTGCCTATTTTGAGGAGGGGTGTCTCTTGAGGGGAGGGAGCTTTAAGCTGGATTCTTGGGGGATTTGTCATCCCTGGCATCTTGGCCCCTTCCATTCTGGGCTCAAGACGCATCTCTGTGGTTGTGTGTTTAACGCTGTGTCCCAGGGAGAGACACGTTTACCTGTGGTTGTTGGCTTGGGTGTCAACTCTGGTGACTGTGGGGGATGAAAACAGTGGTGGGAAAAAGTGCGGGGAGGCAGTTCATTTGCAGAAACCACTGATGTGAAAACTTTCACTGGACAGCCAATTGCACATGGCAGAGTCCTGGGTGTGGTATGAGTTTAAATCAAGGCAGGCGCCATGACCCCACGAGCAGGTGAAGGGCATTTGGAGGTAATCCTCTTACCCTATGCACTTGGTTCCCACTGTATGGGACATGGGTGGGTGAGCAGTGTGCAGTGAATTGGCAGGTTCATTGAGCTAGGGCTTACGAGACCTGTTCTAGTTCCAGCTGCACCATTTATCAGCAGTGTGACCTTGGGCCTCAGTTTCCTTTTTAGTAAAAGAGGAATTGCAGGGATTTCCCTGTTGGTCCAGTGGCTAAGACTCTGCACTCCCAGTACAGGGGGCCCAGGTTCCATCCCTTGTCTGGGAACTACATCCCACACGCCCCAACTAAAGATCCTGCATGCTGCAATGAAGATTGAAGATCTTGCATGTGGCAACAAGGACATTACACAGCCAAATAAATAAAGTGAATGAAAGAAGAATGGCAATATCCCCATAGAAAGATGCAGGGGAGTTCCTGTTGCTTCACTGCTTACAACCATCCAGTGGCTTTTGGTTGCATTCAGGACACAGCGGCCAGCAGAGGTTGAATGGCCTGGCCCTGCCTCTCTCACCTCATGTCCCCTCCAGCCACTTTACTCTTCCACTCTGTGTTTTGGCTCCATTTCATCTTCATATTGTACTTTAAATATCAGAGAGGCCTTCCCTGACCATCCAACTTCTTTGCTGACCCCAGTTTCTATTACGGCGTCTCGTTCCTTCCCTTCCTGGTCTAGCCCACGCCTTGCTGGTGTGTATTTTGAGCTGTTTACGTGAATTGTCCCCCGCCCTCTCTTACCAGACTCTTCATGAGGGTAGGGACACATATTGCCAGCTTCCAGCTCAGTGTGGGTCATACATAGGCTCTCAATCGATATTTGTTGAAAGAATGAAGGAATGAATAGGTCTTTTTTTCTTCTTTGTTTCTCCTCAGTCTGGCACGTTTAGAGACTCGGGAGGTGAATCATAATAACTCACATCCATTGAGCACTATGTGTTAGGCACTGTTCTAAGCATTGACATCTAGTGACTCATTTAGTAACTGTAGTAATCTTACAATTGGTTAATGGCCATCATAACTTATTCCTGTTTTCCAAAAAAAAAGAAACTGAGGTCCGAAGAGGTCAAGCGCTTTGCCTAAATCATAGCTAGTGAATGGCACAGAGCAGAGGTTCAGTCCCAGATAATTAGGTTCCAGAATCTGTATCTTTAACCTCTCACCATCCTGCCTGAATGAAGAGGTGAGTGAAGGAAAGAAGCTAGTTCATTGCAGAAGCTCATAAACATTCATTTATTCTTTCCCTCTGCCTGCATGCTTGATTGAAAGGGTCGAGTTAGAGCTTTATACGACAGTAAAGATGTGTAAAGTGTATAGTGATGAATGGGAGTGGATGGATGGGGAGCTCTAAGGGTGGGTAGGGTGAGGCCTCAGTACCAATCAGCCAGGCTCTATCACCAAAGAGAACTTCCTGGGGATGGTAGGGTTAGGAAATGTTTAAATAACAGGAAGAGATGGGGTGGGGGAGGTGATGGCAGGCCAAGGCCATGGCCTGAGGCTAGAGCTGACAAGGGTGGGCCGCAAAGAAAGACTAGAAGCTACAGATCCCATGGATAGCAAGTTAGAAAATTAATAGGAGAACAGAAGTACCACTAGGATGCATCAGGACGTGAAGCTGAAGATGGTGATCTATCAAGTCAGGACCCACAGGTGGGAGTTCTTCTTGTCCAAGATGAAACCTCAAAAGAGGTGAAGTTGGTTTGTCTTTAGTCAAATCTGGCAAAAAGTGTTTGAGTTCCAGAGTCTGATGTCAGTTCACATGTTACAGTTCAACTTCTGGTATTTGGTTGGCAGCCCGAGCTTTGCCACCTGTAGCTGACTAATCCTGACCTTAACATGCAACTAGAATCTACCAAATCCTGAAGAGCTGGCATCTTTGACGTAGAGAAGATAATCAATTTGGAGTCTTTAAGCTGGGCAAGAGGATTCTGTGGCTTTCTGACACTTTCATTGTGTTAGGACCGAGGTGTTGACATGGACTCAAAATTAAAAGTGGACGATTGGGAAACAAGGCAGTATAGGTCACTGGGAATAGTGATAATGACCTTGAGTTGTGCTAGTTAACCTTTGGCCCATACATCAGTTGGGCTTTCCAGGTGGCTCAGTGATAAAGAGTCACCTGCTAATGCAAAAGAAACAAGAGGCTTGGGTTTGATCCTTGAGTAAGGAAGATCCCCTGGAGGAGGGCACAGCAACCCACTCACTCCAGTATTCTTGCCTGGAGAATCCCATGGACAGAGGAGCCTGGCGAGCTACAGTCCATAGGGTCACCAAGAGTTGGACATGACTGAAGTGACTTAGCACACACTAAGCACTCAGTCAGGATAGGCTGGGTTATGCTGCAATAACAACAGCCCCCAAATCTNGCACAGCAACCCACTCACTCCAGTATTCTTGCCTGGAGAATCCCATGGACAGAGGAGCCTGGCGAGCTACAGTCCATAGGGTCACCAAGAGTTGGACATGACTGAAGTGACTTAGCACACACTAAGCACTCAGTCAGGATAGGCTGGGTTATGCTGCAATAACAACAGCCCCCAAATCTGAGTGACTTGAAATGAAAAGATTTAGTTCTTGCCCACATCCGCTGTGGATGGTTGGGAACTTTGCACCAGGTCATTATCCTCCGGGTCAGGCTGATGGAGCAGCCACCATCTGGGACATTCCCCTCTGGTTCCATGGCAGAGGGGAAAACAGGGTCCTGTTGTGTATCAGCAATTAAATGCTCCAGCCCAGAATAGGCACATGTCATTTGTGGTTCCAAAATCACTGTGGACAGTGACTGCAGCCACGAAATTAAAAGATGCTTGCTTCTTATAAGAAAAGCTATGACAAACCTAGACAGCATATTACAAAGCAGAGACATCACTTTGCTGACAAAGGTCTGTACAGTCAAAACTATGGTTATTCCAGTAGTCATGTATGGATTTGACAGCTTGACCATAAAGATGGCCAAAGAATTGATTCTTTCAAAATGTGGTGCTGGAGAAGACTCTTGAGAGTCCCTTGGACAGCAAGGAGATCAAACCAGTCAATCCTAAATGAAATAAACCCTGACTATTAATTGGAAGGACTGATGCTAAGCTGAAGCTCCAGTACTCTGGCCACCTGATGGGAAAATCTGACTCATTGGAAATGGTCNGGTGCTGGAGAAGACTCTTGAGAGTCCCTTGGACAGCAAGGAGATCAAACCAGTCAATCCTAAATGAAATAAACCCTGACTATTAATTGGAAGGACTGATGCTAAGCTGAAGCTCCAGTACTCTGGCCACCTGATGGGAAAATCTGACTCATTGGAAATGGTCTTGATGCTGGGAAAGACTGAGGGCAGGAGGAGAAGGGGGAAAGAGAGAATGAGATGGTTAGATAGTATCACTGACTCAATAGACATGAGTTTGAGCAAACTCTGGGAGATAGTGGAGGACAGGGAAGCCTGGCATGTTATAGTCCATGGGGTCGCAAAGAACCTTACACAACTTAGTGACTGAACAAAAATTTCTGGTTACAACTTATTGGTTAGAATTAGTCATGTAACCCCCATCCAGCTAACATGGGAGGGGAAGTGTAATGCTAAGTGCCAGGTGGATGAAAAGCTGGAAAACTGTGGAAGGCATTATTAGTGTCTCTAGTCAGTCCTCTCAGTGATGGAGTAAGGTTAGCATTTCACCTGGCTATTTCAGTCACTGGGATCCTTTCTTTAGGGGTCAGAATGTCTCCCAGAGGGGGTAAGGGTGATATGGTGCACTGGGGGTCCTGGGTGGCCCCATTATTGGATATCTGTTGCCAGAACAGCCTTCACCCTCCAACAAGGGTCTTGGATATTTGATGGAACCCCATTTAGTGCCCATTTGCCCATGATCTTTCCTCCACTCTTCTGGAAAGAGAGGAGGGCAGCCTCCTCGCATTCCTTTCCTGGGCTTTCAGAACCTGGAAGCCCCACTTAGGACATGTTCAGGTGGGTGGGTTCAGAGTGGTGGGTTCAGGGTACTTGCCAGGGTGAGCTCTCCTCTTTGCTATAGGACTGTTAGCTCCTCAGAAGTCCCCCTTCCTTTCCCATGGGTTTATTCCTTGTCTTCTGGGACCAGATCTTGGAGGCCACTGGACTCTCCAAAAGGTGGAGCCATCACTGAAGTTGGTTGTGGTCTTTCAGGCTATGGATTTCTCATTTGGGGACCTCTTGCAGGTTTTCCTGCTCAGCTGGTCAGTGTGGAGCTCTGATGACATCTAAAAATGATACAAACAAAAAATGATCGTAAGAAAATGATGGAGGATCTCATATGGTGAGAGCAAGAATGCAGGGAGGCCTACTTGGAGCCATGGGGCTCAGCTTTCTTAGCTGTGGCTTGGCCCAGGCTCTGGGAAGCCTGCCTTTTCTCACTCAGCAAAGGAGGAGAAACTTCCTGGCTTATGGAGACAAGGGGAGGATATAGGCTAAAAGATTCCAAGCTGTCTCCTTAGGCAAAGCACACAGAATGAAATCCAGAGGATTATGCTGAAATGAGAGCCTGAGAAGTTTCAAATTGCTTCATTTTTGTTCCAAGGAAGCCCTGCGGCCGTGGCATGGGTCCATCCCTGAAAGTCTAGGAGTTGAAGTATTGTGGCCTAGGGATGGGGACTGAGGTAGGGCTCAGGAACCAGGTCATAGGAGAAGCTCTAACCATCCATGGCACCCCTGCACTAGGTAGGGCAGAGCTCACCTGGGTAAAGTCTTCATGAGAAGCCAGAGCTAGCACAGATGCAGGAAGGGATCAATAATTCAAGTCAAGGAAGAGGAGCCCTGGGAACATGAAGGCCTGGCTGGAGCTGTGGGTTGGAACCTGGGGTGGAGTAGTCATGGAAAGAGACAGCCAGGCTGCTTTTCTACAATGGGGGCCTCCTCAGCATGCCTTATTGAAGGTCATATTCTGTTGTTGAGGCTTCATTGTTGAAGAATAGAGAAGGGATTGGCATGACTGACACATGGCCCAACATGAGCAAAAGAAAGGAGACAGAATAGAATGCCTAGAGAGGCCACCCTGGGTAGTCTTGAGTCAGATGGGGAGAGGGCCAAGAGGACCCAGGCATACTAAAAGTTTATGAGCAGGAAGAAACTGACATTGGTATTTCTGCACGTAAACCTCCAGCTCTGGGCTTCCCTGGTGGTCTAGGGGTTAAGAAAAAGCCTGCCAGTGTAGCAGACATGGATTTGATCCCTGGTCCAGGAAGATCTCACATGCTGAGGAGCAACTAAGCCTGAGTGCCACAGTTACTTGAAATCTGAGTGACTAGAGCCCGCGCTCTGCAACCAGAGAAGCCACCAAAATGAGAATTCCGGGCACCATAACGAAGAGTAGTCCTCGCTCGCTACGGCTAGAGAACGCACACGCACAGCAATGAAGACTCAGCTCAGGCAAAAATAAAGACATAAAAGAAAAGACTTTAAGAAAAGCCTGGCCCCATTTTCAGGGTCCACACTCAAATGCTACCCCATCTAGAGAGTTCTGTCATAATCTAGGGTCAGAATACATCCCCAAATCATTCCTCTGTGATTCTGTATCTGTCACTTGTTATCACAGGTGCCTTGTACTGGAGTTAGTTTTGAGTGTCTCTCCCAACAGCCTGATCTCTCTGTGGATAGCATCCCATAGCAGGGCACCCCCAGGTTAGCACCTGGCTCTCAGGTAAATGAGGAGCTAAAGGGACACAGCAGGATGTGGGAAGTCCTTCTAGAATCCTGCTTCCCCAGGGAGGTTCCAGGACCACCTACCTCCCAGATACCTGGGCCGTTTGTCTACTAAATCTTTACTTGTTTGCTTTCTCTTAAAATGAACATTAACGGAGCTTCTCTGGTGGCTCAGCATTGAAGAATCCACCTGCCAATGCAGGAGACATGGGTTTGCTCCCTAATCTGGGAAGATCCCACACGCCACGGAGCAACTAAGCCTGTGCACCACAGCTACTGAGTTGGTGCCCTAGAGCCTGGGAGCCACAGCTACTGAGTCGGTGCCCTAGAGCCTGGGAGCCACAGCTACTGAGTCAGTGCCCTAGAGCCTGGGAGCCACAGCTACTGAGTCGGTGCCCTAGAGCCTGGGAGCCACAACAAGAGAAGCCACCACAACGAGAAGCCTGCACACCGTAACTAGAAAAAAGCCCTTGCAGCAACAAAGACCCGGCACAGTCAAAACTAAATAAAGTTAATGAAGTATAATTACGTGTAATAAAATGTACCCATTGTAAGAGTAAAGTCTGGTAAGTTTTGGTAATTTTACAGTCATGTACTCATCATCTCAGTCATAATATGGAGTATTTATTTCACACCAGAAAGTTCTCTCATGCCCTTTTGCAGTTAATCAACTACCCTCCTTGGCTCTGGATGACCACTTCTTTTTCTTTCTAGATATTAGTTCCAGGACTTCATATAAATGGAAACATGTGATGTGGTAGGCTGAATGGTAGTTCCAAAGATGTGTCCTAATTGCTAGAACCTGTGAATGTTACCTTATTTGGAAAAACTGTCCCTGCAGTTGGGACTTCCCGGGTGGCTCAGCAGTAAAGAATCCGCTTGCAATGCAGGAGACTCAGGAGATGTGGGTTTGATGGGTCTGGAAGATTCCCTGGAGGAGGAGATGGCAACCCACTCCAGTATTCTTGCCTAAGAAATCCCATGGACAGAGGAATCTGGTGTGCTACGGTCCATAGGGTGGCAAAGAGCCAGACACACTGAAGTGACTGATTCCATCTCTGCAGATGGGATCAAGTTAATGATTTTGAGATGAGGAAATAATTCTGGATTATCTGGGTGGGTCCTGAATGCCATTGAACATGGATTTATAAGAGAGAGGTAGAGGGAAATTCAGCACTACACACACACACAAGGAGACGTCAATGTGAAGACGGTGGCAAAAATTGGAGTGATGTGGCGGTAAGCCAAGGAATGCTGGTAGCCACCGGAGTCTGGAAGAGACAAGGAATGGATTCTCTCCCAGTGCCTCTGAAGGGAGGGCTGCCATACTGGGACCTGGATTTAAGTCTCCTGCTATCCAGAACTTCGAGAGAATAAATTTCTGTTGTTTTAAGCTAAGGTTGTTTTAAACAACCTTAAGTTGTTTTAAGGTTGTGGTAATTTTTCACAGCAGCTCAAGGAAACAAATGCACATGGAATATAATTTTCTGTGTCTAATTTCTTTTGCTTGGTTGCTTTTAATATTCCTCCATGATATTTGTGTTCACAGCTCATTTTCCTTATTATTGCAGTCATATTTCACTGTATGGGTATACCATAATTGAAAAGACTTTGATGCTGGGAGGGATTGGGGGCAGGAAAGGGGGACGACTGAGGATGAGATGGCTGGATGGTATCACTGACTCGATGGACGTGAGTTTGAGTGAACTCCGGGAGTTGGTGATGGACAGGGAGACCTGGCATGCTGCGATTCATGGGGTTGCAAAGAGTCAGACACGACTGAGCGACTGAACTGAACTGAACTGATTGATGAATATTTGAATTGTTTCCAGATTCAAGGAGAAGGCAATGGCACCCCACTCCAGTACTCTTGCCTGGAAAACCCCTGGACGGAGGAGCCTGGAAGGCTGCAGTCCATGGGGTCGCTGAGGGTCAGACACGACTGAGCGGCTTCATTTTCACGTTTCACTTTCATGCATTGGAGAAGGAAATGGCAACCCACTCCAGTACTCTTGCCTGGAGAATCCCAGGGACGGGGGAGCCTGGTAGGCTGCCGTCTCTGGGGTCACACAGAGTCGGACACGACTGAAGTGACTTAGCAACAGTTCCAGATTCAAAGGACTGTGAATAGAGCTGTTATGAACAAGTTCCTGTGTGTGTATATACATGTATTCTATTTCTCTTGGGTAACAATCAGGAGTGAAATTGTTGGATTATGCTATAAGTGTATGTTTAAATTAATATGAAACTGTCAAATACTTTCCCAAAGTGGTTATACCAGTTTGAATTCCCATGAACATTGTATGAGAGTTCCACTACTTTGGTTCCCACTAACACATGATTTTGTCAGTCTTTCATATATTATATATGTATATGTATTATATATAATAAATAAAAATATGTAACTCAACTTTATTTGAAATTATAATCTATAATAAATGCATATGTTTATGCTAGAGTTATAGGTTATATTTAATAAATATATATGTACTATATGCTGCTGCTGTTAAGTCACTTCAGTCATGTCCGACTCTGTGTGACCCCATAGACGGCAGCCCACCAGACTCCCCCGTCCCTGGGATTCTCCAGGCAAGAACACTGGAATGGGTTGCCAATTCCTTCTCCAATGCATGAAAGTGAAATGTGAAAGTGAAGTCATTCAGTCATGTCTGACTCTTAGTGACCCCATGGACTGCAGCCTACAAGGCTCCTCTGCCCATGGGGTTTTCCAGGCAAGAGTGCTGGAGTGGGTTGCCATTGCCTTCTCCTATTTTGCACTGGGCCCCACAAATTATGTAGTCAGCCTTGTTTACACTCTTTGACTTTGTATACATATGCCCCACGTCTGCATTTTAATAGTTTTTTTTT